>JAQMCW010000035.1:9927223-9938235 GCA_030068335.1 Chrysichthys cranchii
TCATATGATTTGAAAGTCTTTTAGTTTTCATTTTATTCAACTTTAAAGAACGTCCCAACTTTTCTGGAATTCGGGTTGTAATTTTTCCACCATATATCTCAACCACTGTGACTGCTCCTTTTATTCACCATTTTAACCCATCTACCACTCAAATGCATTAATTTAGTTATCTAACCACCCCTGTCCAATAAACTGCTGTGTGCAAGAACCCTCACAATCTAATTACTTTTAAATCTCTCAAATTCTCATATTGTTTTTCCTCAATGTATTTCTAATTTTGTCCTTTACTTCTACAGACATTTTAATAAACATTTTTGCACCTGAATAAGTCTTTATTTGCTTTCTTGTTTTATATCTGTCGTCTACTTGTACTCTAATGGCATTTACTGGCTTGCTTCAAACAATATTTCATTGTGCTTGTACAGTGACAATAAAGGTATCCTTTTCAGCTGTTCATTGGGAACAGAACTGCTCCGCACACCATGTGGGCTGCATTGAGTTCAGTCAGGTCACTACATGCCTAAAGCAATCCTCGTGTCTTTTATATCTGAAGTTTAGCACAGTTTGGATCTCAAAATCGAGGAGGTGAAACAGGTCAGAGCTGGAAAATCACCAATATAGGCCGAGCTTTGGGTGAACAAGCACTAATGAATTCTTAACTTTATTTGCCTGACAGCTTACAAACACTCACCTCGCTCAAGTATCTAATTTTTCTCAGGGCAGAATGTGCAGCCTGCCCTTACAAGATTGCCATACCTTATAAAATATCTGCTTTGGTGAAGCATATTTTAGTTGCATATTTGGTAGGCAACTTAGATACATGATAGGGTGACATTTTTTTAATCCACACCTGAATTTTTCGTGATTTTGATGTGTTTCAGTCTAACATGGAAATATGAATCAGTGCAAAGAAGACACTGTCTGCACAGGGAAAGATTGCGTTCTTTCCCTGAAAGTGTAGCCGTCATACTGTTTACACATTGTCTGCTTAACAGTGACCATTTGTTCCATTACAACATAATCAGATACCCAAAAAAATCTACTTTTGTATTATTCAATCCAGTGTGTTGGCATCTACTTAAAGTATTGAATGGAAAATTCTAGGGTTACACAAGTGCTAATAATGTGACTTTGCTCGAAATACATGACATCAGCAACTCTACCTCTAGTGTTTCTCTTCCTGCATTTTTACCATCTGGAGAATGAATGAATAAAAGTTAGACTGGTGCAGCACTTCTATCCAATTATGTTTGCACCCTGCACATATATTCACGGGGAAAAGAACGTACACCATCCTTCAAGTCTGTTTTATTTATCAGGGCTTAAAGATCACTTGTGTAGTCCTCAAGAACTTCTAAAAATATGTCATTAACCTTAGGCAACAATAACAAAAACAACATGTAGTCATTTTTCCCCCAAAAACAAATCATTCAGAAACCAGGCAGGGAAAATAAATACTCTACATCCTTCCTACTTCATCTTTAAGAGAGCAATTAGCATCTAGGTGCTACTAAATGATTAGATAAATCACTGAAAGGTGTGACTACCTTTATAAAAGCAGAATCTTTGACAGTTTGGTATTCTGGAGCACTCAGGCATGTGTCTATATCATGCCAAGAAGAAAGGACATCAGCAAAAGAGAAGCAATTGCTTCTGCTCTTCAATCTGTGGAGGGTTATAAGGCCCTCTCCAAACAATTTGAAATTCACCATTCTACGGTGAGAAGGACTGTTTATGGACAAGACAGTTGCCAGTCTTCCCAGGAGTGGGCATCTCAGAAAAATGTAGTCCAAGCTCAGACCGTTCAATGCTCAGAGGTATAAAGCAAAACCCAGTATTTACATCATGCGACCTACAGGCCTTTGTAAGCACTGTTTATGATCATGACAGTACACACACTAAACAAGTATGGCTTTCATGGAAGGGTGGCTAGTAAAAATCCCCTTGTCTCCATGAAGAATACAGCAGCGTGACATAGGTTTGCAAAACTGCATCTGAACAAACCACAGAAGTTCTGCAACAATATCCTTTGGACTCAGGATACCATTTGCCATAGCACAATGTTTGGCAAAAACAAACACAGTGCATCACTAAAAACACCTCATACAAAGTGTAAAGCATTGTGGTGGAGGGGTGATGGCTTGGACTTGTTTTGGAGCCATAGGCTCTGGAAAACTTGCTGTCTTTGAGAGAACAAAGAACTCCACTTTCTACCAGAATATTACTGAGACAGCAGCTTAAGCAGGGCTGTAATTGGGTCATGTAACAGGACAATGATCCCAAGCACACGAGCATATCGACATCAGAATGGCTAAAGAAAAAAAAAAAAATCAAGACATTGGAATGACTAAGCCACAGTCCAGACTTCAACCCCATTGAGATGCTGTGGCACGATCTTAAGAAGAAAACTGTGCATAAACAAATGCGCTCAAGTGAATTGAGGCAATGGTGTGAAAAGTGGGCCAACATTTCTCCAAAATGATGTGAAAGACTGAGAAACTCCTACCGAAAACCTACAGGTCATTTTTGTAAAGGTCTTTTACGCGTTACTGAATTACAGGGTGTGCTTACAGTTGGATCCAGAAGTATTTGGACAGTGCCACATTTTGCTTCCACAATGGTTTTGAAATGAAGCAATCAACATGCGATTGAAGTGTAGACTTTCAGCTTTAGTTCAAGAGGTTTAACAAAAATACTGCATTAACGATCAGATTTCAGACAGTCATTGACTGCATAGGACTGCAAAGGATTTGCATCCAAACATAAAAATAATCCTTATATTTATAATTGTTAGTTTGTCCATTTACCTTAAGCCAGTGAAAATGGGCAAACTATATCAAAATGGCTGTAAATCCTAAACGGTTAATGCAATATTTTTCCTAAAACCCTTGTTTTAAAGCTGAAGGGCACATTTCAAATGCATTGTGGCTGTGTCCAGAGTCCAAATTAAGAAAACTGTTTTATTATCCTAATTCTTATGGACCCAAGTGAATTTTTCCCTTCACCTGATTTCTGAGTCTTTATGGGAAAAATGACTACATATTGAAAACATTTGGGGGCTTTTGTTGTTGTTGTAGTGGTTGTTTTGGCTGTTGTCAGCTGAGGTTATCTGTTCACCTATAGAAGCTGGACCACGCAATTTTTATTTTGACCCTGATAAATAACAACCTAGAATTGATGGAGGGTGGATTTTGTTTTTCTTGTGACTGCAAGTAGGTAAACTAAACACATCAGATTAAGGGTATACATGCACTGAATCAACTGACAACTTGTTCAGATATGATAATGGTTTTAGTACTGTGTAACACACTCTTGTATGCTAGTAGGCTATGTTTTTTGTTAGACAGTTTGAAATCACACCCTACCATTATCAAAGCTGTTCTGTTTTTGTTATAATAAGAGCTTGTATAGCCTGTTTGACTGGTCACTTGAATTAAATGGGTTTATTCCAAACCTTAATAACTGAAAAATATGCAAAGCTGTAAGTAGTGCCAACTTGGACCTAATGTGTTTCATTTCTGGCTCCAATAAACAGTCAACACATTATTGTACACATCAGAATAATAAGTCTAATATCTGAACAGCTCATAAAATTAATATGGGCTGAGGGGGTCTGTGGATTTTCTTTTACATCCAAAAGGCTCACTGGCTCCTAAAAGATTACCCCACGCACAAACTATTACTGTGCATTCAGACACACTTATCTCATTTCTCCAGGGTCATCTTTAAACTTTTTAGATGACTATTGGTCTTTCTATTTTGAAGCTAATGACTGTTTACAGCATGCAACACAGCCGTTATATAAATATATATAAATCTGTTCTCAATAATAATGGCTTTTGCTTTACTTGGGCTTTCGCCGAGTCTATCTGCTACTGTTTTAACCACTTTAAGCCATGGAGATTTAACAACTTTCCACTACATTTAATTTCTCTCAGCTTTGCTCTCCCAAATGTGCACTGATCAAAAATGCTCGACAAAACCTTTCCTTTCAAATTACTGAAGCTACACGAGAGCTCTCCTGACACTACTCTAGCGTAAACAGAAGATCCACTGTGCATAGCTTTTAATGGTTTTGCTTTAAGTATCAAATCCCCAATCATATACAGACTGGACGGCATGAAGTGTGACACCATGGGGCAAATCTTCTGGCTTTTTTAGTGCCGGACAGCACTCAGGTACATCCGGACACCCCTGGCCTTGTGTCAGGATAATACAGTATGCTCCCAGGGGGAAACCAGTGAAAGTCTGCATGCCTGCAGTAGCAAGGAAACTTTTCTTAATGTTTAATTGATAGCTAATTTTGCATACTCCAGCATAGCTGATCTGAATCAGTATTTAGTAAAATAACAGCTTATACTCGATCATGTGTGTAAAACAGGGGGAAATTTGCTAAACATATGTAAATGATGTTACCTTGTACTGACTGAGAAAAACTTAAATGGCTTCTGCAAGTCTGATTCAGTGGGGTGACAGTTAAACATTACCCCATACTGAGTACTAACATTATGCACATTATACACACACACACACACACACACACACACACACACACACACACACACACACACACACTTGGCCATTTTCTGCATTTCCACCACAACCGTGTCTTTGAGCTTTCATCCCAAGGACTCCAACCCAAAGGACACCAGCGCGCTGTCGGCGGTCATTACAGCTAAAAAATCAAACAGATAATGGCGGACGCTTGTAACCGAGTATCAGACCTACCTTTCCGACGCTGGAAATTCGTAGGCGACGACAAGATCGCCATGACACTCGGTTAAGTGCTAGATATTCGCCTGCCATCCATCACCCTGTCGCCATTTTGCCTTTAAATTCCGCAGGTTGAACTACAAACTCCAGGAGGGGTGTCCGGGAAAATCACAGCGTCTGCCTACAGCGACCTCGGACTCTGTCGACCTCGTTAAACTAACATAACGAACTAGAAATTGGTCTGTGTAATGACTTTTATTATTTGCCTGCAAAACGTGGACTTGTTTAACAGCCTGGGTGTGTAGGGCTAAAGATGACCCCCTCCTCGGGATATGGATTATTCCCCCCAAAAACGAGGCTAAGGTTAATACATTCCTGAGTGAACAGCTTGCTGCTAAGACTTACAGTAATGTCGAGACGGGAAACTTGGGCACACGGTGAATAAATCGAAATGAAAATGTTGAAATATTTTCAGAAATGTGTTAAGGTTAAATCTTCAGGTTTAATTAGTGAAGAAGAGTGTTTTGTACGCTGTGTAAATCTCCATATTCTGCTCTGACATATAATGTGTATTTAACCAATCTGGCATTAGATTAGATTCAATATTATATATATATATATATAGAGAGAGAGAGAGAGAGACATGCATACATACACATACACAATATATATATACATATTATTATTATTATTATTATTATTATTATTATTATTATTAATATCTTATTACCCAGTAGCTACTCAGTAGCTCACTGAGTGCAAGGGAAAAAAATAAAATGCAGTATTTATAAAATAAGTTTGTTAATTACCAATTTTATTTTCCAACAAATCGTGGTCATGTCATTTCCGTTTCAAACCCGAAAATAAATCTTATATATTTAGAACAAAGTTTTTCTTAAATAATTACTTACCAAATAGGCGTTTACATCTTTTCAATATCAGTAAAATAACTCAAATACATACAAATAATAACAATTCGTAAAGACAATGTAAAAATAGCGTCCACAAACGAAGTGATTAGTTAAAATGTAAGCGCTAGTTACGCTGTTTCCGGTCATACGCACGTATAATATGTTCTGTGGTCATACATCATTTCCGTTTCAAGCGCGGAAAGAATTTTTATATATATATATATATATATATAATTATTATTATTATTATTATTATCTTTTATATTCAAGTTTGCATGTTCTCCCTGTGAGTGCATGGGTTTCCTCTGGGTGCCCTGGTTTCCTCCCACAGCCAAAGACAGGCCGATTAGGTTAACTGGCTTCTCTAAATTTCCCATAGGTGTGAATGGTCTCGTGATAGATTGGCAGCTTGCCCAGGGTATCCCACATTTTACCTCCAATCATCTGGGCTCCAGCTACTCCATAAGGAGTGAGGTGTAAAGGTGTGAAGTTAGCTGGAGGAATTACGATCATTGTTCAGTGACTGCGTTAGGCGTTTGTGTATTTTTCTGCAGTTTTATACCTCAGACACAACCAGATGTGAATGTTTTGTTCTCTAATGCTGTATATTAGATAGCTAACTAGAGACTGAGGTCTCCGATGCAGACAGATATGAGTCGACACACCAGTGCTCTGTGAGATTGCAGTGGAGAAATGAAGAGATTCAGTGCTGTCACCTTAGTACTCAGTAACCCTGACAGTAAGTGACAGTCACATTGATACATACTATGAAGTTTTTTTTTATTCCCATAAACAACACAGCATAACCCATGTTATGAAATGTTCTTTCACAAGTAGCTTGCAATAGTATTTTTCAACCAGAGGGGATCAAAGGCCAAACCTTAAATCCTTTAGCTTTAAATAAATATCAAAATGGAATTACAGACTAGTCTTGTTTCTACAAGGTGGACATACAGACCGCATCAGGCATTTCTATTTTATGTATCAGGGCTTTGAATGGCTGTTTGTCTCTGTGTTAACCCTGCGACAGATTGACTACCTGCCCAGGGTGTACCCTACCTCTCGCTCAAAGTCAGCTGGGATTGGCTCCAGCTTCCCTGCAACCCTGATAGATAATCAGTATAAATGGATATGGATGGATGGATATCAGGGCTTGCCAAGTACATGTGTGGTCATTATTTAAAGTTTAGTTAAATTGATAAGAATTTAAATTGGGTCACTGAGACAAGTCCACCTTTTGCTATTCACCAGGTCATTTAAAAAAGGTCACTATGTTGGCTACCATTTTGAGCCATTGTCCTATTTGCTCACCTGTGAACTGTTATTAAGCCTTTATTCCTGAAATCCACTTTCATAATGCAGCAGGAGTTGTCTTGTTTAATACCGCGTTCCCCCGAGCTCATTGATCGTTAGCTCAGGAGCACTAATAATAAAAGTTTTATTTGTACATCACTTTAATTAACCAATATCACCCAAGAGGGAGTGCTGTTGTACTGAATAGGTCTTAAGTACAAGGCCGGAGGCTGAGTGCCCGGCTAATGACAGCTGTGCTGATATTCAGTATAACAGTACAACTTTGAGTGTGATATTGCTTTAATAAAGCAGTTCTATAAACAAGAACGTAATATCAAGCAAGTGACATGTTGGACATATTTATTTTTCCTTCGCCAGTGGGAAGAGATCCCAAGGAAGCCATACTGAAGCTCATCGGCTAGCTACTGTAGCTCACACTGATTTGTATATTCCTCTTAAAGGTGTTTCTGGTCAAATTGGCACCACTTCTTCCTTTTCATCTTTATCTGATGAGCTTTCATATTTTAAGTCAAAAGTAATATGCCTTATATTACCTAGTAATATTATTATTTGCCATGTCAGCTGATCATGTCACTAACATTACTATAATAACCGTTTCAAACTAGAAAGTAGTATGATATACAGAGAAGCATCCCAGTGCAGTTATCAAATCAGATTAGGAGACTGAAACTAGCTTGTGAAATAAAATTCAAAGTTTTATTTAATTTTATTTAATTAAAAATAAGCAGAACAATCAAATGAAAAAAGAAATGAGTCAGAAATATGTAAAGGTATTTCTTCTATTTAACTTCAACTGTCATGACAAGTTCTGGATAACTCAACTTTTCTAAAATATTGCACTTAAAGTAATCCGTTGTCTTGACTACTTTACTTAAAGTAAAACCTGACTTTTATAGTTAAAGCAAAGGTAATCTTCAAGTTGAGTATTCACGTTTTTAAGGCAGCAGGTAGAACCTCTTACAGCCTAAAAAATTAAGGCCTTTGAAACCGTAGACTTCCACATGTCAAATTGTTGCAGGGGGAACACCGCAGAGGTAAAACTGGGGGTTCTGTTGGGCTACTGGGTGCCTGGCATTGTTGTTTTGAAACCTATTACATCACACTGCTGTTGAATTCTGGAATCTGATTGGCTAGAAGGTGTTGGTTAATTTTCTATAACAGCTCAGCTCTGCCTGTGGTGCTTGCTCTAAGCTTTATATATACACACTCATACTAAGACACTATTGTTTCTCTAGTAACATCTAATTCAGTGGGACCGGTGTATGCTCCATAGAATCTAAAACTACCAATGAACAGAGTTTTCAATTCTTCTTAACAAAAAGCACCTAATTGTTGGTGTCTTTGTAAGGAGGCATTCATTCAATATTTATGGAAGGAAGGGCTCTAGCTTTCTAACAGTCAGTATGTGTTCAGGCATGAGAGAGTCATCAAGACATGTACAAGTATGCATTTACCTGCATGTAGCTACATGAGTGAGGAACCAGGCAATGAGTTCTAGGTGTTAGTGGCAAAAATAAACACGCATTTTGATTGGAGGGACTCCGATTTTGCTTTGATTAAATGCATAATCTAATCTAATCCACTCCTTATCCATTTTTGAGCACAGTGAAAACAGAGTCTGTCATACCTTTTCTATGATAAAACGAAATTGACATTAGCATCATGAAATAATTCTTTTAATGGCCAGACCTGCCAGATTTGAGTCTGATATAACAGGAGAGGATCTTAAACTATTTCTTATGCTGTTTGTGCTTGGCACTGCTAGTTATCTTGTGCAATTTATTCCCTACCTTGGGCTACAGCAGGGCCACTTTTCTCATTTTCACTGGCTTGCTTTTTTTTTTTTGATCCTGTGCGCTGCAGACTAAGCTTCTGCCTGGAGCTATGGTGTTGGAACATCATCACAGAAAAACGCTTTATTATTCCACTGCACCAGCTTGAATTACAGGGCATACGAAACGACACACAGGTCACAATACACCAGAGGAAGTTTGACTTTAATAGAGAGCACACATCTCTTATGTCTCTCCAACACCAAAATCTTTACACGTTAATGGAAGGCGCATTGCTTCGTCGTTTGCTTCAAGGCCTGTTGGCCAAGTTCACATGTTCTTAAGGAACCTTTGATACTGCACAGCATGCATATGGATGATTTGCATGGGGTGGAAATCTGCAAATCTATGGAGTTGGGCCAGTAATGCTGGTGAGGAAGAGCAATGAATCTAAACCAACAGCTCATGCCTGGATCTGGGTAATTCTGCTTTATAGCCAGAGCTTTGGCCATAGATGCTAAGACTATGATGGATGTGTGTCTATATATAAATCTCAGCAGTAACGTTAATGTAGACATCAAAAGATTCTGTTGTTGTAGGCAGTATGTGTTGAGAAACAGAACATTTCAGATGGAAGTCCATCACCAACTGTACAACATCATCCTGAGGCGGTAGGAGGTCAAAGCAGCTGTTGTTCAATTTTAAAGAATAAAATCTGTTCAAAGGGTTTCTGTAGTGGTGTATAGAGAATATTATTTTCTTCTTAGGTCTCTTCACCCTGTAGATAACATTGCATCAACTAGTAGTGGTGTTGTGTCAATTACGGTCTAAATATCTGAAGACTTTGAGATCTGCACATCATTTTGTAGTTTTATAACTTTACAATTTTATTTTATGCACCTTATATTAGGGTTTGCACTCTATTGCAGTATTGTTCTATTTTGTATTTCTTTGCACTGTGAGTTCTAATTTGTTAACCTTACTTAAAAAAAATAAAAAATAAAAACCTATGTAACCAAAACCAAAAGAACAAAGGAACATGGAATAGCATGTTACGTTCCTATACCACTTTACTTCAGTTTGCATACTTCAGTAATGTCAACTAACAGAATTTACAGTATGGGAACTAACTATGTCTCAGAGATGGTGCATTAAATTAAAAATACACAGTACAGAAATTTAGAAGTTTAGGTAGCAAGTTAGCGAGGTGGTTAGGTTGGTTAGCTGGTAGGTAACTAAATGGTACCTATAAAAATGTAATAGCCATTTCATATGCAAATCAGTTTGTAGGAATCATTTGACATACAAGTTCATAATGTGCATTTTATGTCAAAGTAGGAATCAAAAAGTATTCCTATATTGAACCTACACGATGTGTCCAAAACTTTGTGTGCACCTGGCTACATGTGCTTTCTTTCAACTTCCTATTCCAGATTTAGTCCCCATGCTGTTATAATAGCCTCCACTGTTCGGGGAAGGATTTCTGCTAGATTTTGGAGTACTGCTGTTGGAATTTGTCCATTCAGCATTAGTGAGGTCAGGCACTAGTGTTGGGCAAGGAGGACTGGGACACAGGTCATCTCAGAAGTGTTCAGTGGAGTTGGGTTCAGTTAAACCATTTACTAAAGACAAATGAATGACTTTTACATTCATACATTTTTTAGAATAGGAATATTTAGAAATTGTTTAGAATTTTAATCGATGTATCATGTGGTATTTCTGTTTTCCAAAGTGACTTACCGATGACTCAGATTTTGTGGGAAAAAAATCTTTTAGATGATTTTTTTAACATTGGTTAACTAATTTCACTATAATATATATTGTCAACTGAATATAACTGAGACTCCTGATCATAAACCATCATATCTTCTCCCATGTTGGGTATTACTCAAATATCTTCCTGTTTGGAGACATTGGCCAATCTCCACACTTCTCAGGCGCTCACGTACTGAAAATTACTAGGCCCACAACATCATACAGTTGAAACCAGATATTTACATACACTTCAGAAAAACACACAAAAACTTTTTTCTTTACTGTCAAACATTAAATCAGAGTAAACTTTTTCTGTTTTAGATGAATAAATATTAACATATTTTTTGCATTTGATAAATGTCAGAATCGAGCGAGGGAGAAATATTTATGTATTTTTTTTTTTATTACTTTCATCAAAGTCAGAAGTATACATACACAAAGTTTATTGCATCTTTAAACAAAAAGAAAACTCCATTCTGAGCTTAAGAAGCTTCTGATTGGTTAATTGATTCCATTTGAGTTCATTGGTGGCACCTGTGGATGCATA
>JAQMCW010000035.1:9965126-9976497 GCA_030068335.1 Chrysichthys cranchii
CACGGGGAGAACATGCAAACTCCACACAGAAAGGCACCTGTGCCGAACCCAGGGCTTGAACCCAGGACCTTCTCGCTGTGAGGCAACAGTGCTAACCACTCAACCACCGTGTCGCCCTACTGGAATTTAGGTTTGCTATTTTATTATTGTTATTCAAAATCACATCACGCAATATCCACACATAATTAGCTTTTTTGTATCACTCGAATGAAGAAATGTGTCACCCAAAATGCTGCTGTGATTGCAGTTTTATTCCTCTATTTGGTCACTCACTTAATCCCACTCATCAGCCAGTTCTCCCCTACCGCACAAGCGCTACCAGCTGGGGAGGGCAAAGACTAACATGTGAAACCAACTGCATCTTTTTCAGCTGCTGCTCATTTTGCATCACAGGGCTGTATAAAACACTTGGAGGAATTGCACTGTCTGCCCTCTTCTTTATACATAAGCTGGCAGGCACCCACAATTGGCTACAGATATATAGATAGATATGGGAGAGAGAGTAGACGCACAGCGGGTAAACAAGACCAGCTTTCCTCACTAAGAGATTGCTATTGCTCATGCTGACAATTTTTAAAGATGACAAAGGGCAGTAAATGCTTCCAAAAACACACTGAGTCAGACTGTCTTATTGCGTAAGCTCAACTAGGTAACAAGTGGGAACCAGATATGACTAAAGTAGGGGATGGTTGTGTTCATTGCCTAACGACTCCTAGATCCTGAGCATGGGTTGCTGTCTGTGTGGAGTCTTTGTTTTCTCTGGTTTCCTCTCACCACCCAAAAACATGCTAGTAGGTGAAATGGTGACTACTAATTGCCCCTAGCTGTGAATCAGTGTGGGTGTGTGTTGTGATAAACTTTCAGTGTGAATCTGGCATCCCAAACAGGGTGTGTTCCTGCCTTCCAGTGATGATGCAATCGCAGATCTTACAGTGTATATTCCCAATATATTAAATATAACAATATTAGCTACACTTTAAATTACGTTTTTATGTGAGTAATGTTTTAATTCAGTATGGACTATGCTCAAAATACAGAATGTTTTCCAAAGGAAGGATTTCAGAAAGCAGTGAAGCTGAGCTTGGGAGATCGGTGTGTCCTCTCCCAGTTCAAAAAGAAGCTTCAGGCATCTCAGTCAAAGCATCCTCATACGCTGAAATTGGGAACATTTGTCTAATAGTTTACAATTAGTTTTAAAAAAAAAGTTAAGCCTAAGTTAAGTTTCAAGTGTATCATTAGATCAGCGCATTGTTTGCTGTCAGACAAAGTACAGTACTTTTATTATGTAATATAAAATAAGTATTTTGCTAGTCTCTTAATAATCTATATTTATCAGGGTAATTACAAATTAAGAGTATACCGTGACAAACTGTATGCACTTAAAGCACTTATAGTACACAGTTTAAAATATACTCAACTATAAAGGATTTAAATAAATTGGTCAAAAGTAAAAAGTCTGTCTGAGGCTCATTCCATAAAAAAAACGTATATAAAGTTATGAATGCATTTTTTTAAATTCACATCTGGTTAGTGGTCATAGCTTTATATAGAACTTTTTAATAAGCTGAAACCAAGCAAATCACAGTAGAATTCAGAGAAATTCCTATAAAAATAAGCACACACTCCTCTCTGCTTTAACTATCTGCTTTCACATGTAACTGATTGACTTGGCATTGGGCATTCAGCAGCCTGTGTGTGTGTGTGTGTGTGTGTGTGTGTGTGTGTGTGTGTGTGTGTGTGTGTGTGTGTGTGTGTGTGTGTGTGATGGCACTGGTGGAGGTGGGTACAGCATCTGGTAACGTTTAGGGCCTGATGGAGAGAGCAGGGGATGGGGAAACATTGTTTAAATGGATCCAGAGGTCCAGACACGCAACTGGGCTTCACCACTGAATAACAAACCATAATGAAAGTTTGGTCTTCCTGGAACATCTGGCCTGTGTTTCTGGCACAGACTGTCAGGCTGGCAGTAGATGTGCAAGTCAAAATACGTACATGTTCTATGGGATGATTTTCAAAATAGGCCATGAATGTTTAACTCAAAACCAAAAATATATAGTGGAAAAGCTGAAAGCAGAAAACAGGACAAAAAAATGGTGTCAGAACCAATTAGATGTTCAAAACTCTTCCAGAGTGACATCGACGGCATACTTCGGATTCGTTACAGCTTGAGAAGTTAGCTAGATATCTGAAGAAGAATCCAGTATACAGTGCAATGCATATAGTCTTTCAGGTAGATAGGTAGGTAGGTAGGTAGGAAGGATGGTAGGAGGGAAGGAAGGAAGGAAGGAAGGAAGGAAGGAAGGACGGACAGATGGACGGATGGAAGGAAGGAAAGAAGGAAGGAAGAAAATCACTACAGTATATACACTGAGGGAGTTCAGTGATACTGCACCAGCATGACAGCCTGTACTGGATTTAATGCAGAACAAGGAAAAACATATCAAACCTAACATATCAAAATATCACTGTCCATCATTTACTGGCATTTTATTGTAATCATTCTCAGTGAACCTGTCATAAAGGCTTTTAATTCCTGTGCTATTCATTTGGCAAGATTGGTTGATGCTTTAAATGATTAAATGAAACATTTATGCCCTCACTCTGCTTAATACCGTCAATCACTCAAAATGCATGTCATGTATCCATATAACGGCGTAGAACACACAGTGATTTTATTTTGTACATTTCCTCTCCCTACCTGAAATGAATTCCTGACTGCACCACAGCGGCACTGTGCTTCTAATCTATGATGGAGTGTATGATAACTGACCCTCTGTTGTTCATTCGCCCACAAATCTACAGTATGTATTCAGTGTACAAGCACATCAATAGTGCAACTGCCCGAATCCAAGTTGTTTGTAGTGCATTCAGGGCAACTAACTTTTTGGCATTTTTAGCTCTTCACTAAAAAAAGGCGTCACCGTTTGAGAACTGTCAGATTTGTGATTTGTATATTTAGATGCTGATTATTAGAGCGTTAGCCTAAACAAAGCTTGCAGACTCGATAATGACCCTCTTCAAAGATGTAAACAAAAGAGACGAGAATAACAGCTTCCACGCACGCGCTCGGGAGGAGTGTTTGGTCTGCGTTAGTTTGAAAGATAAGTGCACTTACTTTGTTGAAGGGGCCAAATGATTCAGACCCACACGTCCCTTTCCTGCGGAGAGCGAAGATCATCCATCATCCACAACGTTGTTTTATCTGTCACAGTACAATCTTCTAGATTTGCCAACCTCTCCTCCTCACCTCACATTTCTGTTCTTGGCCCTAAGTTTCCATCATCTGTGTCCATTTTTCATATTAAGTGTAACTAAGAATATTATTAGCTCTTCTTCTCCACATGGCAGATGCTGGCATTTTGTCAGCATGGTAGTTGCCACTGAATGCGAGTGTTTCTGGATAAATAAGCAAGCACATGATATAAGGTAAAGATATAAAGCATTCGAGTGCATATATGTGCTGTGATTGTGTAGTTATTTACATCCCAGTCCTGCACTCTCTAGCTCCAGTGTCATCTGTGTCGGTTTTATTCCTATTAAGTGTCCGCAGGAATATTATTTGCTCTTTTTTTCCCTTATTTGCTGAATGTTGCATTTGTGGTTTTGCAGCATTTGGTTCTCATATAGGAGTCATAGTTTTGTTTTCATGGTAACAAGGTGGTTGCTGAGCTTGTGTGGCATAAGGGTGGAGTTCCCTCAAAAATGAAAAAAAAAAACCAAAAACAGTTTTTTTCACAAGCTTTTCATTTTAAGGGTGTAATTATTAAACTGCAGCTCCATTTTTTTCATTTTATTTCTCGTGTTTCCTTTAAATGATTTGCCAGGAACTAAAATAATAACTCGATAACCCTGGTAACTATTCACAGACTAAATAGGAATAAATGAGTAGTACGATGGGGTGGCACGGTGATGTAGTTGTCCTAGCCTCACAGCGAGAAGGTCCTGGGTTCGATTTCTGTGCGGAGTTTGCATGTTCTCCCCGTGGATGACTATCTCCTCAGGGTTTTCTGGTTTCCTCCCACAGTCCAAAGACATGCATAGAGGAACAGGATTAAGCGGCCGAAGACGAAGACGAAACACGACACCACCAACCAGGGAGGGCGTGATTATCATGCACTTTCTCAGAGACATGTAAAGTGAGCTGAACGCATCTTTTTGATCTGTGGCACATGCAACGCCAAAGGGGCGGCAATACACAGGAGGACAGCGCTATCCATTCCCTTCCATATGCATGAGCTTACAGACGCCTGTGATTAGCTTGTGTCGCTATGATTGGCTGGGCTGAGAAACCCCTGAGAGCACAGGCCAATTTTTCCTCTCTTGAGCTCCCGGACATGGATGGCGATGGCATCACCGGGATTCATACTCATGATCTCCCGATGATAGGGCGAAGATTATAGTATGTTGAAATTAAATGTATGCTACAAATGTATTATTGTTTTCGATAGTATACAATTATTACATTTCATTAATTACAATACAGTATTGGCGGTAAGTTAAGATTAGATTGCAAATGTTTCACAAGGTATCTAGATGACTAAAGTCTTGTTAGACATATGTTAGTGAGTGTCAACTGACAGATCTTTAATGGCATGTTTTCGATCTATAATTATTCGTTCGTCTTCTGCCGCTTAATCCTGTTCAGGGTCGCGGGGGAAGCTGGCGCCAATCCCAGCTGACATCAGGCGAGAGGTGGGACACACCCTGGGCGGGTCGCCAATCCACCGCAGGGCGACACACAGAGACAGACAACCATTCACACTCACACCTACGGCCAATTTAGAGCAACCAATTAGCCTAATCCCCACTGTGCATGTCTTTGGAATGTGGGAGGAAACCGGAGTACCCGGAGGAAACCCACGCGAACATGCAAACTCCACACAGAAAGGCAACCCATGCCAAACCCGGGGCTTGAACCCAGACCTTCTTGCTGTGAGGCGACAGAGCTAACCACTCAGCCACTGTGCCGCCCGGAGAAGAACATGCCTTAAAGAAATTCCTTTGTATTGATATAAACAATAAACGATCTATAATATATGTATGCCCTGTATGAAATATACATAAATAAGATATACATGAATACGATGTTAACCTGGTAACTATACACTTTGATGTTTAGTTGTTAGCTACACTAATCTTGCTAAAGTAAAGAAACAAACAAATGTCTTGGCTGACTGATTGCATGTGGTAAAGGGGAAATTGTGAAATTGAATTCTTGGCCCAACTTTTACATTAAGTCCCATGAACTAGCAGAGCTTTCTGTATCTACAGCATCCAAGTACACAAATAAGCACTGTATGAGTAAACCAATACTGTGGATTAAGCTGGCTCCATCACTTACTACAGCCAAAAAGCAGTAATGCTCAGGAGACCCTGTGTTAGTGTTACACTTGTGCAATACTTCAGACCTGCCAGTTCTGAGCTTTAATGGCAAGGATCCCTCATGCTGTCACTCCGTTTAAACAATGGCCGTGCAATAACGTGGAATAAGAGTGTTTGGAAAAAGTATTTGCAGCACACCACATTTCTTCCTCTGTGATCTAATCATCTGGCTTTTTTTTTTAAAGCAAAGCCAATGCAAAGGAGACAGCAAACAACAAAAGTAATTTAAGTAGGACAGTTTCTCTGGCACGCACTCTTAAGAGAATCAAATCCGAGACCCTGTGACGTGAGCCGCTGAGGTTAATGGCCCTTTTGGGCTCTGGTGGAGGTGATATCATGGAGATCCTCCCCATGGTGGTCGGCGTGTGTGTTGGTCAGCTCAAAACTGGAGATGAGGTCATCCAGTTCTCCCTCAGCCATTTCCTATTTTTTCCTTTTCATTGCTCTCCTCTCTTTCAAAGGCACATGATGGAAATATGGTCTGCTTCAAGGCCAAAAATGGCATTTGCACAAATCTCACTTGAGCCCAAATGTAGTCAATCGGCCATAACACATTCGGTGTCTGCATTTTCCGTACAGGAAGACCAAGAAAATCGGTTTAGCACCGTGCGAACAGCATGCCTAAGTAAACCCAACTGAAACTTCTAGATTATCATCTGAATCACTTCTAACACGCAATTCAGCAGGTGGCGTTGCTGCTGTGCACCTGCATGGTTCCTGGTTCGATTCTGAGCTTGGGGTATTGCCAGTGTGGAGTTTCACAATGAACGAAAGCCACACCTGACGTATGAGCGCTGTGATTTCTAAGCATGTGCTGAGCATAAAAGTGATTCCAGTTTCATATATGCTACTACATGTTACATGCTATCATGTGTGCTTTACAATGTACTTTTGTCCAATTTTCTTTACAACAGCATGCTTCACGTATAGATTTGAAGAAAAAGAAAAAAAAAGCAAATCTATTTCAGACACTAAAGAAGTCGTCATTATTTAATTGTCACTGTGTGAAGACTTGCAGGTGCATCTGCTATGACGACGACCATCAGCTTCTCTAGCTGTTTAGCTACATTAGCATTTGGTGCAAAACTCAAGACCAAACCTTTCTTGGGTGATGAACTACATTTGATATATTTGGGATGTTGTGTAGATTATATTTTTGGCCAAAGCTTTCCTTTAATAAAATGCTTGGTTTACATTGCCTCAAAGAAAATACAGTGTGTGCATGTACTCATAAAGCTTCATGTTCACATGGGGTGCGTCCCAAACAACCTCACCCAAGAAAGGGCTGACTGACTGTACGCATTCAGAGCCAATGCTAACACACTGCTCATGTGTGTCATTCAGAGACAATGTCTAACAACACCACGGTTGCTTATGATATGCAATAAGGAAGATTTATTGAAACTGGAGACGAGTCTGGATATGAAAAATCACAACCAATAGCCTCGCTGAAGATTAGACCATATTGGGACAGTTTGTTGGGACAGATACACAAATGCACAGTTGGTGAAGATTATACGACTTTATTTTATTTTATATATATATATACACACATACACACAGGACATTTATAGAGAGCATGCATATTTACAGCGCAGTTTATTTACAGACAAATGAAAAGCTTCACATGCAATCTGAAATGACAGCCAACAGATGGACCTGATTTGTCAACAGAGCGGCTTTGAGTGCGTTTTAGTTCACATTAACATTTACTAAATCTATGGTATGACAATAAAAATCCAGCTTTTAGTGATTCTTACAAGGCTTAAGTAATGGAAAACAGCACACAAAGATACTTAAACTCAAAGTATTCACGCACAAATACACGCAATCACACAAAACCAAGCTCTCATACATGCCACAAATATGAGGTAGATACAACAGCAAACATTCAGACAAATACAAACACAAACACATATCTGGCCTTCTAGGAATGTGAGCTTTTGTCTTGACTACAATGGAATATGAATTTGACATCATTTCCAACTTTATAATGGACATGACAGAGTTGTTTAAGGAATTATTACATGCCAATAATCCTACATAAAAATGAAATGATCTCAGGCAGACGAGAAAGTATCACAATTTAAAAACAGAGACAGCAAGCACAGTTAGAAAGATATAATAAGAAAAGGAAAAATTCTCCTTTATCATCCCTTTATTCTCATTGCTGAGATTTTTCTTTAGATTTTCTTTGTTTGCTTCTAAACTGCTTCTGATATTTGGCACTTTTTTTTAATTAGGCACACCGGCTCAGCTTACCACAGCATTTTACCAAAAAGTGACTTGGAGTAAACAGGGTGATTGTTTTGGTTTGTTAATACTTGTTAATAATTCTCCATTAATATTTTTTGAGAATATTAAATCTCAATAGTTTAGGGCAAAAATGACAAAAAAAAAAAAATTCACCCAAAAATGCTACACACGGGAAACACGTTCCAATAGGGCGTAAAAAACAAACAAACAAAAAACCTAAATAATAATAATAAAAAAAAATTTGACACCGAGTTGCCAGTTTATCAGTTAAATCTACTACTAAGTGCACTTTGAGAATGTAATTTCTGACTGTAGTCTATCTGTTGCCATGTATAACGTGTCGGCCTTAAATACACCACTGCAGGCCCATCACTGAGCGGATATAATTCATGCAATGGATTATTTTCAGCACAGCAAGTGGGTGGATGTAATAAACCGGCAACTCGTAATTCTGGATTGTCCACCTTTCCCACATCCTTGTAGCTACACAATTAAGCTGAAAAGAATTCACAGTATATGATTAAAACCATAGCTTGGCTCTAGGGCTTAACTTTTTCTGAAAAATATACCTTTATACACAAATATATTTTTTTCTATTATATATATTCATACTCTGTTTGCTCTGTTTTGAAGACATCTATACAAGTTTACACGCACTTAAAAGCTTTCAAATAAAATACATTCTATAGATTCTGCAGCAAGGGACACAGTTATGAGATGCGCAGAGTTTATGAAGCTTCACATGTGATCATATATGCGGCATGCTGCGTAGAAAGCAAACCAAGCCAAACCAGCTCCCCTCTTTCCTCACATAATTTCATCAGTATGTGATCTGACCTCTAGGCATGTTTATAATGGAAACATTCATGTTTGTTTGTGACGGTGGGAATCGCTTTGGCTTCACTGTGTATCGACACCTACCATAAACGACATATAAAGCAAGCCCTGTGAGGAAATGCTAAAGGAATATACAAGAACACAGTAATGAGACATTAGTTGGAATGTTAGTTTGAAACCTTTCTAACCTGTGCTTTTTTGTGTGTGTGTGAATGGATTATTTACATGTTTGAGGCAGCGAGAGATTAGTGGATTAATGGTGTGGAAACCTAGTGTGTCTCGGCTCATGACTACATGCGGGGTGAAAAGGACCTTTCCAATCGTATTTCCTTTTCAGCTGAAGTATTGCTTTAGGTCTCGAGAGCTGTCAAGAACAAGTCAATGAGCAAGACTTGCAAATCTTTTTTGTCCTTCAACTACAGTATCCAACTACACTATACGGCCAAAAGTTTGTGATGCCTGACCATCACAGCCATATGTGGTTCTTCCCCAAACAGTTGCCACAACATTGGAAGCACATGATTGTATAGGATGTCTCTGCTGTAGCGTGTGCTGTACTACTTCCTGTCACTGGAACAAAGAGGCCAAAAACCTGTTCCAGCATGACAATGCCCCGTGCACAAAGTGCGCTCCATGAAGACATGGTTTGCCAGCACAGCACAGAGCCCTGACCTCAACCCCACTGAACATCTTTGGGATGAACTGGAACAGTGACCACGCCCCAGGTCTTCTCACTCAACATCAGTGTCTGACCTCACTTACGCTCTTGCGGCCAGCTCCCCACAGTCATGCTCTTAAATCTATGCTTTCCCAGAAAAGTGGGGATCATTAAACCAGCAAAATGGGGACTCTATCTGTAATGAGCGGTCTGAAAAGCACAAATGGGTGTGATGGTCAGATGTCCACAAACCTTATGGCCAGATAGCGTCCATACGTAAATGATCACTGTATGCATGAATTTTATTTTATACATTTCTATATAAAATGTACACTGCATGTTGCACATATAAAATATATAATAGGCATGACAGAGATAATATAATCTGTTATTAAAATACTCTGTCTTTCTGTACAGTCAGATAGGGAAGGTCTTTTATAAGTTCATCCAACCATGATCTCTAAGCTGCTGCTTCTCCTTATTCATGTAGCTCCTCTTAATATCTACAGTATATAAAACTTTTTCTAATTTATTATTTTTTTTTTGTGAATATGCATAAACATTTCCAAACATCGGTAAAAATGCTCTATTGTTTAAGCCAAATCATTGCATACACATTTGTCGCACATTTACATCAATAAATAAATCTCTTTAAATGATTTGTTATTTAGAAATCATCTATGTGCTATTCTTATATTAGAAACACATTAAAATAAGTGATAAACTTGTCTTAAATTTAGATAGCTTTAGGATAATCTTATCATATAATACCACAGTAAATTTCTTTAGATAAATTTTATATGCAAAAATATATTTATATAAAATCTATTTATTTTTAAATACATCTATATATAAATTGTATCATCAGATAAAAACCTCTATTAAGACATTTACATTAGAGGACCCTATATTGCTTCTTAAAAAAAAAAAAAAAAAAAAAAAAAAAAAAAATACTTGGCCAATTAAAAAATATATATATATTTCAAATGAATAATACATAATACTATGTCACATCCATACTGACTAGTTTAAATCAAAATGATGAATTATGAAATTGATTTTATATTCAGACTGGGAACAGATTACAGTTTGTAATTTTTTTGCAATTTTTTTGGATCTATAACAGGCATTTTATTTTAAATATACCTCAGAGAAAGTGGGTCTGCCATGTACCTGATCTGAAGGGTTCTTCATTTCAGATTTCTGCCGCAAATTGGCTCTTACCACTGCTGGGCCCCCCCCCCCCCCCAAAAAAAACAACAAAAAAACCCCCCTCCAAACCATGAATGTTTATGTAATGGAAAACACAAATTCATTATTATTTTTATTTCTAAATCCCCTGACCCGATATTAATTCTTGCACGTTAAAGCATTTTAGACCTGTTCTGTAATAATGTGACCAATCGCTAATATACACTTTATATTTTAAACTTAGATTTTTTTTTTATATATACATTGGCAAATGCAAGATTAAGTGCTGGTTTGGCTGCAATGCTTTTATGGCAGTTCCAATAAGTTTTACACAAGAAGTACTTTCTGTGTGTGGAGCATTAAATTACAAAAACAAAACAAAAAAAACATGTTCGAGAGCTTTTCCCACTGGATCAGAACATAAATGTCTCGTCAACGGATAAAATGCAGTAGTTTGTGTCAAATATGTGGTATGTTTTTTCCCTTTAGGATTATTATTGCTCTGAAAGCAGACAGACATTGTATTAATTATGAATTGGCTGAAATCTTGCACGAATAGAACTGAGCTTGCTTTGGCATACCAGATATTGTGCAACCACACTCTCGGCATCGAACTCTCTCATCTTCCAGATGCTTCCACACCGTAAGAGCGACTGTAGTAAACAAGCTTTGTTATCAGCAGACGTTTCCAACCATATATGGCAAAAATTAAACGTGCTGGTATAGGGGGGTTTTCATGCCTGGTTCCTCACTGCATTTTTCATCTTTCATCCAGATTTTGTCAAGGTTTTGTTTCTTCTCCTTTTCCACATTCCCGACTATTTTAGGATGAAATCGGAGCTGGTTACAAGCTGTGATGTTCTACAAAGCTCATTCAGTCCTTTACTTTCAGAAAGCATCCAAGATTCATGATGTTGAAGAAAAACTAATGTGATCAGAGCCCCATGCAAAGACCTGCCAGGCCTGCATAGTGTGTGTGTGTGTGTGTGTGTGTGTGTGTGTGTGTGTGTGTGTGTGTGTGTGTGTGTGTGTGTGCGCGCGCGCCAG
>JAQMCW010000035.1:9997623-10011471 GCA_030068335.1 Chrysichthys cranchii
CTAAATAACTTCTTGATTTCTGTATTTCTGGGGTTTTTTTTGGATTTCCACAACTTTTTACCACTGTATATACGCTCTTAGTTTTCAGAGATTTAAATAAATATAAAAAGGCACTGTGTGCTTATGTACACATGCAGGATATTTTCTTTCTATGCCCTGTGACTGTGCCATTCCAATAGATTATTATTATTATTATTATTATTATTATTATTATTATAATACTTACTGAATTGATGTAGATGACCTTTGGGCTGGGGTGGTGTAGGGGGTATTTAGTGGTTTGACAGCCAGTCAGTGGAGTCTCCAAGATGTAGTGGGTGGAGTTGGATGTTGCTTTGCATTGTGGGTCCTGCAGGGATATGTTGGCTTTAGTTATACCCGTTGCCTGCAAGGAAATACCAACAAATAAGATTTAGAACTAATTACAAACAGATAAGTTAGGCTTTGTTCTGCCAACTTGTGTCTGACTTTTGAGCCAAAACGTCAAATATCTTTCTACATTCCTCACATCGCTTACTTGTAGAAGAGATAAGCAGGGCTTTCATTTCAACACAGACGGGCTTAGGGATCAATCCAGAGGTCCACCACATAAAACCACTTATAAATAATGAATCCTATGCTCCTTTGGCACATTTTTCTAAGAGTGTGCGATGACTCTGATGCAGATTGGTTGCAACGCAGAGGATGTGTGGTGCACCACAATCTCACTGGTTTTTACAAGAACTGACATCATGGAGTAACAGACACGCACACGGACACGCACACGCACACGGACACGCACACGGACACGCACACGGACACGCACAGTTTCAGTCTTGCTCATTGGTTGTTTCTACTACTTTACAGACCCGAGATGTGGATGACAACCAAGACCACAATGACGAAAATACAAACAAACATTCATCAGCGGCTGTCTGAGGTGGCCAGATACTATCAACAACAATGATCTCTGGCATAGAACAGGCCAACAACCTGTGGAAAAAGATATCAAGAGAATAAGACGTGGATGGATCGGCCACACACTGCAAAAACCCAATGCCAGCAACACCAGGCAGGCCCTTAGATGGAAACCCCAAGGCACAAGAAAGAGAGGCCGGCCCAAGAACACCTGGTGCATCATGCAGAGTGGGCTGACATGGAAACAGCTGGAGAGGAAAGCTAAGGACAGAAGACTCTGGTGGACTGGGGTCAGCAGCCTGTGCTCCATGGGAAAGGAGCAAGAGGAGTAAGTAAGAAGGAAGTGATTGTAAGTAATTAGTCCCAAATCAGACAAATGTCTGAAGGTGAGACCTCCCTTCATTTTTGAGCAAGAACTTTGTCTGTTCCCACATTCAGCTCTGATCCAGTTTGAACCTTGAGATTCTGCACACAATCGGAAGATTTTCACATGCTTAGCTTTAACCAGTAATGTAACAGTTGCAGTGCAGCTCCTGGGACACAGTCATAGTCATTTTATTCAGTTTTCGTGATGTACTCGTGCAGAAAGCTGTACTGATGGCTGCATGCTGAAATCTTAGCCCATGCTCTGTTTCTTCTGCATGAAGCTTTTGCATAATTTTGTTTTTATTTCATTATCAATTACTGTATATTTTTCCATATGTCATTACCTGCAGGCTCTCCTTGTCGATGCTGACCACCATCCTGCTCTCCTCACACTGTACACTGAGAATCCCACGCTGCTCCTCAGGACCCCGACGTGACCACGAGTCCTCCTCCAGAGTAGGTGGGAAAGGGAAGGATGGATTCTGGTCATCCACCGGAGAAAAGAGGAAGGGCAGGTCGGGACGGGTGTGTTCATGAGGATCCGTGTTTCGCAGGATAGACAACTCTGGGGGAAACATGCTCCCTAAAGGATCCGCCACTTCTGCAAGGGACAGTGGTAACGCAGGGGTCAGAGTTGCTTTAACTAAATGGTAAAGAAGATTTTTTTCTTAAAATCACTCATTCATATTCATAGAGTTTTATCCTGTTCAGGGTCGTTGGGGGGAAGCTGGAGTGAATTCCAGCTGACTTCAGGTGAAAGGCGGGTCGCCAATCCAATGCAGAGCCAACACACAGAGAAAGACAAACATTCGCATGTGAACCTACGGGCAAATTTAGAGTCGCCAATTAGCCTGATCCCCCCGTGCATGTCTTTGGACTGTGAGAGGAAGCCAGAGTACCCGGAGGAAACCCACACGGACACGGGAAGAACATGCAAACTTCACACAGAAAGGCCCCATTAAGTCTCGGGGCTCAAACCCAGTGAGGCGATAGTGCTAACCAGTACACCACTGTGCCACCCCTTCTTAAATCATAAAATTGTATATGTTTTATTATTATAACTCACTCACTCACCAATTCGCTCATACCTGCATAGATTCACTGACTCACTCATGGAAGTAACTAGCAATCTTAAAAAAGAAAAAATATTAATTTCTTAATATTTAGTACATTCCCTTTTTGATTTAATGACAAATTGCACACAGGAGCCACAACCTGATGATCCATGCTAGACCAATTCAGCTCAATTCAAATCAGTGTGCTGTCTGAACGTGTGCTTCAATCAAAGGGGATAAGTCACAAATTTGTCAGGATCACAAATTAGCCCACATTAAAAAAGTGAGTTAGAATTTGAGCGACATCCCGAATATTGTTTAGTCAGCAGGTTACACGTTTTCTTTTTTGTTTCAGAATTCCCAAACTTTGACAGATATCTGTTTATTTTTTATTTTATTATAAAAAAAAATTGGACCCCGCACAGTGAAGTTTCAATACATCCATATAATCAACACATGCACCTTTTTCTCGAACACGCAGGTGGAAGATGTTGGCCACGTCAGTGCTGGTGTAGGAAGTTACGGGGCTGTAGTTGTTCTCCTCAGCCCACTGGATCAGAGCCTGAGCTCCAGCAGGCAGCTTCTGCTTCACCGCCTTAGATACCTGCATCAGTCGCTCTGTGCTAGCATTCAGGCTAACACTGTCTGACGTCTGTAGTAGAGAAAAGGAAAGCCCGTGACCTAAGGCTTTAACTTCAATTTGATATGCTATGTTTCCACAGACAAGCTGCTAAGAGGCTCAAAGACTACACAACGACTTACTGATTTTTCAACTGCTAGAGGAAAAAATAAAGAGAATAGCTCAGGATCTTGCAGCTTAAAGCAACAAATGAAAATGTATATATTATCAGGGTCACAAAAGAAGGCGTAAGGCAGGGATTACACCCTGGATGATTATGTTAATCAAGTTCCCTGAAACTGATTTGTATCTATTCACTTTCTAGCTAGCTTGACAGTGATTTAAAATCTCTTTAATTAGCGGCAGGGTTTAATACGTTTAATTACACAGGCCTTCCACATTTGCTCCTGCTTGTTCTCTGCTGGTAATTTGATAGAAACAGTGGGGAATAAACCCTATTTCCCACGCTCATTTTCTCACACCCAGCACCAGTCTGCCCACAGTAGTAGGGCTGGCTTTGAGTTTATGAGGATATCATATCACATGCATAGTTGGCATTCTCCTCATGTCCAGGAACACAGTGGCCAATTCACACAGGCTTATACGTACAGTCTGGTATAGCTTAACCTGCTACTGGACATATCCGTGCTGACATCTCCAAGTCCTGCGGTGAACTGATATGGCCACTTGTACCATCAGGGTCAGCCTAAAATGATGGTGCAGGATTTACATTCAAACTGCCACTAACAGGACAGCACACAATTTTCAAATGTTTTTGCATCTGCGAATCCGCAAACTTGCAGACGTTCCGTACAGATGTTACAGGTGTTTGTCAACATGTACACATTGTGAGTGTGTATGGTAGAAGGCAGTGTACTACGGTGCTAATCGGAACATATGGAAAACTACAAAGAAAGGCTTATGCTGTATTGGAAAGAGAAAGGATGGAAGAAACAAAGTTCTGGATGAAACTAAGATGAATTCTGTTGTTGTCGTTGTACTAATTTGTGCTAACTAAGCCTGTTGGCCAAACTTCACAAATTTCACTAATTCTTTCTGGCATACATGTTGCCAGATTTTTTTTTTCTCCCCGAAATCAGGTGTGGAGACCGAGAATGTCATCAGAAAACCTTGTTTCTTGATTTTTATTTCCTTTTTAAAAAAAAAAAAACATTTTTAGTTGCTAAAAAATGCAAACAAGATTATTGGTGCAAGATACACATGATGCTTTATTTCATGTTATATAACTTCTCAGAAATTCTTTCTGCAACACACGTTTTTCTGTTTTACCCACAACCACAAGGGACACAAATTTTCACGCACAACTGCATGACCGTTTGTTAGTGCATTTATGGCAACCATCTTACTCAGGTACTGTAGTGAATAATTATGGAAAGGTGCAGAACTAGCGACTAGAAACCCCATCGTGATGATATTAGAAACCAGACCTAAACGGCATAGAAAACTTATCCCATAATTGTATATTTCCCTTATTTGTAATCCAGATACCTGTTTATGTCTATCCTAATCCATTTCCATCATTCCCCACACAAGGCATACATTGTCATATTCACAATATTCCTGGGTGTATTAGTCTCTCAGAAAGCTTTGAACAAAGAATCATAATTCTGAGGAAGTGCAAACAAGGCCAGGCTCGCACAATCAAACTACAGTATAAACGTCAGTCAGATAAGAGAGATTTCAAGAGAAATCAGGAAAAGAAAGATTTCACAGTGCACGCTCCTGGGCCTGTCACCATCCGTCTTTCTATCATTCTGTCCGCAGTCCGTCTGCATCCTCCACAAAGACGAGAGGCAGAGCCGTCAGATGTCAGAACAAGCTGACAGATTTGATGCCTGTCTTGGTCCAAACCTGTCATGAAACTCCGTCAAGCAACTTCGGCAGTCAAGAAAGAAAGGAGGAACTCTAGTCAGGACGTCTGCTTGCTAGCCAGATGAAGAAGAGTTGAAGCTCTTACACATCGGATTACCATTAGTGCTGATGGAAAAAGTGCATAATGATGCGATGGTAAGCATATTTTGTAATCACAACCTGGGAAAACTGACAGAACCGTTCCCTCCTTGCTGCAAATGTTGTTAATTAGCTAACACACGTGTAAAGTCTGCTTCTTCTTTTTTTTTTGCACTGGAATCACTAAGTAAAAGTCAAAATTTTTTCCATGAGCATACGTCCAAATATTCATATTCCTGCTTCAAAGCCACTGGTAACCTAAATCCCATTTTTTAAAGAAATCATATGGGTAGGAAGATGGCCCAAATTTACAGATTTATCCTCATTACTTTATTTATCCCCAGTCACTGATTTAACCTGATTAAGGCCATCAGTGAATCCTGAACCTATCCCAGGTACACTGGACACATGGTGCGGACATGCCCTGAATGGGACACCAGTCCACTGACAGTTCACCCATCCTCAAACTCATTCACACCTAGTGGCAAATAACTGCCATGTATTTAGGAGGTGGAGAAAAACCCGAGAACCCAGAACAGACCCGTGCAGACAGAGGCACAGGCCGCACAGGCAGTAAGCCGAGTTCAGGATCGACCCAGGAACCCTGGAGCTGTGAGACAGCAAGGCAAACTACTGCATCGCCATGCTGCTCTACTCCATGGTAGAACTATATGATCAGTTTTGCATTCAAATGTTGGGAGACTGGTCTAGAAAACAGAACAATATCATTTTCATTAATCCTAATATTTTTTCCCAATTGTCCAAAATAGCCACCGTCATACAGTTACTGTGTTCAGGTGCATGGTTATGCTTTTGTTTATGTTTAATCAATTGCAGGAAGTCAGGCAGTGTCCTAAACCACATCAGCATTTATGTGTGACACTACTAAAAAAAATTGGATGTGCCTTGACACTTGCATTCATTGTAAGCATCTTGGCTCAAATACGAAATCTAAGCAACTAAATCTCAGACACCAAACATGTTTTGTCTGATCAAATACATTTAGGGAAAGGATTTTGGATTCAATTGCGCATAAACTTGCCTACATACCACGATGTGCAGTTTGCCAACAATATTGTGGGCCTTGATCACCCAGTTCACAGACTTCTCGCATCTGAGGAGCAACACAATGTCACGGTGCAGAGGGATTTCTGGTTCCATTGGCTTCAAATCCACCATCACATCCACCTGCAAGGCACTGCTCAGAGAAACAAAGTGAGAGAGAAAGACAGATTTGGAAACAGAGAACAGAAAAATGTCTTCAGTATCTGCGTCTGGCCAACTGATTAAAACACTGGCCGTTTTCCCAGAAAAAGCAGGACATATGTGCAACACGCCAATTGACGCAATACTATTAGTCAATCTTTGCAACATCTCCCACTGCTGTCTGACTCACTGTTGTGTAATCAGAGCACTGGGAGGAGATATTCATCCAGTACAGTAACTAAAGTTTCATAAAAATATCAACACTGCGTCAGTTTAGACTTTTAGATACCAGTAGAAGACTATTCACACTGGGTTCGGTCGAGTTTGGAAATCAAATCAAATAAACTTTGTTTATTTCTGCAGACTCCGGTCCATAGAGCTGAACTATTGCAGGTTAACCCTTTATGGGACACTAATTGAAATACTGAACACCGAATTTTCAACCCCAGAGGGTTACTGGAGGATATTACAGGACTTTGTATTACAAGAAATGTTTTATACATAGATATAAAAATATAAGAAAAACATGTATAAACTTAAAGGAACATTTATTTAGGATTTATTTAGGTCTACAGTCTGACGGATTGGCATGGGGAGGCCATTTTGGATGATCGTTGAAGTTACCAAGCATGATTCTCCGCCAATAAAGAGCTACTGTTCTACTGTTACTTCCAGCTACTAGTGCTCTTATCCAGAATAGCAAGATTATGCCATTTCCCTGCATTGACAGTTCACCCCTTACACCCTCACCTGCTGGAGTTTGGGGCCTGCAGCTCGATGATGTGTACCTCTTGAGGGACATCTGGACCAGAGAGGACACAGCCCGTGGATCTCTGAGGCTGCACATAACTCCCCAGGTAGTTCAGAGACAGGAACTTATTGTCAATTTTGCAGGTGTCAGAAAATACAGGGTCTGAAAATTTGTGCGCAGATGAAGGTTTTAAATGACAGCATGCTGATTCTACACAAAGGTTAAAGTGACAAATGCTGCAAATGATACCTAGAAAATCTGCTTTAATAATAATAATAATAACAACAACAACCACCTTCAAAATGCATTACAATAAAAGTAAAAAACAGAGTAAATAAACACAGAATATCTTTAGGGATAAAATAACTTACAAAAAATGAATAAAAAAAAATTACTACATAAAAACGAATAAATGACAAAAAGAATTGCAATGAAGATGAATGTTAAAAATTGTTAATCTAGCAATTAATAAATGACAACATTAATAAAACAACAAAACAGTTGGTAAAACAGTCTATAGGTATTAACCCATTCACTGCCAAATTTTTCTTCTGAAAATTTTCATGTATTTCTATTAATTTACTTCCAAATAGTAACAAAAACATCTACTTTCAAGAAATATTACTGTTAGTTTTTTCTGAAATTTCAATTTTTAGTCAAAGTCCCAAATGGGGATCATGGCACATGACATCTATTTTTTATGCCATTCAATATATGATCCCCAAATGGGGACCACGGAAGCTAATGGGTTAAGCTAAAACTCACTAGATTTATCCCTGTTACAAACCGTATATTGACAGGAACTACGTACAAGGCAGGCGAAACAGGTAGGTCTTTAAATCTGGATTCAAAAACCCTTACAGAATCTGCATTCCTAATACCCTTTGGCATACTTTTTCAGAATTTTGGGGCAATAAGAACACTCAAGACACAGAATGATAAATGTCACACACAATTGTGGACATCGACCAGTTGTTTTGTCATAACCTACTTAAAGGACGGGCACATGGGTTGAATATTAGTGGCTGAATATTGAAGTTATTAAAGCTCATTTAAAATGATAGCTTACACAAAAATGGCTATTTTTTTCTCCAATCCACCCAAATGTCGACGATTACTAAAGGAATGTTTTTAACAAGGTCAAGTGTCTGGGCTGATCAATATGATACGTTTGTGATAAATGGAAACTGGTGTGATCTTCTTTCCTTGGCTGACCTGCTCATTTCATTTTCTCTTCTTTCGTCACATGTGGAACTGGTTGCTGGATGTTTCTCATTTAACTGCACATTTTCCTCTAGACATGATAGGTTAAAAAAAATAATCATTTTTCACCACTTATGATTAATAAAAATGAAAAATGACAAGTAGTTAACCAAGGCAGTGCAGCTGGGATGAGTGGATGAGGAGACAGAATGAGAGAATGTTAATAACTGAGTGACTGTATTAACCATTTGAAAGAGTAAAAATGAGAAAGTATTGGGGGGGATAAAGTGATTTTGATAACTGTAATCCCTGGGAGACTGTAAAAGACACTAGGAGACACTAAGAGACACTAAGACACAGATCCCTTCCTTATTTAGACAGCCAGCTTTAGGTCAGTGCACAAAGATAGCATATATTAGCTGAAAGGTTGGCACCTCTTTCCCTCCTCTGGCTCTTCCTGCCTCTTCGAGGTGCCTGCACTTTGTAAAAAAAAAAAAACAGATCGGAAACATGTTCTGCTCTCACGCTGAGCTACAAAGGGACCAGTAGGACTTTTGAGACAGAGCTCTCCTGTAGTGATAAACACAATGTCTAGAATCACAGCCAAACCCTTTAATAATATGACACGTATTTCACCGGATTAAATGAAGCCACTCAAACGCATCAGAAAGTCACAAGCACATCACTTTTTTGACTTGAGAAATCTCACAATCATACTGTACCAATATGAAGTGCGAGTTAAGAAACACTCCAACGTTCTGCTCACCCAAGATACCTGATCTACGGCCAAAAGTTTTGGATTTCTGGATTTGTCTGTTTAGCCAACACGTCACATGTGGAAACTGAACCAGAGCTTTCTAAGGGTTAGCTGTGCATCCAAGAGCATTAGCTCCAAGCGAACACTAAAAATAATATGTGAAGAAAGTGGCCTACTGTGGCTTAATAGAGGACACTGTGGACAGTGAGCAGGTCCATGGTCTGTAATCAACCTTTTTTTCCCCCCACCATAGTACTGTTTTCAAGGAAATAATTAACACTAACCACACGACTTATATTAGCCACATTAAAGAAAAAATTTCCAGTGTCTGCGCACACCTTTTGATTCATTTTGTTCACTGAAAGAGAGTACTTACTTCAGCTCAGGGTTGTGAACGTTCTTTACTTTAAAGATTAATTCGTGTTGGTGTACGTTGGCATATATATGAGTGCAAGCAGTCACTTTTAAATGTTGCTTGTTAGCTGCCGAGTAACGCACCAGAAACAAGTGTAAGAGTAATCAAGTGGGTGGAAATTGGCAAATTACCAAATTGGGGGGAAATGGGGTTTGATACTTCAAAGACTACTGGTGTGTTTCTTCAGTTGGTCTCAACAGCAACTTTCAGATGACATTTTGTCAGAAAGCAAAGCCTAAAGGTGGTTATTTCAAAGGGGGTGTGGTCTGTTGTCTAGGTTACCACAGAAACTACCACCTAAATAGAAAAAAACCCTACTTCTTCTGTTGCTCTGATCATTATCTGCCTAGCTTTCCCCAGAACGTTGGTTTAAAAACCTCAGAAGATGTGAGGAACACAGGAGATGTTGAGCACTCGTGCACGTTCTTTTTCTGTGGTGAACACAAAGTTCCATCACCATGTGTCCTTCAGACAGCTTAGTTTAATACATCTAAACAGTTTTGTTTGAGAAACAGCCAATTTTCCTTCTGTGGCTAATGTCATCAGGCAAGCAGCTAACTTTGGCCGGGAGCTTAATTCTGTGTTACGTCATTAGCCGAGAATTACAGAATTTCCTGGTAGTGATACAATTTGGATAGTGTGGTTTCCTTTTCCTCTGTGTTATCCTCCCTATATTTTTCTTTTACACAGTCAGTTTGAATTTTTCCACTACTTACACCAATCTCTCCCTCTCGCTCCCCTGTCTCTGGCTCTATGATTTGGGCAGATCTGGCAGAACACACAGTCCAGCAGAGCAAGAGTATTCAGTGCCTGCCTCACTCACTCACTCAATGCTTTCAACATGCCTCGTCACTGCTCCCTTATCTAACTGCAGTAAAATTAAAAGCTAAATGCAAATATAACTGCAAATTTAAAAAAAACAGAGAAATGAAAGAGAATCAAATAACTTTGCACGCTTGCCCGTGTTGATCAGAGAGACTTGCCTGAGGCTCACTGGGAGTTACTTTATTACTCTTGTGCCCAGTTATTACCCACATCGTCAATGGCTGCCACTGAGAGCAAATTAGCAAGAGTGCTGCTTTGATTGGGGTTTAGTGGTGCATGTCGTGTGCCGGGAAAATATGCAGTTTTATGACTAGGCATATTAGTCTCTTTAGACAGCCACAAGAATGTTCACACACACACATACCTTCTCCCACTTTGATGTAGATGTCGTGGGTCATCTTGAGCTCCGTAAAGGACGTGACGGCATGGTACAGGTGTTTAGCCCAGGACATCAGGTGCTCATTTCCATGTGGTAACATCTCTTGGCGCACCTCACAAGAGAAGACCAGAGTTCCATCATCACACTTCACACCAGAGCCGTCTGACACCTGAAAGCAAAAAAATAAAATTAAATACAGCGATTAGGTGGTAAAAATAAAGTGTTGCCACACAGATAATGCATTATAAGCACACTAGAGTAGCCCTTGGCACCGTCATGTAGAGGATATTCCTATATGTGATGCGTGAATTTGTCTTATTATATGTTTGTGGTGTTGTTGTTTTTTTTATCTTGTCCTATGAGCATTCTGGTGAAATGTTCATCTCTCACGTCATGAAAGCACTATATTTCATCTTGCCTTCATTTCACTCTGTGTAAGAGAGAGGATTGAGGAAATGTGCCTATATACTGGTAAATTCAATATGACTAAACAAGCAATTAATACTGTAATCATGCAGATTATTTAAAAAGTAGGATCTAATCTTAAAAAAAAACAGGAACACAAACGTCACTGTGGTGTTAATGAATAAAAGGTTTAATTAGCCAACAATAAAGCACTTTACTAGTTTACAACCAACATGTTTTTGTTGATACCTTAATACCTAAATCATAAATAAAACAAATCACCTTCTGAATTATACACTGTATGCATTTCTCCGTTAGTGAAAGTGATCACCACATAATACTGGCTTACAGTTCCCTCTTTTTAGACCTCCTGCATGAACCTCCTTTTGTTCTGTAAAACCATAAACTTTCAGGTGGTTGTCGGGAGCACTTCTGACAAAGCATGAAGCAATGTTCAATCATCAACACATCAGTTAAAGCTTTGTGTTAAAAGGGTCCCCGTTTTTGCATTTGAATGAAATATATAGTCTTAAGAATTTAAAAAGTGTGACGTGAACGGTGAGTGAACGGGACATTCGGACAGATTTCAGTTTCATCTGAAGATTTCTCGCACAGCTAAAATATTTATTTGCTTCCGTTTCAAATAAGTGCTTGAACTGCAAATCATTTTTCAATCAAAATCAGGTTTGATTCTGACACAGAGCAGCATGAGACAGAGGGCAGCTCTTGGTAGTGAGCTGTGTCATGATTTACAATGCAGACGGGGCTTGGTTTTATTGGACTTGTGGAGCAGGTTTTCAAGACATCTAGAAACAAAGATTTCTTTGTTGATAAAGATAAGTCCATAAAACAGATGCTGTGTCAATGTGCACATCCTGCTTTACAGCAAGAGAAATTTCAGCCTGTAAAATTTAGAGGCTCTTAGCAATAAAGGACCATGAGGAAAAGGCAAAGAAAAAAATTCTTATAACACACGCTCCAAAATTAAATCTTCCACTGCCAGCAGACATCATTCACACTGACTTCTAAGGGGTATTTCAATGTCTCTCCAAACATGTTCTCCATATTTGCACACATTTGCTCAATAAGGTATCCACTTTCCAGAGTTTATTTAGCACAGCTGGCCGTCAAACAAGCTGATGGTCAAAATGGCTTCCAATACAATCACCAGACTGAAGCAAAGCCTAGTTTAGCATCTCACTGAACATTACATCTAGGATGTGATGTGATGAATGTACAAAAAGTACATACACAAACAGATGAGTTTAAGACAGAAACTATCTAAGAACGGTGTGGGGGTTAGCACAGTCACCTCACAGCAAGAAGGTCCTGGGTTCGAGCCCCTGGTTTCTGTGTGGAGTTTGCATGTTCTCCCCGTGTTCGTGTGGGTTTCCTCTGGGTACTCCGGTTTCCTCCCACAGTCCAAAGACATGCACAGACAAGATTAGGCTAATTGGCTACTCTAAATTGCCCATAGGTGTGAATGTGAGAGTGAATGGGTGTCTGTCTCTGTGTGTGGGCCCTGCAGTGGATTGGTGACCTGCCCAGGGTGTACCCCGCCTCTCACCCAAAGTTAGCTGGCTCCAGCTTCCCCCCACGACGCTGAACAGGATTAAGCCTTCGAAGATGAGTGAGTGAGTAGTAATTATACTTGTATTAGTATTATTTATAGCTGTAATACTACCAGTGGCAAAATTAATAGAGGTCATGTCATGTGACCCTGCACCAGCATTCAACTCCCATGGCACGTTGGTTACCACCTCCACCTGCACTCACATGTGTACACACTCAGATCATTACTGGAACTATCAGACACTTTGATATCATACTTGCATTGTGTGGTCTTTCCTCTCTTGTCAGTGTATTCCTGAGCCATTCTTCCATTTTTTTGTTGGGTGTTCAGCTCATTTCAGCTCTCTGGCTCAAGCTTTTGGACTACATTTTGGAATCTTTGATTTGATTTTCATCACTGTCTGGGCTCTATTTTTTTCACCTACTCTGTACTAAACAGTGTTCTTTGGATTTGTCTTTCTCACCTTGAGTAAACTCTGAATTGCTCTGCCTGAGGTTGATAGTAATAATAACAGTAGTATTAGTAGCGGTCGCTACCTGATCTGTGCCCCTGTGCGTGTGTGTGTGCATGAGCTCTGCCAATCAGGCCAGGGACACAGATCGTGTAGCATCAGTACCCGAAACATCTGTCCTGCACATGTGTGAACAGCTTTGTGGACCAACTTGCATCATACTTTCACATTAATGTTGGTTAACAATATAATAAATGCCATCCAAACATAACACAAAAACCTTGTATAATTAACTTATCTTAACATTATCAAATATGAAAGATACAGTTTGTCTGACAAAATCCTGAAAAAAAAAGGATATAACTGCACTTTATCTTGTATTTTATTGTCTATTGTACTTAAAAGCTCCTGCACCCTTTTCATTTATCCATCCATCCATCATCTATACTGCTTATCAGTTAAGGCTCATGGGGAAGCTGGAGCCAATCACCCTCAGCAGGTCGCCAAGCTTTTGCAGGGCTAACACAGAGACGAAAAACCATTCGACCAATTCAGAGTAGCCAGTTGACCTAACATGCAGGTCTCTGGGCTGTGGGAGGAAACCGGAGCACCCAGAGGAAACCCACACAGGCACAGGGATAATGTGGAGATTCCGCAAAGAAAGGCCACAGACAGCCGACAAGTTTGAACCAAGAACCCAGACCTTACACATCATGTATTTTTATTTTTGTTCAATTCTATTACATTCTGTCTTCTTGCCATGCCATTGTGAAGCACTGACAAAGAGCTGCCTCTGTGTAGAAGTCATGCTATACAAATAAAGTCGCCTTGCCTTTTAGCTGACTGATATTTAAAGCACATTGCACAGAAGGAATATGGAAATGAATCTTCTGAAATGACTGAAGGCCTCTCTTGCACTGGCTAATATTAATGTTCATGAGTCCACCATCAGGAGAACACTGAACAACAATGGTG
>JAQMCW010000035.1:10054860-10066617 GCA_030068335.1 Chrysichthys cranchii
TAAAATAGATGCATGTGATTGGCTGGATTTGAAGAGGCGCGAAATAAATAATTATATTATTCTGTGAGGAAGCGCAGTGGCTCGCTACGTTTTATACAGTTGGTGTCGCCAAGACCAAAGCTGGCCGAGACCAATACAAGACCGAGACCAAATGGACCCGAGGTCGAGACAAGAAAGAAACCACAAAAAAATTGGTCTCGAGACCGGTCTTGAGACCAAGACCGGTCTCGAGAACTACATCCCTACTAAGAACCCATCTCTGAAATGAAACTGATTTCTGTCCTGCTCATTTAGGGTGTTGTGTTTAAGGAACCATGGTCAAAATTGCATCTAGCTAGTATTTTAAGCATTTTGAATACACAAATTTCATGTCATTCAGGTTACGTCTATGGACAGACAACAAAACGGACAGGATTTATTGGTGTTGGGAGTACAAGGTAATCAGAGTCTTCAGACAACTACCTAAACAAGTACATACTTATAATAAAAAAACAGTGTTACGAGGAAACCCCTCAGTTGCAGGGGTTCAAACTTTAAAAATTTCTATGTAGAACTCTATAACAGTGTTTCTCCTTCAGAAAGCTTTTTAACATAGAAGCAGTTTAGGAACTAAGAATACTTTGATCTCTGGGGTCAACCTGGGCACCTTTCTGTGTTGATTCTCCTAGTGGTCCGTGTGGGTTTCCTCCCACAGTCCAAAGACATGCACAGAGGGGATTAGGCTAATTGGCTACTCTAAATTGCCCGTAGGTGTGAATGTGAATGGATGTCGGTCTGTGTGTTGACCCTGTGGTGGATTGGTGACCTGTCCAGGGTGTACCCCGCCTCTCACCCAAAGTCAGCTGGGGTTGGCACCAGCTTCCCCCGCGACCCTTAGCAGGATTAAGCGGCAGAATGAGAGATTTAGTGAAAACTTAAGTGACCCCCCCCCCAAAAAAAAAAACAATCCAAAAGTATTTTCTCTGCACCTGCTGCCTCTGTTGATTATCCTGTAGCCAGACTAATTTTAAACCAGACACACTAAACTCACTACTTTGGCACCTTTAAGGAACTACCTGTGATAAAGTCCTACATTATCAGGGTAGATTTTAGAAACAACAATTCTAAAATTAATTCTAAAAAAATCTAAATTTTACAATTCACCATTTATATTTCCTTTTTTCAAAAATAAAGTGAAACCACCTATGGAAATGCCTTATTTCCAGTTTCAAGATCAATGATGGAATGAAGCTCTATAATATTCTTTTTCCCATTTTTATAGACAGCAGCATCATATAGTGGCAGCAATCATAAGCAAGTCTGCTTGAGATACTGAACAACTCGACACACTTTGATGTAAGTATGTGATAAGACATGAAGTTCAGACGGTTCGCTTTCAACTCAAATCGAATATGCAGCTAGTCTGGGCACTCAGCGGCTACTTGTTAGTCTATCAGGTGCGTTGTGTCAGTGTGGGGTTAAGAAGATTTCCAGCGAAAGGGTCAGTGACCACTGGCACACAACAATGTCTGATTCACGATAAATCCAGTGGGGCAGCCTGATCAGGTCACAGAACAATTTTTGCACATAAGGGAAAAATTACAACCAGAGAGGGCAAAAAAAAAAAAACCCTCTTTAGACTCTGCAGGCCTTTGTTCCGGGTCCAAGCACATTACCAGGTGTGCACAGCTGTAAATCTGAGCTCCTGTGCAGGTTCAGGGACAAGTAGGCCACTGAGCTAGAGTTCAGACAGAGGAACACAAGTGGCCAGGGACATATCTTTGTGTGGTGTGTGATTGATCAAGAGGAGGAGAATACACACTCATCAGATAAGAATAATTGAGGCATGATTGCAGGAAAATCAGTACTGCGAATTTTTTTAATCCTCAGAAGTGTGTGTGTGTGTGTGTGTGTGCGAAATTGCATATTTTACATACTTTTAGCGCAGGTAGTGAATTTACACTGGAAATGCCATTTAAAACTACGTACCCTTTCATTTCCTTTGAAAATGAAACTTCTGTACGATTTCGGAGATTACCGCTGGGGAAAAATCTCAGGTGTGATAGTAGGTAGTGTATCGTCCAAACACATGTGCATTGTGCACAATTCAGGACAATTTAAGGCTCTCCCATCTGTTCACATTCTTTGACTTATTTTTTTTTTTGGCTCTCCCTCTCTTTCCATCGGCCCTTCATCTTCAGTGCTTACAGTAGATATAAATCAGTGGTGTTTGAAGTAAGGGATGACACGGCCTTTCCCATGAGAGAAGAGAATGAGGGAAGGAAGGAAGGAAGAGGAGTCTCTCGGCACATGGGCAGGCAGCTGCTGCACTCGGACCAGCACACGCGCGTGGATGACCGACTTCACAGCCTGACACAAAACTAAACACTTCAACATGGGTCTGACACGCTCACACACACACGCACACAGCATCATTACCACTACCTCATGTGCAAGAGGGTCATAATGCGGGAAGCAAAAATATTACACAGGGGCCATAATGTTCCAATGACTATCGAAGTCCACAATGAACATGATCTGTCTCATCTGCTTTGTAGAGGGGAAGAGGGCTCTTGAGTGGCACACGTGTAGCTCGTACCCACCAGCTTTTCAGTTTTCTTTCAGTTACATAGCTAACCACACATTCCACTATTTATAGATACAAAAAAATATTGTTCACAGAGTTTCCGGAGGGAAAAAAAAAAAGTAGATCATCATGTCCATCATCAGCTATCTCTACAAGTGTACCATCAATACAATTATTACAGATGTTACTCCTGTTTATTACAGATCCCATTGATTAAAGACATTACTCCCATTTACTACAGACGTTTCTCCTATATATATATTACATAAATTATCCTGCTTTTCCTTGATATATAGACTCAATTACTTTATTCCTTAGGGGTGTCTAATCTAATACTAGTCAAATATTTTATCCCATTAATAAATAAATGCTAGCGTTTAGCACTGCTGGGACATAACCATAACAACAAGCTTAAATAGCGGTTTATGAGCCGTGTAATTTAAACTTGTGTAATTGAACTTATGACTTATGGATAAACAAAGCATCTTCATCAAACAACAAGCTTACTTAACACAAGCCTGTGAGTGTGAGTCTGTCTCTGTCATACACAACATGAGAACCATGCACCTGAATAAACTCTTGGCAGCGCTTGTCTGCGACATCTAAACAGAGCGAGAGAGTCCAGTATCAGAGTAAACAGCATGAAGCCTGCGGCTATTTGAAGAGCCGTCCTCCTACTCTGCCTAGACGACTCTCATCACATAAACAACGACGTCATGCGTGTCAGAGCAGAGAGAGTCAGAACATCCCCTCTGCATTCTCTGAGCATTCCAGGGAACTGAGAGGACACTGACGGACAGGGCGTGAGCAGTGAGTGAGAATCTCATTCACTATGATTTACAGGGACAGAAGCCATGCCTTTTTCCATGGGATTTGTCAGTAGAAAGGCCACACCTCCTTCACTGAGACTGACAGACACAAAGGCCACGCCTCCTTTACCGAGACTGACAAGCACAGAGGCCACGCCTTCATCACTGAGACTGACAGGCACAGAGTCTTTGATCACCGAGAGGGTGCTGGGGCAGCCACCTGGAATGAATGCCATTAAATTGCCAGAAAGTGAAAAGCTAACACTGAAACAAGTCAAAAACGGTATATTTTAATTTGCCATTTAATACATGTAGGTCAGTTACTCCACTTAATGAGCTACTATATCAGTTTTTTTTTTTTTTCATGAAACCTGCATAACAAGCTTTGCAATCTAACTATTCATTATTTACCAACATCAAGGTTTATTATTAAATTATGATTCAATTTTCTTTGCTTAAGAATGCAACATACCTTTAACAATTCACGGTGCCCCTCCAAAAGTATTGGAACCACAGCGACTTTGTCTTTTTGTTTCTGTACACCGCCAGAATGGATTTGAGAAGAAGCCATGAATATGTGACTGAAGTGTAGACTTTGAGCTTTAATTCAAGGGGTTTTACAAAAATATTGCTTTAAACATTTAGGAATTACAGCCGTTTTTTCACAATCCCTCCATTTTCACAGGCTCAAAAGTAATGGGACAGCTGGCAGATGAGCAGTCTAATGGCCAGTTCGGGTCCGTCAAATTAAGGAGATAAAAGGTCTAGTGTTGATTCCAAGGGTTGAATTTACATTTTGCTGTTCATGAGAACTTTCACTAGGTACTTTCGCACCACAGGGACTTTTCGTAGGAAGTAGCCCCGTTTTTCAAGTGTTCACAGTGCAGGAACTGAGGATGATTGCAGTTCTTATATTTTTAGGGACTTTTTTTAGCTCCTACTTCAGGGCAGGTCCTTTCCCAGCACAGGAAGAACCATGAGAGATGCACGTGTTCGGCGAAAGATTTTGAGAGTTTACGAGTCGCACAGCGTTTTTTAATCAGTTAGGGTGCATTACACTAACAGGATAAAACGGACAGAAAATTATAAAGATGCACTTTTTAAAATAAAAATCAACATGACATGGAGGGGGAAACAAATGAGAGGAGCTGAAACTGAGGTGGAGTGGAAGGCAAACTAAACTGACACTAAAAATAGACTGCAAGAGCTTGATTTAGATGCGTGTGTGCCGCCTCTCTGTTTTAATTCCAACAAATTCAAACATAAACAAAGAGGAAGTGCAGCACGAGAGGGGGACACATCACTGGTCGAAATCATCACTAAAATCACTGAAAAAAATCCTCATTGAAAATTAGTGGATTTTCTAATTACCTGATCGTATACGTAAAAACTCTTTGCATCTTCGTATTGAACAGGTAAACAAAAAGAACAAAGTGAAACTCGCAGCGTGTGCACGTATGTTGGTTGAAATCATTGAAATCATTTTTGTTTTTAAATCATCACCAATGGGTTTTTTAATTGCCTGATCTTCTATATGAAAAATCCATGTATTTTCATATTGAACAGCCGAACAAACGAAGAATAAACTGAAACTTAGTGTGTGCACTTCCTTTGTAGTGCAGAACAATATGTGACACGTTGGTTGAATTCACTAAAATCGCTGAAACAAATCATCACTAGTAGATTTTCTAATTGCCAGATAGTCTATATATAAAAAAATCTGTGTCTTTGTATCGAAGAGCCTAATCCAGTTCGACTGTAAACATTCGGAGTCATTACAGTACTAAATCCCTGTGAAACGTTAGGTGTGTAAACAACAGCTCTTAACATTAAAATGAAGCGGAAAAAAATCCCACACAGATATGGACAGACAATCCAGACTGAGCCCATTTGATGTGGCTCTTGACACTACAGCGTTCCTCCTGGCGGTGTGAATGCAAACAGAGAAAAGGCTTTTGAAGGTGCGTAGATCTTGGGGGAGCTCCCAGGGGGTAGATCCTCTAAAAAAAAGTCCCTATAACCATTTGGTGCGAAAACACCTAATATGCAGTCCAAAGAAGTGTCAAGTACTTGTGGAGGGGACCGTGTGTGATAGGAGTATAACGCTACTGTTCAGAAACTGAGTCTGTTTTCAGTCTCAAAAACACAAGGTCACTCTTTGGCCTGGAGTCTACTGAGGAACAAAGTCTCTGTGAACGTGTGTGTGTGTGAGTGTGAGCGAGAGAGAGAAAGAAAGAACCAAACAGTGCACCCTACAAAGCTAAATAATTTCAATGAGAAGCCTTTTAAATGTCCCCTTTTACACCAAACAGACATGAAGGCATTTGAGTCATGTCAGAAAGCGGTTTGTTCCTGCATGAGACAAAAGGACAGAAAAAGAGTTGCAGTGAAAGAGACAGAGAAAGGGAGTGTGAGACATGCAGTACGTAGAAGGCGAGTATAGTAGGAACCCTTAAAAGACCGAAAGAGCCCATTGTGAACACTCCATATTGGCTTTTGAGGGTGCCAGTCACGTCATGTCAGAGGCACTTAAAAGTCAGACCTCCTCCTTGTTCAACACAAAAGATTCTGGGGAGAAGCCTAGAGGCCAAAGGCATAAAGCAAAAAAAAAAAAAAAAAAAAAAAAAAAAAAAAAAAAAAAAAAAAAAACCTGCAGGGGATTCACAATAAATAAAAGTGGCCTCTGTTTAAAGCACTTAAATCTACTAAATGTGTCTTTCAGTACCCTTACAGGACAGACTCTGCAGCTGTCAGTTTTAGTGAGGGAGGTGTGTTTGTGTGTCTGTTTGTCTAAGTGATGGACAGGGCATGGCCTCTATCTGTCAGTCTCAATAAAGGAGGTGTGACCTCCGTGCTTCAGTCACTTTGTGTTGCATTGAACAAGCTTTAAATTCAACCAGACTGCATTTCCACAGAGAAAATGCAAAGTGTGCTTGCTCAAATGTTGCTACCAGCAAGTACACTAATAAACACAACAGCTTGCTGGCCAACCTGCAAGCTAGCAGCCTAACAACGTAGACAAAACACGGGATGAGTCTCAAACGCCTTTCTATGGAACAAGCAGGCTCTTCTTACACCCTAGGTAGTGCACATGTATTTGGAGTAGGGAGCAATTTGAGACTCGGGGCAGGTTTTGAAGGATAAGGGCCATGTTTATGGTTAAACAACAACACGGAGGTCATTTCGACTGAGCTGAAAATACATCCAGATTGAAGTGACTTTATAAATCTGAGGACCAACATTTAAGACTCGGAAACCTGTAAAGCCTGAAGTGGCCGCTCAGCTCGCTTACCTGAAACATAACGTTGCCATCAAAGCCGCCCCACGGCTCTGGGTTCGTGTTTTTGCCTCCTTCTGATGCTGACATTTTAGCCCGTAATGTAACAACACCAACACATTTCAAAGTTCAACAAAGTTCAACAGCTGCGTGACTAAAACAAGCCTACATAAAGACACAAACATTCCCTAGACAAGTGTTTCTCAACCTTTTCTAGCTTGCGGCACCCTTTTCATGAATCAAAAATCTTCGTGAGACCTTGGGGGGGGGTTGGCGGCGATAAAATTTCATGAGACCGGGGGGGGGTGTCCCCGGTTGAGAAACACTGCCCTAGACTGCATTTCCGCGGAGAAAATGCAAAGTTAAATAACTCCTCAAGGCCCTAGACAGCGGTGGATTTGGCACGAAATTGGGCAGAAAAGCACACAAATGACTCCTCAAGGTCCTAGAGACGGTCGGATTTTCGCACAATTTCACGGAAAAACAGGAATACCGAACGAACAACAAGGGGTAACGAAACCATTTGAACAAGCCATCATGCCCGGATCGGCACAGACATCTCTCAGTTGGAACGGTGTCTCTAGCTCGAAAGCCCTAGGAGGAGTAGGGGGCCGAAAAACAGGTTAATGGAATAATAAAAATATTAAAACTTAAGAAAAATAGTGTGCCTGCATAGCAAGCACACTAATAATACTGAACTGACAGCTGTGTCTTTCTTACATCTGGTATAATGATGCACATATCAGCATCTTAGAAGAAATCTACTATCTTGATAAAATATAAAAAAAATTAAAAAATTAAAAAAAAAACATAGCATGACAAACAGATTCATGTGTGTACATGAAAGACTGACTGAAATGCTACAAAAAAAAAAGTCACTGCAGTCATTTGTTACCCGAGAACTCCATATTTACTCGTACTTCAGGAGAAAAAACAAGTCTGCAAGTCTTTCCATCCATGACATGGAACTCTCTCATAGGGGATCGAGGAGCAGAGAGGACAAGAAGCAGAGGATTATGGTCTATAAGAGGAGTCACAACCTGGAAAACCTCAACTGTGTGCGTTAAATCAAACCTGATCTGCAATCAGTCCATGGGACACGCTCTCTGTCTCCATCCTGTCGGAATGAAAGACAGAACCGAAAAAAAGACAAAAGACAAGAGCAGGCATATTTCAAAGTATGGGACGAAAGCAAGTGTCACCGAAGCAAACTAGAGTTAATGTAGTCGGGCTGAAATACCTCTGCTACGCAGAGTCATACAGATGTGTTCTCTATTCTCTCCATTTCGCAAAGGCTGCACGCTCCCTACACCTCAACCCTCACGTGCCGTGTTTTTCTTTTCCTTATTTCTTGAAACCATGTGAAAGACAAAATGGAAAGAGCAGGATCAGTCCAGCTGTGTTCGATTAGGGTCTTGGCGCATGATAACCACATGCACACTTATGAGCACAGAGGAGACAGAGGGGCAGGCAGACAGACAGAGAGAGAGAGAGAGAGAGAGAGAGAGAGAGAGAGACACAGAGATCTGAAGGATAGCAAGAGATTTCTGTGCTTGTGTGCTTACATAGACGTTTTCGTGTATGTGTGTGTGTTTGTGTGTGTGTGAGAGAGAGAAATTTCATGCAGTGGCATGCATATATGTATATGGGTGAGAGAGAGCGAGAGATAGAGAGAGACGATCCCTCTGACAGACGTGTTGAGACTGTCAGTCACGGTGTATAAGGCAGTCAGTTGTAACTAAAGCAGTGCAGCCTGGTTGCTATGTAAACATCCCAACGTGTCTCGCAGCAGAGGAGTCTGGTTCATGAACAACTGGCAACATCTGCTTTAGAAAGTAGGGAATTCTTCCTCCTCCTACTATCGCTTTTTTTCTCGTGTCATTTTCACGGTCTCTCTCTCTCTCTCTCTCTCTCTCTCTCTCTCTCCCATCCCCTCCTTTTCTCTTTGCCTTGCACACTGTTCTTTTCTTTCTCTCTCTCTCTTTCACTTTCACAATCTTTTCTTTTCCTCTCTCTATCCCATCTATCCCAGTGTTCGCAACCTTCACTCTCAGTTCCTTTTGCCCCTCTATCTCCCCCCCTCCTCTCTTTCCCTCTCCGCCTTTTGCCTCCCATCTTGCTTATGCATTTAGTCTCTTTGCTCTCTGCTCCCTCCTTGTCCCCCTTGCTTTCCGTCCCACAACATTTCTCTACATCGTCTCTCTCCTTCTCGCTCTGTGTGCGTGCTCGTGTGTGTGTGGAATATTGTGGTTTGGATTGTCTCCCCTCTACTCCGGTGCCATGGCTCACTTTACTGGTTGTGCAATATTCTCTGGCAGCAAGCACATTTTGGCCCATGTAAGCTCACACACGCACACACGCACGCACAAACAATGATCATTTGCACTTCATTACCATATACTGAACCAGCTTTCATGCAATAGACACTTTTTTCACACTCTTGCAGGTAGTTTGAAATGGAAAGCTGGAGGGGATTTTTAAATGCAACATAAAAGAGCAATGTTGTTAAATCTATCGTTTTTCAGACTGCCAGACTAAACAAACACAGTTCGCTTTCGCAACCACGGCTGGATTTGCTCAGTGTTTGGGGTCTGTTGTCTCGACAACACAGTCTTTTCCCGGCCGGACAGGCCATTGCTCCATACTACACTTCAGAACCTGTTAACCCTTTCAGACCAGTCCTACAGCAATCTCAGCTCATGCTATGTTTTCTTCTTCTTCAATTCCGTAGCTTAGAATAACAGGCTTCATCGTTGTGAAATTCAGGAAAGCATTCGCCTTTATGGATCACAGGGTCACAACAGCAGCGGCTGTTAGTGTTTTGCCACCTGCCTGTATATAGTTCAGGTTTCATCTGACACATTTGTTAGTCATGTACAGAGACACTTTTGATTTTGACTTTTAAATCTTCTAACTCAGGAAGGTCCATAAACATGCACAAGAAAAAGACGAAGCTTGAACCTTTTGTGATTTATGCTATGCATATACTGTACAAAGGCTATTGACATGTTCACACTGTGACTGAATAAACCATCTGCATATTACCTTTGGAAGGGTTATTACATTTGGTAGGTGCACAACAGCCAATCAGACGGCTGATCATGTTCAGCCCTATTGCAGTCATTCCTTCCTTTCTTCCTTCATCTTTACAGTAGTAGCTGTTTTATCCTGGTCAGGGCCCCGGTGGATCCAGAGCCTATCCCAGGAACACTGGGAATGAGGCAGGAATATACACTGCAGAAGTCAGCACGCACGCACACGCACTCACACACACGGCAGTACAATTTAGAGTAGCCAGTGCACTTGCTGGCATGTTTTCAGGAGGTGTGAGGAAACCAAAAGACCCAGAGGAAACTTGGTGCTTTTGGAAGAAACAGTTCTTGGGTCTTGTTGAGAGGAACCATCACCTGGGGAGCTCCCCCAAGAACTACAAACCTTCTAGGGCCTTTTTTCTGTTGCGTTCACACTGCTAAAAAGAAGCACTAAAGTGACATAAGCTGCAGTAAAAATCGCATTGTATTTCCTCCGCTGCATGTAGGATCAATAAGTCTGAGCTTCACCGTTGCCCCTCAGTCACTTTGTTCTTTGTTTGATCAGCTGTTCAATAGGAAGATACAAGATTGTTCACATAGACTATCTTGCAATTAGAAAATCCTTGGTGATTATTTTTTCAGAGATTTCAGTGATGATTTCGACCATGTCATGTATACACCCCTCATACTGAGTGCTTCCTCTACGTTTATATTTCTACCACATGCAAGAGAAGGACTCTTATACCTCCACGTCAAATCCCCCTCTACGGGCACTGAGGGTGGGTAAAATAGATGGAGTGATGACAGGGGCGGAAGAGACCAGGGCTCACAGCAGGCAAGACCAGGCTGCTCCACGTTCAACCAGGATCCTGCATAAGCTGTTATTGGCAATTGGCACAAACTAACACCTGGCTCAACTCCCAGTGCATTCTCCATTTCAGCACTTAAACCTGAGCACCTCGGTGTCATAACGTGGCCGGGGACACACTCTACATGAGGGAAACAAAATGCTCTTAGAAGGCAGTGTAAGAGGGAAAGAGAAAAAGATAGAGAAACCAAAAGAGAGAGTCAGCGAGTGAGGAGTGTGTGTGTGCGTGCGTGCGTGCGTATGTGTGAGAGTGTGTGTTACATGACAGAGCACTAGAGAGAGGGTGAGAAAGAGCACGAGGACAGCAAGAAAAAGTGCACACTTTACATGTTTCATATTCACTTTCACTTCATGCTTCTGGTGAAAGGTCTACTTTGCGTTCTATCAAACTGTTTGTTTTTTAATTGATCACACATCTTCTACAATACAGTCGTCCCCCGCAATATCGCGGTTCACCTCTCGCGGGTTCACTACATCGCGGATTTTCAAATTTTGATTCGCGGAATTTTTGGCCTTTCGCGGGACTCTGGAATAAAAAATTTCGTTTTAAAAAAAATGTTCATTCAAACATCAAAAGAACATTTAAATCGAAATAACACAGTATGAACTGTATTTCATTAGCGGTAAAACGTGAAAGTGGTTGGTAGCCCACTTCCGCTTCAATTCGTGAACAGGAAGTGACCTCACCGGCAGTAAATACACATAAAGGATTTTATATGTTGTTAAAATTATGTTTGTTTAAGAGTGTAGAAAGTGATTAAGAGCATAGGATGTGTTTAAGAGAGTGGAAATGATTTATAAAGCCTTAATATATATATATATAAATAATAAAATCAGGCGGACTAGTCACGTGATTGTGAGGGAGCGTTAGGATTGGTTATGGTGGATGTAAACAACACGTGACCTCACCGGCATGTTCTCAGTCCAGTAGCGTCGTTTGTTATGAGTCTCCTATCTCCTCAGCACTCAGCCTCTTTCCCGTATGTCTCCCAGTCGCCATTTCCACCGATTAAATCATCTGTCTCCCGGTTGTTTTCCGATTTGTAGTCACAACGCGCGAGCTAGTTTACCCATGTGACACTGTACACGACACACTATTGGATGGGAGGCGACCAACCAGAGAGCGCCGTGTTGTGCATCCTGGGCGCTGATTGGCTCAGTGACCGTTCATCTCATCTGGTCAGTGCCCTTATAGAATTTTATAT
>JAQMCW010000035.1:10090106-10103981 GCA_030068335.1 Chrysichthys cranchii
ACCAAACACCACACATTTGCAGCTAGAATAGTCATTTACCACATTAACAATGTATAGCATGTATTTCTGATTAGTTTAATGTTATCTTCATTGAAACAAACTGTGTTTTCTTTCAAAAATAAGGACATTTCCAAGTGACCCCAAACTTTTGAACGGTAGTGTACAGCGGTGCTTGAAAGTTTGTGAACGCTTTAGAATTTTCTGTATTCTTGCATAAATGACCTAAAACATCAGATTTTCACACAAGTCCTAAAGGTAGATAAAGAGAGCCTAATTGAAAAAATTATACTTGAACCAAAGAGGCAAACATTTTATAACTGATCATTTATTTCTTGAGGAAAATTATCCAGTATTAGATCTCTGTGAGTGGCAAATGTACAGTGGAGATCAAAATTAGAGAACAACCTACAATTTCCTAAATTTCAATGTCACTACATAGTCCTATTTGGAAATGATCCAAACAGGAGTAAAAGAACAGTAATTTAACCATATGTCATGAGTTACATAAATTCAGAAGCACACAAGTCGCTCTACCAAACAATGGTTAAAAAGAAATAATAGTAATGATTAGAAATGGCCAAGTGAAATTCCTGACCTTAATCCATTAAGCAATTTTCATGCAAGCAAGATACACACCAGCATCCCAGAGTTGAAACTGTTCTGTATGGAGGAATGGGCTAAAATTCCTCCAAGCTGATTTGTAGGACTCATCAACAGTTACTGAAAATGTTTAGTTGCAAGTTAGTGCTGCACAAGAGGGACTGAAAGCAAAGTTTCACATACTTTTGACATTTACGGATATGTAATATTAGATCATTTCCATCAATAAATAAACGACCAAGTATAATATTTTTGTCTCATTCATTTAATTGGGTTCTCTTTATCTACTTTAAGGACTTATGTAAAAATCTGATGTTTCAGGTCATATTTATTCAGAAATGTAGAAAATTCTAAGGGGGTCACAAACTTTCAAGCACCACTGTACAAAATAAACCAACACGCCACACAACTTTCAAGACTTGTGTGTAAAAACAAAAGCGCTACCACTTTATTATTCCCACACATTTTTCTAGTATTATCAACTTCAAGTACTAGCTCTTTCCAGGGTGTTTATGTGGAAATGCCACTGCCAATCATTATGGTACCATCAGAAAACATTACGTATTATGTTAATAACATTAACATTATTCATATTTTTCATATTTTCTGGTTAAGAAGCAAAGAAATAGAACAACCTTTTAATATTCTTATAATACCTTCTAATACTGTACATTGCTATGATATACTTCAAATTATTTAGGCTTTAATGGTGTATATGTTCTGGTGGCATGGCGGTGTGGTGGTTAGCACTACCGGCTCACAGCAAGAATGTCCTGGATTCAATCCCTGGGGTCGACCTGGGCACCTTTCTGTGAGCAGGTTGCATGATGTCCACGTGGGTTTCCTCCGAATACTCCGGTTTCCTCCCACAATATAAAGACATGCACAGAGGGAATTAGGCTGATTGACTACTCTAAGTTCCCCGTAGGTGTGAATGGCTGTTTGTCTCTATATGTTGGACCTGCGGTGGATTGATGACCTGGGTGTACTCCGCCTCTTGCCCAAAAGTGAGTTGGGATTGGCTCCAGCTTCACCCTGCAACCCTGAACAGGATTAAGCAGCAGAAGATGAGTGAGTGAGTGGTATATATGTAAACATTAAACTAAATGTAGGAATAAGATGTTTAAAATCAGTCTAAAACTACAGTCTAAAAACCAACATGTAGCGTCTTAATGAGCTGTTCTGAGCTACCAGAAACCCAATATACGGTACAACGATAAGAAAGAGCATCTTAGAATCAAACAATAAAGAGTTAGTCTGGATCCATAGGCAGTTATTTACTTAACAACAAATGCTCAAATTGACAGCCTTGGACTTAGTGACACTTGTGTATACACTGAATTTGATCATATATGATTAGATGTAAAATAACGTTGCCACTGAAGACCATGATGTCATTTGTCCCTATCGTGCATCCTCTCTACTGGGGGCAGTGTTGATGCTGTTAATGAACCTAATGCAGGCTATTCAGTAGTCAGAAATGAGTCATTAAGGCCTGGACCAGGAGCTGAGCAGCATATTATAACAGATATAAGGCCTGGTGTTCCTTATTTTATGCAAAATGTCCCTCCAGGGAGGTTGCAGTAATAGATTCTGTGAAAATAAGCAAGTAGTTATTATTATTATTATTATTATTATTATTATACAATATACATTATTCTGTTTATGAAAGAGGCCTGGGGCAAACAGGGTAGCATTACTGGGTACATCATAGGTACAAGAAGAGTGCTATTCATTAAAAGGCCTCTATCAGAAACTGTAGCTGGAGCATTTCTTCCAGACATGAGGAGACTACTTATTAAAGTAGAGTAAAGGCAGAGTAATAGCCAGGCGAATTATGCGTGCATTACAGAGTTTTTCAACTGCGTCAAAATGTGTATCAGGGATAATCCGAAATACAAACCAAATAACAGAAAATTGTACCTGACGTCAATAAAGCCCCAATTCACTAAAGCCAATCACTAGAAACGCAGTACGCATGCGCGGTAACATGACGTCTCCTCCCTTCCCCAGCCTTTCGGCTCTACCGTATCCTTGTTGTCTTTGTGAGAATTTTCAAGCTGCTGGAATGAACGATAGTCGGATACTTGCGAAGAAGCTTAACGTTGAGGAGCGGGGAAACCCCTAAACTTAGGCAATAGGGACCCTACAGAAGGGATAGCAAGCTAGACATAGGTGGTAGAAGGTTCTAGAAAGGTCATGTGATGTCACGAGACCAGTTATGTCGCACTTTTGAAAAAATACTCTGACGTACGTCTTTAGTTTTTTACGATTTCTAAGGTCCGGGTACTGCATATATCTTATTCGTAGCAGCTTTAAGGGCATTCCGAGACACTGACTGGTAATAAAAATGCTTTTCATCGTGTCGTTTTTTGCTCTCAAACGAGAAGAAATAGAGAACCGGGGCACGTGAAGTGTATTGACCAATCGGAGGCCGAGCTCCGAGCAGAAGGGTATAAATAGCGGGCATGTTGCCGTGAGAGCCGTCCGCCATTGAAGACTGGTGTTTGGGGAGGAAAAAAAGCGAATTATTTGTTTTTAGAAGTTTATTTCAAAGATATTTAAGTAAAGTTTGTATCCGGACGAACCAGTCGTTCAAGAGCCTGCATTTGGTCATCTTTTCCAGCAGAACTTCTTCGGCACTGTTAAAAAAAACACTCTTTGTTGTGCCCGTGACGGAAAGGTAAATGGTTTTAGTAACGGACAGATTTGAGCTAGCTGTGTTTGTTTAGCCTGCGGTGTAAGAACATCATCGAATCGGAGAGACTACAAATCCGCAGTCAGGGAGCTTGTATCGAGCTTAGATGTCGTCTTTGGGGCGGGGATATTTAGCTCGGCTAGTAGTTGCTGGGTGGTTTTTTTTTTTTTTTGCAATGTGAAGCGAGGCTAAGCTACCTTGTGGCTAAATCCCAAATGGCTCCTTAAGAGGACATGTAGCGAACTACAATGGGACGTAGAAGCTGTTACCTCATACTGTACGTAGGGCACCTATATAGGGGATACAACACCATTTGGGATAGAGGCTGAGACATTTTGTTTTGCTGTGCCGGTCGCCATTTTGTTGCCCGTCTTCAAGCAGTCGGATTTTCGCAACCTTGAGTTGAGCCATTTTATACAAACCAACTTCGACTTGCACGATTATGGTTCATTTTCTCACTCGACTCTGCGTATTAGTGTAGCTTATTGTTGAGTTTAGTCTGTTTAGAGTTAGTCTGTTGGCTCTGTTTGTAAAATGCGTTATTTTGGATTGCCCTTGATTACGTCATGGAGGACAAGATATAGCTAGCTAGTAGCTAGCGGTTAGCATTCTGACCAAGAAGCGTGGCTTCGCGGATTTACTGATTTTGTTTTTGTTTTCTTTAAAACTAGTTTGTTATTAAAATATGTGGATATTTAGCACCTGTGGCGGAAATGACCGGTTCATTAGACCTCGCGGTGCCCAGCTATCTACCCCAAAGGTGGCGTTTGAGCGGAGTCCTAAATACCCCCTTACAACCTGGGCTGTAGACTTTCATTATTTCTTAATCTGTGTGGGTTACTCGTATTTTATGAGAAGGGGACAGTTTGGGCTGTAGTGTTAAAAGTAATGCGCTGATATGACCTTCACAGCGCTAAAGACTGACTTGGACAGCCGAGTGTATGATATAATTGTCTTAATTTCGCATTTTCATCTCCACAGCAGCCGACCACCTTTAACTGTTAAATCCACAACGGGTGTAAAAACAATGTTATTTCCCCCTTTTTTTTCTTTTCTTTTCTTTTTTTCTTTCTTTTTTTTAGAAAATAAAATCTAATTTAGTTACTACTCCTGTTTCTTTTTCTTTCGTGTTTCTAAAGCCTCTCGAGCTTTAAAAAAAATCACAGAACGAAGTGGGGTGTTTTGGTTTTTTTTTTTTTTTTTCTTTCCATCAAAAATACAGTATACATAAACATGTTTTGTTTTTTTCTCCATCTAATCTTCAAGAGGAACTAAGGGACCAGTTAATACCCGGGATGTGTTTTTTTGTGTAAAAGTTAATGTACTGAATGAATAAAAATAGAAATAGATGTATTTCTTAACCGTTTGTGCCTGTTCTCTTATTTGTGCGACCAACAGAGCTTGGTTAAAGCGTAGTAAGTGCAGTAGATGCTTGGCATCTCGTTTATTTTGGAGTTGTGCCGGTCTTATTTGGGTTAAATGGGCATATCGGCTGTGTAGCCAGGGCTGAGATGTGGCAATTTGCAAATACGGTCCGTACTGATGGCTGCTCCATGGACAGTTTCACCTAAATGTGTGAACACAAGCAGTGCGTTAGTGAGGCCAGCAGGGGGCAGTGTGTCCTATTAAACAGACCATGTATCTCTAGCACTGCAGTCCGTTGCACCAGTTGAATGTAAGTACGGGTGTAGAGTCCATAATAAACTATGCTGAGCGTAAATGGGTTGAAAGCAGCACGTTGTTGACTTTTGGTTGTACCACAGTAACTAGTGGTGATCGTAGTCCTAAAGTTTGTCGCACAGAGTGATCACCAGTCCGTAAGTTACAGTCCAAAATGAACGAGAAATATTAGTTATCGATTTCTGAGACAAAGGGAAATGGTTAGTGTCTGATTTTCTAGTGGAATGTTTTTCAGTTGGTTCTGTCTCAAGAAGTTGAACAAAATCCAAATACGCCATAAAATAGTGTTGACCCAAATGATCCCTCTGTGTTATTTTTAGTTTTTGTGCTTGCTGTACTTGAGGACATGTGCAACAGCAGCATTTTGGTAACAAAAACAACAAATGAGGGTAATAAAGTGATTGCAAATTTAACCTGTATTTGAATGTGACGAACAGCAGAATGATGTGCAACAGTGCAATAATGTTAAAATATTTCAATATTTTTGGTTTTTTTTTTTATTTCTTTTTTTTTTTTTTTTTTTTTTTTTGGTGTACTTGACCAACAATATTGGGATACCAGTATACCCTTTGACACAATCACTTAAGTGGTCCTTTGACTGCTTGGTCTGTGTTTTATCCTGTAATCATGTGTTTATATGTGCTATTGAGTAGTTTTTCAGCAAGGTTCTTGTATGCAGTAATTATGGACCACAAAAATACTTCCTACCTAAAGAAATCATTGTGCTCCTCACAAAATTAAAAGAAAACAAAGTGTGTTTAAGGTCAGTAAACATGCAATTAAAAAAATGTAACGGTAGTTTTGTTTACAGCGTATGTTGCCTGTATGAGGAAGTAGGTGTATTGGCTATTATAACCGTAGGCTATATTGAAACTTTACTTCCTGGTGCAACCCTTAAACATTAAAATAAAGTTGGGATAGATTTTATTTTTTGCTGTCATCAGACCCTTGTGAGATTTATTTTAATCTATTAGCACACCTGTACTAAAACAATAGACGCAGAATACCTGGTTCAAGTGTGTTGAGAGAGCAAAAATATCTCCTGTCTCCTAGAGAAATATCATTTGGTCTTTAATCAATTACACATATGCTACAAGTGTAACAAACTCCAGTGGGGAAGAATCCTGAGAAAAGAACGGGAAAATGGATGCATCTTTTATTTCCTTTACTCCGACAAGATGGAAATACGAGTTAGCTTGTATGCTTTTATTAAACTGCTGTCAAAGCAATAAAGACTGTTTGGTTCATGGCTGCAGGGTGAAATGACTGTCATGACAAACTGTTTCCCTGTTCACAGTGGCACAGGCTGAGGATGTGTAATGAATGCTGAGCTGGCCAGTCATAGCTTCAGAACGTCTCTCTACGCACGCCTGTCTTTGGAGCAGAACCGACCATGTCAGAGGCAGTGCTCAGCATGAACAGGAACCCCCCTCCCCCTGAATGCAAGAACCCTAAAAAACCTGGGCGCCTCACCAACCAGCTCCAGTACTTGGAGAAGGTGGTGGTCAGAGCCCTGTGGAGGCATCAGTTCTCCTGGCCCTTCAGGCACCCTGTGGATGCTGTTCACCTCAACCTGCCTGTGAGTTGGGCTTCATGGGGGTTCCAGCTGCACTGTTTGGGGTTTTAAGTGTGCTAATGATACGTGTCCAGTTATAGGTTTGCCGTGGACATTTTATTCGCTCTCAGTATTAATACACTTTTAATTGAGTTATTAAAGATAGCAACTTAATATTGTTTGGAGATTTTAACTGTAGAAAGCTTATTTTATCTGCTAATGAAAAATGACAACTTGCAAGTGGACACATATCGTGACATGCCTGCTTAAGTTCCTATGTGGCTTAGGAGTTAAACCAGGTATGATGAGCTGAAAGCATGACTACATGTATTATAAATTATGATTGGGTCTTAAAATGTATAAGAGCTACACGTTATTATCACCAAGTAAGAGCTAGTAATAATTTGAATATCAGGCTCAGTGGATTAAATGTGTATAATCAGGTATGTCCTTGCTCGGTGGATTTTAAAAACAAAAAAACAACCAAGTCTTGCTGGCCCTTTGCAGATATGCCTAAAGGCCACTGCTTTTTGACAGTCTCAGAGGTTCTCAGTCCAGTATGAAAGGACCCCAAGCCAGATTGAGACTCTCTGGTTGATTTGATATTTAACTAATTTCTGTTGATCACAATATTTTTGGTAATATTGAAATTATTCTCCTTCCATTCTATAATTCAAACGCTGTGTCCATTCTCGAGCCAGCAGTAAGAGTGAGGTTTTTATATTTAAAGACAAACACCTGGTATGCGTTTTCCTGCATGAGACATGTTAGCACAGCACTATTGTGTCAGTGTTACTGCTGGGCCGAGTGAGGGTGGGCCACGCCCAAATATTTAGTCAGTTTTGATTCTGCAGTCTGTTGTCATTGATGGGTAGGATAGAGGGTGACTCCATATTCAGTCTGTTAGTGCGTACCTATAAAGTGCAGCTGTACGTGATAAAAGTGTAGGTACTAGATGGGGCATTTGCACTACTATATAAATCAATTGAAGTGAGTTGTTTTGTGTGTTGGGTTTTTTTGTTTTTCTTTCTGTGAAGGAGGAATAAAATTTTCACCTTGTTCTCTGCTTTGCTTTCAGGATTATTATACAATAATCAAAACGCCAATGGACTTGAATACCATCAAAAAGCGTCTTGAAAATAATTACTATTGGATGGCTATGGAATGCGTCGAAGACTTCAACAGAATGTTTACAAATTGTTACGTGTACAATCGGGTAAAGACTACTACTAATTAAACAGATGCTCGTTTGTGTATATATTTTAAATCGTTGATGCCCAATTGAAACCAATTTTCTTTCAGCCGGGAGATGACATAGTTTTGATGGCCCAAGCCCTTGAAAAGTTGTTCCTTGAGAAAGTAGCTGAAATGCCACAGGACGAGTGCGAGATCTCAGCAGTTACCAACAAGGTGCCTCTGAAAGGACGGAGGATATCTGCTGGAGGTATACTTTAATGGAGCTCAGCTTCAGTTATTAACTTCTGCTTGTTTTGTTTTTTTCCAAGTCTACTATGCAGAAAGAAAGAGAATGCACTTCTTAACACTTCTTGTTAAAAAAGCAGGGTGTTGATCAGATTGGGCCTGTAAGCAGCTCTTTAAAAAAATTGAGGCACTACTGTAGTAATATAAAAAGCTTTTATTTGATACTGGCTGCATGCAAGTGTATTTTGCCTAAATACTTCAGGGCATGCCAAACAGCCACAGGTGTGTGGGAATGCCTCAGCCTTTTTAATTTTTTTATTTATTTTTTTTTTATATATAAAAGAGTTGATATTTTTGTTTGTTCTTCAAAAAACTAATACAGATACAGCATTTGGATTAAAGTAATCAAAAACGATAAATCAAACAAAAGTGTTGTGTGCAAGCTGATCTAATTCAGTAGATCACTACTGTCCAAGGGAAATTTGCATAGCAAAGATTCTTTACCCCAGGGTGTCGTTGCCGTTCTATCCTTTTGGTTTGGCGTTCTGCATATAATTTGTGTGGCTATGCTCAGGGTGAAGAAGTAACTTGTCTCCTTGTGTGGATGACAGGACTGGGGAAAATTCGGCCTCCGTCTCCTGTGTCTGAGGTTGTGTTTCAACAGACGGTGACAGTCATCCCTCCTGAGGCACTGCACACCATCTCGTCCGTGCCCCTGTCTGCTCAGCTTGAAGCCAAAGTCAGTCTCTTGCACATGACACAGACATGCAGATGTTTTTAACCAAGACAGGGATGTGATTCTCAACATGTATTTGCATTTTCAGATAAAAAAGGGTGTGAAAAGAAAAGCAGACACCACAACCCCCACAGCCCCCATCCTTACCGGCAGTGAGTCATCTCCCTGCGTCTCGGAGCCAAAGGTGCTGAAGTTGTACTCACGGCAAGGCAGTGGGCGACCCATCAAACCCCCACGTAAAGACCTGCCTGAGTCTCCGCAGCAGCACCAGGTGGGGCACAGATCCAAGCTCCCTGAAGGGCTTAAATACTGTAGCGGCATCTTGAAGGAGATGTTCACCAAGAGGCACGCCGCCTATGCCTGGCCCTTCTACGAGCCTGTGGATGCTGTGGCACTTGGCCTGCATGACTATCATGATATCATCCATCAGCCCATGGATTTGGGCACCATTAAAGTAAGATAAAGACTTGAATATCTTTTTTAGGCTAAATGTGTAATTTGTACAATTTGTGGCTTAAGTTTTGCACCAAAGTTAGAGGTCTAATGTTAATAAGACATCATACACTTGCCAGGTTAACATTGTTTAATCTAAATGCTTAAATAAGTCACACACTCTTGTAACTGTGCAGTAATCTTAAATAAGCTTGCTTTTTGGTGTATGGTAGAGGTTTATTTATTAAATTGGACAAATGTATGTCAATACTCCAACTGCTTTCACCAGACTTGATTGTGCAGTTATTTAGCCATGTACAATCAAAGAAAAGAAAAAGAAAAACTTTGGGCACCAAATTAATTTGTGGCTGATCTAAGTACACTTGGGACAGAGCTGGCCCTTTCTAGTAAGTTGAAGCTGTTCCTTTAAGTCAATATTTATTTGAAATCTAGTTGATGTATAATTCAGAGACATTTGTTAAAGCCTATCAAACATCCTATAACTTCTCGCTAATCCAGTGCATATTTGTTTTGTACACATTTATCAAAGTTGCCTCTTAGTCCATTAAGTTACTAAAAAGACACACAACTACAGATAAAAGCAGTCTTTTTTTGCTTTGTCTTTAACAATATCAAGCCCATAGAATGATGAGGCAAAATTAGCCATTTTATATATTGTTTGCAGCCCTCTTTATGCTAAAGCCAACCCTGATTGGGGGTAAGGGGGGAATTGTGTGTCATTGCTACCCCTGTTAAAACAGTTCTGATGATGGTTAATTTGAGAGTATGAAAGTTTCAGTATAGCATTAGATGGGTAGCTGACGTGTTACTTGTTTTCCTTCTCAGAAAAAGATGGACAGGCGTGAATATACAGACGCCTTGCAGTTTGCTGCAGACGTTCGTCTTATGTTCTCAAATTGTTACAAATACAACCCACCGAACCACGAGGTTGTGGCTATGGCCAGAAAACTCCAAGTGAGTGAGCTCATCTAATTTTTTTTTATTCAAATATAAAATATACTCTCCAAGACCAAGATTTTGTTTTGGCCCAGTGTGCATCATAAGACAGATAACTTACCATGAGTGCTTGTCTCGTCTGCTCAGGAGGTCTTTGAGTCCCGCTTTGCTAAGATTCCAGAGGAGCCAAGACCATCAGCTCTTGGCCAGCAGCTTGTACCCAAAAAGGGGAGGAATGAGCGAGCAGGAAGTCCATCCAGCTCTGAGAGCAGTGACTCAGAATCTTCTTTGTCGGAAAGTTCATCTGATTCTGAGGAAGACGAAGAGAAAAGAGCAGAAAGACTGTCTATTCTGGAGGAACAGGTATTGAACAATATATTAGTTTATACTCTTTGTGTAGTCATTCCCCCCCATTTCTAAATATTGGCAAAATCTGTCAATTAGCTAAAGGCTATGCGGGAGCAGCTGCAGTTACTGACCCAAACACCTTTGCTGAAGCAGAAGAAGAAAGAGAAGTCAAAGAAAGAGAAAAGAAAAAAAGAAAAGCGAAAGGGTGGTGAAGTGCAGAAAGCGGTTCCAGAGAAGGTGCAGAAACCAGCTCCAGAAAAGGTGCAGAAACCAGCTCCAGAGAAAGTGCACAAGAGGTCGAGTAGCAGCAAGTCATCACGGTTGGTGAACACTCACCTACGCTCATGCCTTTTTCTTGTGTGCATTCTGTATTTTTGCAAGTCTAAATACAAGCCTTTCTGTGATCAGGAGACACGTGGAGAACAAAGGGTACAAGTCTGAAGAAGAAGAAGAGCTTACACTGCCCATGTCCTATGAGGAGAAACGGCATTTGAGTCTGGACATCAACAAGCTGCCCGGAGACAAACTAGGCAAAGTGGTGAACATCATCAAGGCCAGAGAGCCCATGCTTAGAGACACAGACCCTGAAGAGATAGAGATTGACTTTGAGACACTCAAACCGACCACGCTCCGAGCTCTGGAGACGTTTGTCATGACGTGCCTCAGGAAGAAGCCTAAGGGGCCTGGCCGTGAGTATGCTAATGTTGAATTAAAATCAGGATTTTACTAGGGTTAAAGCCAATGTTCATGAAAATTGTTTGTTGTTCTCCCTCTCTCTCTCTCTCTCTCTCTCTCTCTCTCTCTCTCTCTCTCCCTCTCTAGAGAAAAAGCCCCAGAAACCCAAAGGTGAAAAGACAAAGGAGAAGGGTAAACAGAATGCCAGTGAAGAGCTGAACTTGACCAAGAAGACCAAGGCAAAGAGTAAGGCTCTATTTTCTCTGTTCTCATGGTTTAGTAACTAATGGCAATGCATACTTTCCAGACTGTGAGATCTCATTTTATACCTGCTAATATAATCTTGATGAATATCACCATGATCCTTATGGAGCTGTTTACATGAAAGTGCACCGAGATGCACTTAAAACAGATTTGCTCTCTGTCTACTTCAGAAAGTCTTGATGTAATTTAGCAACTGCATTTCTGTCATGTCACTTGGCATGACTTGACTTCAAGCTGCATTTAACAGTCAACCCCCCGCCCCCCCTTTTTTTTCTCCAGCAGGACATGTTATTCAAAAAGTAAAAAACATACAGGATACCATGTTTTCAGTAGTTTTGTTGGGTGGATTGGCAAATCTATACTGCTCCTAGGTGTAGAAGTGTTTATACAGAATTATGTAATATTACACCTCCATATGTTCGAGCTACAAAGAAAAAAAACATGGACATCTCTGTCTGACTTTTGTTAACCATAATTTAGCCACCTTACTGTGGTGACTGTATATTTACCTCTTCAAATTAGTGAGCTGTACACTCACCATCCATTTTAATAGATACACCTGCTCGTTTATGCAATTAGCTGATCAGCCCATCATGTGGTGACAACACAATGCATAAAAGCATGCGGGTACAGGTAAAAAGCTTCAGTTAATGTTTAGCATTCGTGTTACGATGAAGAAAACGTGATGCAGAAAAAAAATGTCAGCTTAAAAGAGCAGGTGTACAGGTGTTCCTATTAAAGTGGACAGAGAGTGTGTAGTCAGTGTTTTAGATTTAACAAGCTAATATTTCTGTGTACAGTATGTACAGCATAACCTTTTAATTAAGCGGTATGTGATTTTAAAACTATTTGTAGTCATTTAAAAATAAACGTGCTGCAGTTGAGCAGTCCTGTTCATTTGAGGTCTGTGCGCTGAACTCAGGGTTCAGATGACCACCCCAAGCTTCCGAGGGGGAAACTATTTAAGGAGCTTTAATCAAACGCAACATTAGCACATTTTCTCTAAGACTTGAAGTCAGCCACCACGTTTGTTCCAGCTGCTGTTCATGCTACATCATGTGGCATCTGAATACAGTGTGAGGAACGTGCTACTTTCCCCCACACACACGCAAGCTTAAAGACAGCCTTGGTTGACTAGTGTTTTTGTCTAGAAAGTACAGTACTTAGTTATCTGAAAGCTTAAGCACTTTACATTCAACTTACCAATCAGTGTATTTCTCCATTTTCTTCTTTCTTTTTTTTTTTAGGTGAACTTGTGTCAGCAGAGCCCAAGGAGCTGGCGATCTCCTCCCGTCTTAGTGAGAGCAGCAGCTCCTGCTCCAGTTCTGACAGCAGTAGTTCTGACTCTAGTTCTTCTGATAGCAGTGACTCTGACTCAGGTTAGCTGATCTCCACAAGCACTTTCTCCCTCTCTTTCCAATTTTTTTTTTTTTTTTTTTTTAAACCCCTTTTTTAACCCTCTCCTGGGCAAGGCTGAAATTTTCCACACCCCCACCTCCTCACACTTGACTAGTTGGTTGAGGGGAAGGAAAGGAGACAAACCAAAAAAAAAAAATCTTTTCTTGGACACCATGTTTTCCTATGAATAGAACCAATGTCACTTTAACACATACTGGAACACCAGATACTTGAATACCACTGAGTTTAGGGTTGGTGTTTTTTTTTTTTTTTTTGGGATATTGTTAAATGGGTGTAAGCTTTTCTTCTTTGGTTGTGTATTTTGTGCACCTGTCCTTATAATCGAGCAAATAAGTCTTGTTACACAACACACTCCCTGGCTACAGTTTTTGTTAGGTGCTATTTTCATGTTGTGTGGTGAATATATATATATATATAATTTTTTTTCTTTCTCTCCTTTCAATTTTTATTTCGCAGACTTTGATTTTGTTCAACTTTCATCCGAATCACTTATTTATATCTGTTCGGCATTCTCTAAAACAGTGCTGTAGTTTGAAATGAGGCCAGCTAGTGCTCAGTGCAGGGAAATGCCTGATGTCTCTTTTGCTCTTTCAAACTTTGCAAAATAAATGCACCAGTAGAAAATCTGAGCCCATCTGACGCAATGACAGTAGTTTAATGTTAAGAATTGAAGCTGGCTATTGTGATTGGCTTTGGATTTGTGGTTTCTTAGCATTAGCAATTGCAAGCATTTAAGGTTCAAATTCAAATAAGTAAAACAGAAGTTTGTCTTGTTTAAACTTTGTATGTCTAGCTTACAGTGTTAAATGTCAGTGTGAACAAAACATTAAGGGCCTAAAGCATTTTCATGGCACTGACAGTTTAGCAGAAATATGACGTCACAGTTACCTGAAGGTATTTTTGCTGTAGATCACATGTGTCAAACCTGTCCATAAAAGGGCTGTGTGAGTGCAGGTTTTCATTCCAACCAAGCAGGAGCCACACCTGATTACGCCCGTTTAATCAGTTGTGGTTGGCTTTCAGTTAACTCAGGTGTGAGTTGTGCTTGGTTGGAATGAAAACCCGCACCCACATGGCCCTTTTATGGAC
>JAQMCW010000035.1:10104081-10114601 GCA_030068335.1 Chrysichthys cranchii
TACGTGACTTAACATGCATCTGAGAGACATTAGCACAGATTCCTGCTTAATAGGACATCCTGCCATTCATGTTGAGTTCTAGCTGTTCCTCTTTTAAACTTTGTTGCATTGAGTCATCACTGTGTGGTATTCCTGTTGCATTTCTTTAGATTGTGACTTCACCTTGTAAATATTATAGGTTTTTGTAAAGTTATATGTAACGAACAATCTTAAAACCAACTGTATGAAAATGCATCATAATGTTGTATGAGGTACTGACCAGAATGTAATTGGAATGGATATAGTAGGACCAAACAAAGTTTTATTTTTGAAGGTAGACATTTGTCCTGCTAAAATGCAAGCACCTATTTTTTTTTTCTTTCCCTTTTTTTTTTTTTTTAGCTGTGTACAAGTTATTTACCTGAAGAGGTATAAAGTTGATCTTGGTGTTTGACACCCGGAGATTCAAATAAACTAATTTTCCTAGACACCTGTTGTACATTGTAAAAGTAGTGGTGTGTTTTTGTCTTTTTATTTTGCCATCACATGTTGCTTTCACTTTTACTCACCATCACTTTCACTACGGCAGATGTCCTGCTCATTTCTACTCGGCTACGCTGAGCATGCACACCTCAGAATGTAAAGGGACAGAATTTAGGACACTTCACTCTTCCAGAACTACGAACTAGCTTTAGACCTGTTGTCATTTGTATGTCTAGCTAAACTGTGGTGTGTCTTTTATTTATTTATTTGTTTGTTTGTTTGTTTGTTTATTTATTTATTATTTCAAGTCATGGGTAACCAGTCATGGAAAAGACTGGCACGACAGGACAGTAGCAGTGTGTGGGTTTAGGCTCAGCCCTTTCTCCTGCTCAGATTGCACTCAACTTCATTATGCGTGTCTTGCAGAGCAGAACCCTAAGAAGAAAAACAAAGCCCACGGTCATGGCACCAAAATTAAAAACAAGGTAAAGGAAATATTACCTCTAGCCTTGACGTCAGGATTATTTTTTTTTTTAGTATGGGTGCATGGAGCCTTTCACTTCATGCATCACAGTGAAACAAAATTCCCCCTCCCTCCATGATCAGGCATTGAAGAAGAGCATTGCCCTTGAGATGGAGGAGTCCTCTAAAGACCCGTCTGAGCAGGCCACCAAGCCACCTGCTGAGGAGGCCAAAGCGCTGCAAGGTTAGGATCTCTGCACCTGTACACCTTTTTCTGGGCGTGTATGTGCACGTGAGTGTGTGAGTGAGAGAGCTTGCTAGCTTCTTTATACTGAAGCACAAATGTTTACTGGGGATCCTAAAGGTGCACTGTGGTGTGTGTGTGTGTGTGTGTATATGGTTTAAATGTACAAACTTTTAAAACGATGGTCAAGAAAAAGTTGTATTACAGTAACTGCCCATTTTTAATCATAACTTACAACTGCAGTATTTTTGTATTATACTACATTTTTAAAGTTTCTATATTCATAACAATGTTGCAAGCCATCTTTCTTCCACACACCCTCTTGTCCAGTGAGTAGAATTAGGCTACATGACTGGTAATTGTGTGAGAAAACCCCCCCCCCCCAATTTAACTATCATGTCTACACTTATCCTGGGGAATGATTTTGATGCTTTGGTGCGTGATGTCTCAGCATGAGGTTCTCATTGAAATCAGTGAGAGAGGTGCGCCGTTTGCTTTAACAGTATTGCTTACTCTAAGGACACATGCCGTACTCCTTCATATTTGTTTGCAATAAGGAGGTTTAAAAGACGGCTGTCCTTAGGCTTCCATCCAGAGTTTGGTCCAGATTTCGGACTCCGGAGTGACAAAGTTGTCTAGAAATAGAAATTGATGGTGGTGACAGTTTGGTGTGTCCAGTGGTTTTGCTTTTCATTCATCATTTCTCTCCTCTTAAACCTTTACTCCACCCTTCACTCTAGCCCTGCACAGCCAGCTGCCTCCTCAGCCTTCCAGACCCAGTGCCAAAGCCACTCCTCTAGTTCGAAAGACCTGGATCACCCCCCTAAATCTGCCTTCTGAGCAGAGCCCCTCACTTCCCAATGTCCTTCCTGCTGCAGACATCTCCACTGCCTTTCCCTCCTCCCCACAGACCCTCCTAACAATGCTACCCAAAATGTCTCCACCCACTGCCTGCCCACATACACCTGCTTCACCCATTTGGCCTATGAGTCCGCCAAGTTCATTAACTGCCCACAGTTCCCCAGCATCTGCTCCCACAGACCCAACATGCCCCCTCCCAACTGCTGCCACGGAAAATCCTCTGCTTAAGGCTCAGCAGAAAGGTAAGATGTTGCTCGGAATCGCCGTAATTTCCGCCTATTCAATTCCCTCGTCTCATCCAACTGTGGCCCTCAAACCCCAAGCCCATGAGACTGATTAGCTCTGCATGCAGTGCCTTTCTTCCATTGCGTGACTAAGCATTGTGTTTTTGTCTGTTGTCTGCTGGATTTATTTGTTGTCCCAGTGTCTTTTGAACACAGGGTTGCATTTTTCCTCTGTTTGTCAATATCCTGCTCCTGCTATCAGCTCCCTATCTTTTGTGTTTGCTCGTAATATTATGACCCGGCCGTTCATTGGAAAATCCTTCCCAACTTGTCAGGTTTCCCTGCTCTGCTTTCTCCACTATCCTCTCCTCCTGGGCTGCCCTCATCAAACTCTGCAGCATCTGTGGCAAGACACCAGCCCATCACCAAGCATGAGGTAAATCTGAGCGTCCTTTTTAATTTCACAAATACTTCTGGTTAGGTGTTCACTTTGTTTCTCTAAAGTTAGGACTTATTACTACTGAATCTTGAGAAGAGAACAATCTGTAATGTCACTTCCCTTACTCTAACGTGTCCCTTTTTTTTTTGCAGGTTGGCTCCATCATTCAACAGCTTATGAATGCTTGTGTTAATGTACTCCTTCAGTTGTGCTATCACTTGTAAAATACCAACTACTTTAAGGGGCTTTTTATATGAAATGCTCCACACAATCTAAGCCTTAATATACAGTGGACCCTCGGCTCATGAACTGCATTCGTTCCGAGACTCTGTTCGTGACCCAAATCAGTTTTCCCCACTGAAATGAATGTAAATACAGTTAATGTGTTTCATCCCTCAAAAACATGTTTTTAAAGTGTATTATGGGTATATGTGTGGCAATAAAACATGGAATAAAATTTAAATAACTTTAGTTATGGAAAAATAAACCTAAATTAAATAAGCATGATTTTAATGCACGTTACCTTTGCGGTCGATACGTAGTTGCTGACGCAGGGATATGGTGGCGGTTCTCATGCTTTCCGAGTATTTTTCTTTATTTCAACTGTTATACACTTAGGCTTCTTATGACCCATAATGAAGGCTTATAGTGTAGAAATGCAGAGAACACAACGAAAAATGCATTGAATACGTTCACACCACAAGCGCATGAATGGGACTGAATGTTTGTGCTGCAAAGTGAGGGCTGGCTGTATGTCTACGCTAGTCAAGGCTTTGTTCGTCGGTCGGTACAAAATCTGTTCAGGAGTTTAGTTCGTACATCGTTTTGTTCACCATCCAATGCGTTCGCGAGCCAAGGGTCCACTGTATATGAATATATAAACGGATTTAACAAAGACATTAATATCACAGAATGGCTGCCCTAGTAAAAACCTGGTATGTCACATTTAAAGTCATTTTGAGAAAAAAACTTAAAAGAAATAATAACTAAATCAACCCTGAGTTACTGATATTGGAAAATGATTATCTACTGAATGGGAGATGCTTAAAAAGACAAATTAAAAAATTATTTTAATGTACAGTAAGGCTTAATAGGTTTTACGAGACCAAATCTTCTTGTCATTGTTACAACTTTCAAAAACAAAAGCCTAGCAAGTTTGTTCTGTCTGGTCTATGGTGGAAAACAAAAAAAAAAAACATGTTCATGTTCTTACACTAATATTCCATCCAAGTGTTTATGAAATAATTCATAAAGAATGATAGCCATGGGTAGGCCTTCGTCAGGAGAGGTTTTTTATTGTGGTGGCTGCCATATTATATGCAAGTCTCATGACCAAAATACCTGAACCTGATTGGCTTATAAGAGTTGCTAGGGTTTTCCTGTCCAGAAATATCTACCTTTGTGACTGACTAGGTACTTTCAGATCAATTTCCTGGAATTTTTGCAGTGTTAGTGTGGCTAATGAAGGACCTAAAACTAGCAAATCCCAAAATGAGTCCAAGTCAGTTTTGACCAAAATGTGATTTGGTAAGTTTTTTCAGACCAGGGCAAATAGGTGAATGCTTATACCTGATGGGTCAGAAGGTGAGCATTATTTTCGTATAACAGGACAGGTAGTTCCGTCTGTAACCAATTGCCGGTTAAAATTAACACACACATTCTAATACATTGTTGTTTCTTTGGCAATATCCCATTCACAGATACTCACACAGCTGCCAAGACCAAATAGTCCAAGATCAGTAATAAGCAAGTTTAATAAACAGGTGCTTAAAGTAATTCTTCTAACCTCTGATGTGGTGAAGTTTTTTTTGTTCCAGAAGCTATATATTTTAGATTTTGATTTGGCAGGAATATTGAATAGTTTATTGCTCAAATTTGACTTCTAGTTTCTCTTTAGATATGCCCCATGTGCCTGTACAGCCAGCTGCTTCACTGAACTCAGCTGTGCAACTGTGCTCCCCCCCCCGAGCATATCTAATTTTTCCCCCGCTCTCTTTCTAAAAGCAGTGTCCCAGTTTGTCCACCCCATTGGCACATGTGAAGGAAGATCGAGGGGACCCAGGTGTAGTGGGAGAGCTGCACACAATGCCCGGTCAGCATTTCGTCTTAGAGAGTCTTCTTCCTATTAATTCATATTTGTACCCAGAACTGTTTTCATTGGGCTTCTTTCTCCTTTTTCACACTTTACACAGGTACAAAATCCATAGAAGATGGAGAACCACACAAATCCAGCCAAGACCACAAGCCCAGCATGGCTAAAACGGTAACTCCATACATCACATGCACTGTATTTTCTCCAATCCATCCATATTAGGGCCTGTGTAGATCAGCGATTGATTTTGTTTGTTTGCACAAAAACACATCTGCTGAACACAGGCCTTTAATCTTATTTGCATTTGACTTGGTAGGAAATTGTTCTGAAGCATGCTGACTCCTGGACGAGCCTGGGCAAGATGGCCCCTCTTGCTCCCACTGCTATCCGGTCATCCAAGGAGAGTTTCCAACAATTCCGCAAGGTTGCCATGGAGAAGGAGGAGCGAGAACGGGCACGTAAGCTCCAGCTGGAGGCTGGTCGCGAGAGGAGTGGCTCAGACAAAAGCAGGTAGGGTAGAAATGCTGGCCCAGCACTGGGCTTCTGCGATCTGTAGTCCTAGTAAAGAAGGTGCGGCCACTCACTGCTTAACCTAGCACTGTTTTCTTGATTAATCTTAAGCAGTGTTTACAACACTGAATTGCATGATTTTGCATCCTGCCTGTATTTAGTCACTGGCTACTTTGTTCATTTAAGTAGTGTGATCGAGTAACAAGATGGGGCACCATATCCTTTTTAAAAGGAACATTCGCACCACTTTTTGGCTCATTTTATTGTCTAGAGCAACTTGGTTCTGAGTGAAATGCCAGAGATAAATGGCAGCTTCTATACTGTACTCTGGTTAAGAGTGGAACTTGTGTGCCGTGCAGTTTTTGTCATCTCTGGAAGAAAACTGCTAAGAGATGCACAATTACAAGTCAGCTTGTTATTCAAGTTCCAGTAGAAAGACTGCTTTGGATGCCCATAACGGTTCATGTCTTATTAATTTGCTTCCAGACTCTGGTCCCTGTGGCTGCAGTCCACTGTGAATGGTTGCATAACAGCAAGTTCAGCAGTACTGTATAAAACTACTAGCAGTGTTGCTTTTTAACAATTCGCAGCTTGACGCAGCAGCTTTCTAAGGCCAAACCAGAGATCCAGGCCTCCAGGACAGAGTTGGAGTCTGCAGAGCTTCCCATAATGGCAGCCATCTTAGACCAACCTAAAACGCCAGAACCTTCTACTCCTACCCTGTGCGCCATGGACCGCGAAAGAGAGATGGCTCGCAAACGAGAACAGGAGAGGCGCAGACGGGAAGCTGTGAGTATCCTCCATCTGTGTTTCCAGCTCTTTTTTTTTTTTTCTTCTTCTTCTTTTTTTTCCCCTCCTTCTTTTTCTTCCTTTTTTCCCTTATTTTTTTCCGGAAAACTTTTCCTGTGCTTTGACCTGCCTTCACCCTTCCAAGTCCAATCCTTCCATAAATGGGTTTATTCTAAACAACTAGCACCAAATTAAGGAATAGGTCAATTCTCTGAGTCATCACAAACCTGGACCAGTCCTCTGAACCAGAGTCTGTGGAAATGGTTTAATTTGTGGAACTTTTCATTATGAATGGAAACTAAAGAAAGACTGTAATTGCTAGCTCACTATCCGTTGCAGGCAATGATTAGTAATGTAACTCTGTGCAACCTACCGTATTTCAGCAGCATCCAGTTTTATCCACAAAGGGGCAGGGTGACTGCAGGTTTTCAGTCCAACCAATCGGGAACCACTGAAGTTGACCAAAGGCTGAGGTGATCTGATTGAACAGGTGAAACCCTGATTGGTTGGAATGAAAACCTGCAGCCACACCAACCCCTTTCCAGATGAGATTAGACAACGTACCAAATTTTATGTAATAATTTAGCTTCCTGATTGATACTAGCTATATTTTTTTAGCTTCTCCAACAATTGCACATCTGAGTAATAATGGCTAATCAGTTATCTTTATTGGTATTGTTATTGGGTAGCTATTTGTGTAGCCAGCATACTTCAGCATGTCCACACTGTTCTCCTATATCCGGGTCTTCATTCTTATCCACAAAGGCCTGGTGTGGCTGCAGGCTTTCTTTCCAAACAAGCAGGAGTCGCACCTGATTTTACTCGTTTAATCTTGGCCTTCAATCAATGATCAAGTGTGCCTCTTATTTGACTGGATTGAAAGCCTGTAGCCTCACATAGAGTAATGTCTTTTAAGTAATTATATTTAACATGTACATTTAAAGATTTCCTCTTTTTCTCTTAAGATGTCTGGAACCATTGACATGACTATGCAGCATGACATCATGGCCACCTTTGAGAAGAACCTCGACTAAAATGACTGTAAAACAAATAATCTTTTTCTTTAAAAAAAAAAATATATATATATATCTGTATGCTACTGTTTTGTGAAAAGAGTAGCTGGTCTCCTCCGTTTCCTAACAAGCTCCATGAGTCCTGGTGACTGAAACGGGTTCTAACGCCTCATCCGTGTGTGATTCTCTACTTTAGCACATTTATACTGAAGTGGCTGTCGTAAAATGTAAGAAGCTGTTCCTGTACAATGTACAATTTGAGTGCAGCATGCCATGCAAGGGGCTGCTTGTGCATTGAAAATCAATATAATTATTTAGAACATTGGTATTTGGATGTTTGCCTAATTTCTATTATTGAAGTACACGTCACGTCTTCCTTTTGGGGCAATAAATGAAGTAAAATGGCAATTGCACGTCAAATATTGAATATTTTGCTTTGCGTTTTTGTTTCTCCTCTTTATTTGTGTTTTTTTTTGTTTGTTTTTTTTTAGTACTGAAAATGGTGACTTGTTGCTTTCCTGTCATAAGAAGTAATGAAACCGGTTCTCTTGCACTGATTGTTGTTGAAACTGTGACGAGTTTATAATGCAGCGAGTTAGAAATACAGAAATTGTGCTTTGATTTGTATATTTATGGAGTTTAAAATAATTGTATAAAAATAACATTCCATTGTCAGTTTCCAAACATGTAACCGTATAGCTGCAACATGTTGTTCAGTCCCCACCTAGTCATTTTATTTATTTATTTTTATTATTATTTGCATCCCTTCCTTGATCTGTCAAAGCCCAATAAGTTGTAATTATCTTCATTGTCAGTATCCACTGATTTCATAAATGTAGCATGAAAGGTGAAGGGATGTATATTGTGCTTTGTAAACGCAATATGGACACTGTAGAAACAACTTTGTGGTAATGGTTGCAAGATGTATAATCGGTTGTTTTTTATTTATATATATATATATATATATATATATATATAAACACGTCTGCTTATTGGATTTGCATATATTCACTCTCCATGTTTCATTTAGTCATCTTAGATGATAGAGTAACTCCATGTTCAATTTACATCAGTATTTTGTCTGTAGTAGAAGTGTATCCATATGAATGTAACTGTTGCATATGTAGATCAGTAATAATAATTGTTGTATGTCATTCTGTGAAGGACAATATATTTTTGATTACTGAGAATTATTGAAGTGAATTATAACACCACTGTGCCATTCCATTTAACTTGTCTAAGATACGCAGCAGAAATCTAGTGTTGCTTTAACTGTTCAGGTGTTTGAATATGGTCACTGTTGATTCTGTACTAGGCAATTCAGTAAGGCTAAAATTCCAGTTTTGTCGTCAGTGTTTATTCAAGGTGGTGTTGGTTGTGCAGAGCTGAAAATGCAGCATTTTGTTTCTCCCACCTTGATGCTTTTAGCCATCCGTCCTCAGTTGAATTCATTCTGTCCATCACTCAAGCACTTTACTCAGCATCCTGGCAGAACCGATGTGAAGGATATGGGCTTATTTCATACTACCCCTATCCCATTACATTAAAAAACTCAAATAAACTATTTTCATTTAAATGTGCTTTTTGCCTTTACTTCTAATGGTTGATTTATTAACAATGTAAGATTTTTCCATTTGCATAGAACATTTCTCTTGTGCAAATACACAACAGCACCAGTAGTGGCTGATTATTAGATGGGAGGCTAAAATATATAATGTACATCAACAGTGAAACTAAGCAATGCATTACATCATGAGATTTCATCAGGGGTAAATTATAAATAATTTTCAAGTCTGTAATATCCTGCTAGGTTTGTGTTCTGTGCAGTTCTGTCATCTTTCCTCTTGTATAATTGGTACTTTGATTGAATGACATGTCTGTCTACCAGAATGGATAATTAGCCTGCTTTCAGTTTCTCCCTTTGGGGATGGAATAAATAATCCACTTGGTTTGTGTTCATTACACCCAAGACTTTCACAGGAGTCTTCTCAGTCACTGCTAATCATGTATCAACAAAGCAGGCTGGAGGATCTCAGCCCAAATCAAGATCACTGTATGATCAGACTATCATGAACAGCCTACACGAGTCTACAGTCTGGGCTAAATGGAATTCAGCCCTAGCCTCAATTCTTCATACCGTTCTTTATTTGATTTTTTTTTTTTTTTTTTTTTTTTTTTTTTCTTGGTCCTGTTGCATGTTGGGTTAGTACTTGGGCTCTGTGCAATGAAATTTGATCTTTAATCTGATCAGGGGCATAATTAGTGGTAAGGAGGTAACGCTTAGCCTTGTTGTGAGCTAGTTAATAGTGTAATCGGACCTATACATATTTATCGTGCAGCCGTCTACTTGATGTGTCATTTTTAGTGTCATTGACCAACTAAACACAATAGGATATAAGAGTCATACATACTTTCATACACATATATTTATATGAAGTCATGGCTGCAGTTTTTAAAATGTAAAATTTTTAGAATTCAAAATTAAGGTTTCATGAGGATTAATGGATTTGAATTGATGTTTAAAATGTGGGCAAGGTGGGGATGTCTGGGACTGGGTAATTACTAGCATGCATGGCAAAAACAGGTTTGTTGATTTTCACACAGTGAAAGGGCGAGTCAAGGAACAATGGAGTAAAAGAAGCAGCTGAGAAAGAAAAAGCAAAGCTTCCAAGAATATCTCATAGATATTACACCATCATGCATTCTGGTTTAGTGAGATGTACTGGGGGCCCGTCTTGAACACACTACTGGTGCTCAGTGATGGCTCTTTACACCCCTGATTCTAATCTAATCTAATCTGCTCACTCACTCATCATCTGCTGCTTAATCCTGTTCAGGGTCACATAGGGAAGCTTGAGCCAATCCCAGCTTACTTTGGGTGAGAGGTGGGGTATACCCTGGGCAGGTCACCAATCCACCACAGGGCCAACACAGAGCCAGACAGCCATTCACACTCGCGCACCTACAGGCAATTTAGAGTAGCCAATTAACATAATCCCCTCTGTGCATGTCTTTGGACTGTGGGAGGAAACTGGAGTACCTGGAGGAAACCCATGCAGACACGGGGAGGTGCCCAGGTCGACCCTGCAGATCGAACCCAGGACCTTACTGTGAGGTGATAGTGCTGAACACTACACCACCACACGCCACACCCGAACTTGATCTAAACTCATCTGATCTAATCTAAATTTGTTCTCCAACTTGTCAAAAACATTAGCTACATAGTGGTACACAAATGTACAAAGTATACAAACAAGGGCAAGCTGACATCCTGGATGACTCTTGCCCTGCATAAGTCATTGTGTGTGTGTGTGTGTGTGTGTGTGTGTGTGTGTGTGTGTGTGTGTGTGTGTGTGTGTGATCTACTGATCTATCTCCGTAGACACCCTCTCTGCCCCACCCGCGACCCCTGGGTGTCCTCACA
>JAQMCW010000035.1:10152719-10166745 GCA_030068335.1 Chrysichthys cranchii
GTGTGTGTGTGTGTGTGTATATATATATATATATATATATATATATATATATATATATATATATATATACACACACAATATAATATAAAATATGAATGTGTGTGATCCCTCGCCATTTGGCGCCTTCACTCTATCTCAGGTTTTTATTTAAATTGGTCTAATTATATATTGCGCCTTTTCCGCTGGTTTGCGGGCTTCTGTGGGCAATGGGTATTTTTATTTCTGTTAGAGTACATGCTTCCTCATTTGATTTTCCCGGTTCACCCAGTTAATTTCATACACGGGATGCTATTGGCCGATGGCTAAGAAGCTACCCAATCAGAGCGCGTGGCTAATTAGAGTATCCTTGGTGCTGATTGACTAAGCCAGCATCTCGCGTCTCGCACATTCAGCATCAACATGTTTCGCTGTGAACAGTAAACTTTTGTGCTTATCTTTGTGCTTTTTGTGGGTAGTAATGCCCTCCATTATGTCTCAAAAGCGATCAGCGCCTTCTGCTTCTTCCGGGGCCATGCCCAAGCGCCAAAGGAAGATGCAAACGATCGCCGAAAAGATAAAATTTTTGGATATGTTAACGCTGCGTCGTGTAGTACCTGTAGTGTACTAGTTGTATACTGTGTCAACTGTGTTTACTGTACATACAGTACATAATTTCAATGAATCTTACCCGATATCTAAGAGAATATAAAGGGTTTATGCTGTATAACTGTGCAGGTAATGGTTATAAGAGTGTGGGAGGGTTTATAAGGGCTTATAAAAATAACCATATAATTACATGGTTGCTACTTCGTGGATTTTCACATTTCGCAGCGAGTTCTGGATCCTAACTCCCGCGATAAGCGAGGGATCACTGTATATACAGTACAAACAGTACATTTTAACTTGCATGTCATGCAGCCTTGCTATTTTCCATATTGTAAGAGGATAATTACCTGAGGGGTGTATCCTGTGCTACAGTCTGCAGGCATTAGATGTTACATAGTGCTGCTCAGTAAATGTGCAGTGTAGCACATGCTCTGTTCTGAGATCATGCAGCAAACCAAAAGTAGGTCAATATTGCAAGGTATCCCAACAGTTTGTCCTGAATATTTTGATGCGAATCAATTTAAATACGGTAAACAAATTCTTCCTGACCTTGTTAGAATCTTATAGGCGTATATACACATTGAGCATGTTGAAATCTTAGATAGTAATCTGGAACTGCTATAACTTCATATAAAAGTGCCATTTCTACCAGTATTTTATTGGTATAATCCCCCCCACCCCCCACACCAGCCACGGAGAACTAATGTAGCACGTTTTCATCATGTTGCCATCAAGTTCTTTAGTCTAATGCAGAAAACCAGCTCATAGAGGCATCTGAAAGTAGGTTTGGATTTTTCCACGCCTTAGATGTGAGGAAAAAGTGTGTGTGTGTGAGAGACCCTGATGTTTTCATGCTGCCTGTGCTGTAAGTAGGAGTGGGAGATGAGTCAGATGTAAAGAGCCACAACGTTGTGAGCACTTTTCACTGCGCAGAGCTACTCTCACTGATATTAATAGACCTCAGAGCTGTTTAGCTTTAATAATAAAAATAACAGGACATTATTTTTCTATAGCGCCTTTCTCACACTCAAGTCCGTGGGGTAAAAAGCTGGTGAGAAGTGGTAGCACAGTGTACACCGAGCTGGAAACCTTTAGCTTGCAGCTGTTGTCAGGCTGTTCCACTTAGCACCCAGTAGTTTACTCAGCTGTTCTGGTTAGCATGTAGCGAGTTTCAAATTTGTTTGGATTGAACAAGCTGTTCCCAGACGTGCTTGTTAACTGCCTTGTGAGCGTTTCCGGTTAGCTTTTAATCAGTGCTTTATTATTTAGCTCATAGTGCAAAGATGCACCAGTTAAGGTCTGCTTTTTAGTAACTTAAGAAAAAAAAGTAACATTTTTACCATACAGGGTTTTTTTTTTGTTGTTGTTTTTGTTGTATCCTTCCTCAGATGGGTAGCTGAGCATTTTGTGAAGTGCTGGTCAGAGAGGAGCTTCTCCATCCTTCCTCCTGAGCTACAGAGAGACTGCCTTAACACGGTCACTAAAAACATGGTGAGACAGACACACACACACAAAACCACATCATCTCCATACCCATTGTCCATCTGTCTGCCCATGGGGCAAGAATAGATTCAACAGCCCTGGCTGTGTCCTGATCCACAGCTGCCCAAGTGAATGACTGTGGAGTAATTAGGGCCTTTTAATTGAGTTAATCTCTGTATCTACATACAGCTGCTCCATGACCTCTACAGCCCCAGTCTGGCTTTTTTCCCGTTCTTATACACACACACACACACACACACACACACACATAAGCACTATTGGAGAAGATTAGATTACACCAGGAAATGGTCACTGCTAAACATGGAGCCTCCTGAACATGCTGTCCATTACCCTGCTGATTTATTAACTGAAATATGGATGTGTGTGTACAATTTCTCAATTATAGAAGAGGAGACGTTGTGTGTGCATGTTTAAAATGTTTCTTTGTTGAAAGCAAAAGGAGTGAGTGTGTGTGTGTGTGTGTGTATGTGTTGCAGACAGTGCAGACTTCGGTGTCGGTGCTGTGCGGTACTGAGCAGCTGATTGGTTCATTGCCTGAGGTGAAGTGGGCAAAGCAGGTTCTGTGTTTGGCCACCGAGCTACAGGAGCATTGTTTATGCACCATCGTCATGCATCTGCCCCGAGTAATACACAACCCTGCCTTCCACAGTCTTCGCAGGGTAGGAACACACACACACACCCTCTCACCCATGCACACTTGCCCACAACGACTTGTACACACCCCATCTTTCCACAACCTCCGTAAGGTAGAAACTCACACGTACATAAAGCTAGCTACCCCAAGTCCCACAAAGCACAGCTTCCTTCTGTGAGCTCATCTGGCCATGTTTCAAACCTACTGCTTTGAAAATTCCCAGACAGACACACACCCACCCATTCCTTATAGGTATCTGATCTCATAGAAACATGTTAACGATGCATATTAGATGTGTTTGTAGCTGTGACTGTAAATTGGCTGCCTCAGAGGGAGGAGTTTACACATGACCCCACACTGCTGAGGAAGGTGTGTGTAGCTGTGCGGGAAGGCGTGACCGTGGAGAACTGCTGTGAACTCTTCAGCGCGGTGGACCAGCTGAGCGGACAGTCAGAGACGGACTTGCTGACAACAGAATCAGCCTATCAGGTGCAAGAGAACCTGGAGGTAAACAGTGAAACAGCCAATCGAGAAGAAGCATAAAATAACATTCCGCTCTAGATCAAAGCTAATCTCATTGAAATCCCTCTTAAGCCACTTTGTTCTGTCTGCTTTACAAGCCAACACTGTACACATTTCCACTGTTACTAAAGCATGTGCCAGGATTTGCATTTCACTGAGCAAATGTTAATTCAGGTACATAATTAATTTATGCCGGTCCACTCTGTACGTCGACATGTTTAGGAAAAAGGGGAGGAAACTTTCTACAACTCGAAGTATCTGGCTCTTAGGCTGTCAGTGTTGTGTGTGTGGGTAGTGTTGTCTGTGATGGCATGTGCCAGGAGAATAAGAGCCTCATTTGATCCTGAGATTTCAGCTCTGCATTAATATCCCTGACTGAGGACGCATTACGATAAAGCAACACCACGAATGGAACAGAGCGGATGAAACGACCACGCCCTGTTCTGTATCTATAGGTAGACAAAGGTAACTACTTCAGCATTAAATGCAGAAGTAGTAAAATTAGCAAACAAACTGGACATTACAGACCAAAGCCCTTCCTCAGTACAACGCCGTGCTTTTTGACGTACTGTACGTTCAGAGTATTGAACTGCACTCCATACTGAGCGTGGATTTAATATGGAAAGTTTTGATCAGATGAAAGAAATGAATGCAGTCCAGTTCAGGTATTATTCGAACACTTTTCTCTGTTCTCTCACTCTTCCTAAATTGTACGTTTAGCCAGTAGCACTCTGGCCCTCAGTCCAGAAAGACTGCAAAACAGAAATCCTGAATGAAACAGTGAGGGAATTGGAGAGGTTTTCAAAAAAGGGAGTCGGTGAAGGTAAAGCCACAGGCAGCCACGGCTGCTGACATCATTGCTGCGGCTCAAGGGGAATTCTGGGAGGGTGTGGGGAGGGTTGCCAAGGCGACCTGGCTCTGCAAGCAGCTGCACATTGGCTCCTCTTTCCCTGCTGTTGTCGTCCCCAACCACCACCACCCCCACCCCCACCCCCCTCTTCTTTTTTTTTTTTCCTCTCACACTCCCTCTTGCTTTCACTCACTCACTGGTTGTGCTCCAGCCCTTCAGACGCGAGGTGTGTTTGCTCCGTGCACGGCTCTGGACATTTCTGCTTCAGTCATTCTTTGCAGTGAGGCACACGAGAGGATGGGAAACACTGCATCCCAGACACCGGGAACAGATACTCGCAGGTAAGAAGGAACGCAGAAAGAAAGACGGAATAAACCACACACACAAAATGGGAAGACTGGGTTTAATGAAGAATATAATAAGAGTAAGACATAGCAGCTGCTTCTTTGATTTGTCTCTGACTGCAGTGTGTGTGTGTGTGTGTGTGTGTGTGTGTGTGTGTGTGCGTGCCTACATAGTGAAGTAGCAAAGCTCTGTCTTTGTATCAATCGTGTGTAGCACTCTTATTTCTGTCCAGCTTCTGCGTTCAGTGTTCGTGTCAGTGTGTGCGTGTGTTTGTGTGTATATATGTGTATGAAACACTTTCATTCTCATGCTAATGCGGCTCTTGAGCAGCTTGATGAAGTGTAACATTAAGGCTAGAATGCGCTGGGCTCAGCGGATTTAAAGGGCCGGCGTAGGAGGTTCAAACTGGCTGCGTTGATGATTTCAGACATCCATAAATAAATAAAGCTCTTTGTGTTTTGGTTTCCCCCCCATGGGTTGCATGTAAAAGCGTATGCGGTGTGAATTTTGGCTTTTTCTGAAGTGCTGGACAATATAGTAGACCTCTGTCATAATAAATGTCACAAATGATCTTGAAGTTGAAATAAATAATTGAATAGTTTTTTGCCATAGATGTTCAGTAAAACTGCAGATATTCACAAGGTTTTTTCTGTTTGTTTGGTTTTTTAAACAAATGGCAGTACAACGTTGATGACTGTTTGCTAGCAAAACAGTATTGTCATGAAAATGCCTTGAAGTACCTGTACACTGTCTAGCTCCTGGGGTGACGCACGCAAATGCATGTTAGCGTTCAGTTACAAACACAGACAGAGGCATTGTGTATTCTTTCAAGGCAACGTGTTGTACTGTATTCTGGATTCTTTGTATTTTGATGCATACATCTTCACCATGTCTTTGATCTCTAAAGGACAGGATCCAAATTACAACTTGGGGAAAATCCATCTCGTTATCACGTAATTGTTGCTCAAGAGCATTGGCACATCTGCTTGGCGGATTGGATTAGTGATGGAATGTAATGGTGTTTGGGTGGTGTACGTGCAGGTGTTGTATTCTTCTCTTCATCGGAACTGCATTCTTTTTTTTACACACCGGTTTTGTGTGAATGAAAGACAGAGGTCCTTCTTTCCACATACGGGAAACGCGTTCATATGTATAAGGGGGAAGAAATGCAATTTTTGTGCTCATTTTAGCTTTGGTTTATAAGAATCCATTCGGCTTGTGAGCTTTGTGTATTAAGAGATTTACTCTCAAACGTACAGGCTTGTGAGTGTATGTTTGTGCATGTGTGTGTTTTGTGGATGGTGGGGGATTTTTAGTAGTATAAAATATATATATTTGTATATAATTAAGGTAGTTAGGGTTAAACTGACTGATTTAAAGACAGTGTATTTATGCTATGGATGTTTTTCTTGTTTTCTCGGTTTCCTTCCATAACCAAATAAAGCAACTCTTGATACCGGTGACTGCAGAAGACTGAGTAAAAAGCCTGTCCTTACCAGCTCTCAGGTAATTTTCTATATCGCTCTCAGCCATGTGTGTTTAACGTACATTATGAGCATACATTATTAATACAGAATTTAAAGCTGAAATGATGAGATTACGCATTGTGCCAAGAGATGTTAGATCTGAGAAGTTGGGCCACGCCTAACACTTTGAGAACATGACATAAAGTGAGAACATGTTAGATTTGAGAAGTGTTAGGCCACACATCTTTTAATGAGAGCTCCAGGTAAAGAGGCATTGTTTCCGTTGATGAGACTTAGAAGCATTGAGGCCACTCCCACTTTCATTTTTATAAGATCTTCATGTAAAGAGGTCGTGCCCACCTTGTTGTGACTTACAAGTAAAGAGGTCGCCTTTTCAACTGCTTGCAGGCTTTCAGTAAATAACTAAAAAAAAAAAAAATGTATTCACTGGTAATAAGCTGCTTCATTGTTATGACTACAGCTGCTATGTGCAGAATTACTATAGCATGAGCTCTCTTCGAGGAATCTCCTATAAACCCGCCCGCACACGGTTTATTTCAGAGGCCATGAATAACTGAATCTGTTTCATTGAGCCTGGGTGTGTTTTAATGAGCTCTCGGCAGTGTTTTTTAGCTTAGTCAGGTGTTCTGTAGGAAAACTAGCTTTGCTTCTGATGCATGGACACCTTGCAAAAGCCCCCTGCATCTCCATAGGGCATTACCATGGCAACCTTGTCATGGTAGACAGGAAGTCATTGGATCAAGGCTATAAGGCTTCCCCCCCACACACACACTACTTATTGAATTTCTTGTTCTCTTTCAGTTTTGCTTTATTCCTACTTTTCATTTTACTGAAACTGTTCATCTTGTGCTGGTTCCACCTGTGTGGTTGTGTTTGGAGATTCTGTACTGTCTTAAATGTTAAACTGTGATAATCCATATGGCAAATCGTGGGGCTGGGGCTATGACTGAAACAGTATTATAATTAGCATCAGTGTAATTGTAATATGCCTCTTTGTGTAATGTTTGTCTTGAAGGTGTCCCGAAATTAAGGGAAAGGTTATGGAAAAGGACAGTGTTGGCACTACTATAGAAAAGGTGATGAGGCAAATGAAAGCTCATAATGACGTGAATTACAGTGGTGTGTCTTTTTGAAAAAGGTTGATTATTTTGCAATAATAGCATGGTGGGAAGGATTTTAAATCTCACATGCCACAGTAATTTGCCAACTTACCATTTTAGTAATTAAAATGTGATGTCAGAATAGTTATGTTTATAGTTATATTTACTGTTGTGGCGTATATTGCGAAATAGGTTTGTTCCTTACATACCTTATAACAGCTATTCAGTCGTTCCCCATACGAGCCTTTTCCTTTTTCTTCTCTCTTGAAGCTAATAAGACCAAAAAAAGGCAGCTTGTCATGTTAAAAGATATATTTCAAATTCAAATTTTTATAATTATCATAGTTTCCCCTTTCTGTCTGTCTTCACCAACAGAAGCTTGGGAAATGTCCGTCAGGCTCGTCCTCTCCGTGTGAGAGTCCTCCGACCTCTCGGGCTCCGAAGGCTCTCAGGGGCCCACGTTCGTCTGCTGAAAACACAGTAGCAGCCACGAGTGCCATGAAGTCCGATAGTCTGGGGCCGACAGCTGCCACAAAAACCAAACCTGGCACTGCTGACTCAAGCCGGGCCAAGACCAGCAGCCCGGCTAAAAAGAAACCACCCACGACCAGCACCAAAGCTGTGCTGAATGGCAGTGTTGGCCCCACAGTTCGGCGTGAAATCTCCACTGCTAATGGCACAACAGGCAAATCACTCCAGGAAAAAAGTGCGGCACCACGGGCCAGGCCCAAATCTGCCCCCACTGGCGTGACCGGGGCGGCGAGTAAAACCAAAGTGAGCAAAACCACAGCATCAGGGAAGGATTCGACTCACGGCTCCACCTCCGACAGCCCTGGGAATGCCCAGTGTTCCCAAACCACACCTTCTACATCGGGCAGCGTCTCACCAGAGAGCAGCGTCAGCAGTCCCAGAAACAATAGCAGCCAAGGTTTGACAATGATCACATCCCTAGTTGATCCCCTTTCTTCATGCCCTCTTTGACTCTCTTCAATTTGAGGACTAGATAGACGTGTTCTCCCATGACCATTTCAATCCCCTGCCACGTAAAGCTGTGGGCACGAGAGAAAGGATTTTGAAAGAGGGATTTGAGGCTAACTGATATCAAACATTTGTCACCAATTCTGATATTAAGAAGCTAAAAAAATGCCGATGTTTGATGTTTATCCATCAGTATAATTTTATGGTCAAAAAGTAAACAAAACCAATCGATTTAGTTCAAGGAATGGTTTAGACCAAAATAACATTTTCATAAATTTTTGCTTACCCCTAATGTGCACATACCAGGCTCAAAAAGCCATGTTTGATGTCGAAAGTTTTGGAGCTACAAGGCTAATGTAAATATCTACCAGTTTAGCCTTGTGCAAAGTGCGTGTGTGCGTGTAAGGGTCCAAGACTTTCTACAGCCCAAACAATAGCTCAAGCTGAGCCCAGAGCCTGAAGGCCAAAGCACACCGAAGTGTGACCAATTAATTCCCTGGTCCACATATTGTTTACTGCTTTTCGCTTGATCCGAGGCTCCTCCAGTGAAAAGCGCATTCATCATGCCTCATCATCCCAGAAAAAAAAGCAAAAACAGTAAATGAAAAGAGGTAGCACAAGGGACCAAAAGAAAAGTAAAGCCATCAGCATGCAGACAGTAATGATTTTTCAGTGTGTGACTGTTAATTAGTAATAATACTAATTTACGCTAACTAACTAAATCCTACTGTATAAATGTAGCTCACACTTCTAATTAATAGCAATACTATTTTACTGGACAAGCAGATCAGCTATTCTAGATCAGCATTTCCCACAGATCTGAAAAATCTTTTAATGCCATATTTTTAATGTCCTAGGTCTCGTCCCCTGTAGACTGTACTGGATCCAGTAATCTCATCCCCTTTCTCTGAGCTCTGTCTCAAATCTCTCGTCCACCTGTCTCACTCACTGACTCTGAAACTGACCATTCAGCTGTTTTTCACATAGTCTTGTATTTTAAATATAATTTTGCATCAAATTTATATTTACATAATGGCAACCGCAAGAATTATGACTGAATAAATAAGCCCTTAGGTACTTGCATGTATTAGTAAGACCTTAAAGGCGTAATTTCTGCATTCTCTTCAAAACCCAGTAAGCTGTTGTGTTTCTCTAGCTCTCAGGCCAAAACCCCAAGCCATGGCAGCAACAAGATCTCCTCTAACCAAGCCTGTCCAGAAACCAGAGAAGGACAAATCTAATAGGTGAGCTTGGAATTCAGAGCATGTAGATTACGTTAGCTAACAGTTTTGTGCTGCAATAGCTTAAATTGTGCAAATATGCCTGATATTACTCTGTATATTTTCTTCAGTATGGATAGTCTCAAAATATGGTAAATTACACAACATGGCCAAAAGTTTGTGGACACCTATCCAACCTCATGCTTATGTGCCCTTTGAGGGTCATGTCACAGATTTAGATTCATCTTCTAGGCTTTGCACTATATTTTGGAGCATGGCTGTGAGGAATTGCCCATTCAGCCACAAAAGTGGTTAGGCGATCAGAGATCAGGCACTAATGTTGAGTAAAGAGGCTTGGCAAGCAGTCAGCATTCCAGTTCATCCCCAAGGTGTTCAGTGGGACTAAGGTCGGATATCGGTGCAGACCACCCAAGTTCTTCAACTCCAAACTTGGCAGTCCAGGTCCAGTCCTTTATGAACAGGGGCATTGTCATGCTGGAACAGGTTTGGGTCTCTTGGTTCCAGTGAAGGGACATGGTAATTTTATGGCATACGAAGACATCCGAACACAATTGTGCGCTTCCAACTTTGTGGCAACAGTTTGAAGGATGTCTACATATCAGTGTGATGGTCAGCTGTCTGTAAACTTTTGGCTGTGTAGTGTTTATACATGTTATTTTCTTGTGATATTATAAACAATTTGTGTTTTTCTTACTTTTACAGTATTTTTTTTATAAAATAAATAAATATAAACAAAAAAATACTAATAAATTCATGTTATTTGCTGTATTTCTGTTTATTTCCCAGCCCCATTAATAAAGCGAACAAACCCAAGAGCACAGTGAGCAGCAAAGCAGGCGTCAGTGTAGGAGCTGCAGCTCGTACGGAGCCAAAAAGCAAGAGCACTGCTTCAGGCTCTTTAGAGAACAGTGGTAAGAGACATCATGGTTTCAGGTGCTTATATGGATGCAATAAATCCTCCTGATACAAATTGGATTATTACTAACCATGTATCCAGATGGGAAGTGTTTTAAACCAGGCTTTTAGCATTAACCCTCTTCTAGTTAAACCTAGTTTAGATTTTTCTTTGAATGTCATTTTTACCTAAATATATTGCACGGTATATATCATGAAATGTGCGTATATATATTTTTTTGTGGACAGCTTCACCACGACCTGGTTCAGTCCAGACCTCCAGAAAGCCTACCTCTCCCAGAAAAGAGGACGAAAAGGATGGTTCCAAGCTTTCGACCACCCGGAAACCAACAAAACCAAGCACAGATTCAAAACCTAACATCAAGCCAGCCAAACCCACAGTATCATCATTTAAACCATCTCCAGGTGCTTCAAACAAAAGCGGACCCAATAGGAAACCTTCAGAAACTCCAGCTGCGAAATCCTCTCCCAAATCTGTGACGCCATCCAAACAAGCCTCAAGTGCTGCCTCCAAAAAGCTATCTGCTGTAGAAAAGCATTCAGCATCTAACTCCAGACACCCAGTGGCCCCCCAGCAGACAAATGTTGCTACAAAGGAAGTGAAGGCTCAGGGAGTAAGTCAGGAGGTGAGATCAAATCGAGACCAGAGCCCCAAAGCTGCTGTGTCCGCTGAAGGAAACGTTGAAGTCGGCACAGGTCTACCTGAGCAGCGTTGCGCTGTTCAGGATTCTGTACCCCAAGCTGCTATGGTAGCCTCCAAAGACTCTTTGTCTCTTGATGCTAGGAAAATCATCAGTCCACCTGTTGAAGCCAGTAGTTCAGACAAGAAACACCCGAAAGATCAGAAAGCACTACAAAGCCGCATGAAGCCTATGACAACAGGCAGTCTAAAAAGTGAGGTTGCTGGGGATAAAGTTCCTTCAGGCCAGCCCATTCTTCCCCATTTTATCACTGGAGCCACACATGGAATCACTTCCCAGAATCACTCCAGAGAGACCGACTTTCCCCCTGACACACCAGGCAGCCTGGGAAGCACAGACACCCCCCTGGAGGAGTCATGGAGTGGGATCCACCCTCAAGTCAGTCCTGAATCAGAGACGGCTAGCGCCACTACGTCCTCGGACGACATCAAGCCACGCTCGGAAGATTATGATGCTGGTGGCTCGCAAGATGATGACTGCTGTTCCCATGAGCGTGGTGCAACTAAATGTGGGACGATGCGATGCCCTGACTTCTTGGGCCGTAGCAGCAGTGACACCAGCACTCCCGAGGAGCTGAAGATATGCGAGGGTGGGGCCGGGATGCGAGTAGAGGTGCGGCTCAAGGGCCGCGAAGCAGAGACTACAAGTGAGGAAGAGGTAGGGCGTCGGAGGCCACCATCATGGATACGACGTGATGAAGTATCTGTGAAGGAGGAGCTGTGCAAGAAGGACGACACCTTAACAAATGTGAAGAGTGTGCCAGAACACCAGCTCTTCTCTTCTGAAGAAGACGAGGAGGACGAGGAAGAAGATTCTGAAGAAGAAAGGTCTGAAGTGGAAGTTTTGCCTGGTGGCATTGCGCCTCCTCATGCAGAACCTTCACCGCAATACCAGGGCATCATCAACCCGGCGTTCGAAGACGCGGCCGAGCAAGAGAACGAGCACGAATACCAGCTGACTTCCGGTTTCCACCGCTCTGTATTGCTCTCTGTGGATGAGTGTGAGGAGCTGGGATCTGAAGAAGTGGGGAATGGTGATGTCTTTGAAAATGACGTACCTCAAAAAACCCAGGCCAAATCCTGTTCCCAGAAGCACACCCGCACAACAAGGGACAGCCTTCAGAATCTGGACCCGAAGTCCCCAGTGTTCCATATAGGGGTACAGGAATCTCCAGTTGGGGATGTATGTGTGCTTAATAAGTCAGGCCCTTCCCTGCTAGACACAGACTCAAATGAAGGCCCTTCTCAGGAACGACCCAGTCACCTGGACCTGCGGCTGGCCGAGCAGCATGGTGGCAGCTCGCAGTCTAAGCATGCAGAGTGCAAGAGAGCAGAATTATGGCTAGACTTACCTGACGCTCAGGTGACTACGAGCTCATCTGCGCACCCTGCCCAGTCCCCAGCAGGTAATGTATAATATTAGTGCCACAGTCCCGCTCCAAAGATGCCAGCTTGTTAATTCACCCACAGTCCGAGTGTTTACCAGCCCTTCCAGTTCAGCCCTGTTCCCTTAGGTGTTGCGTTCTGTAAATTCAATCTTCCGTGTTAAGAGTTTCAAACCAAAAGAGTGCTGCATTTCCTAGGCCCTCATTTCTTTTCCCTACCAAACAGTCAGGATCTCTTCCAGTAATCTTCCGTCACTCATCTTGATGGCTAAACTACCTGCACACTGAGTCACTGTGTCCATAAAACGTTTACAAACAGGAACGATGAAAAGCAGTTGTGCGTAAGAGACACGATACGCTGAATGAGATCAAGTGTGAGCTAAAGTAGCCATACTGATGCACTTTGACCCAAGGTCTTGCTGGTAACTAATGCAATTCTTTACATTTTTATTTGATACGTGAACCTTAGCCAGTTTTTAAAAAACTTGATTGTTGTATGTTAATGAAAAACACAAGCACTCTTTGACTCCTCCACTTTCAAAATAGGACATGCGCTCACGGCCCAGCCAAAGTTGAGCTCATTCAGTAACTTCCTTCCTATAATCTGAACTAGCCAAAGCAGCCACATTTAATCTGAAGGCAGTGAGAAAAGGATACCAATCTGTGATCCATGATTTTTCTTTCTTCCTTTTTTTCTTTTCTTTTCTTTTCTTTCTTTTTTTTTTTTTTTTTTTTTAACTTGGGGTCAGCAGGAGGATATTTGAGTCTGATCCTCAGTAACTCTTTGTATCCCTTTTATTAATCAGTCCAGCTGGGAATTTATGCATGCTAACTGTTGTTTTCCATCATTTCTGAATTCCCATCAGTGTTGGATTTTGTGTTTTGTGTACTTGTGTGGTTTTTTTTCCCCCTTAATTCATACATTTAGTTCCCTTTTAATTTCATCTCACTAGAGCATGATGTTAAGTCAGTAGATAACCATTCTCCTGAGCGTAGATATGTTTTACGTTGTAGATGTCTTTTTCGGTGTACTATAGATTTATGCAGATTTTTCTCTATAGTGTGTTCTGTTACTCTCTTTCTATGTCTCTCTTTTGTCACGTTATCTTATTATTGCAGTCTCTGTAATTAAACACTGCTACAGGCATTTCCATTACCATGCAAACCCCCAAAACAGTCGGTCTTTTGCCAGCATGTCGCATATTTGCAGTAACTGTCAATTCTACAATATAACGAGAAAACTGTTACAGCTAGTGTTTAAAATAATAATAATAATAATAATAATAATACAAGTTTATGTAAGAATATGTTTGTTTCTTTTGTGTGTGCTTATATGGTTATAAAAAATATGCACTACTCAGTTATGTATGCATCCAGAACACTATTATCTCCTGTGCCTGAACATCACCGAGTTATGCACACAGGCGCTGGCAAAAGCATGGCTCTTTTGTTGTTTTGAGTAGATGTGGCTAAAAGAGACACATTTGATGTAGGCTTCTCTCTGTGCATCACCTTTATGGCAGCTGTCAGTCTTCATCGGCTCTGACGTGCTCCATATCTGATTCATTGTAAACCACTTGTCATTTAAAGTAACAGCTTTGCCAAAAATGGACAGTTTCCTCCTTAACCTAAATGCAGTTGATCAGCCAGGATATGTTTGGTGTCCTCTAATGTCATCTGTTTTGTTTTTTTTTTTCTATTTTTTTACTTTATTTATTTGTTTGTTTGTTTTTTGCAATATGTCTAGTTCTGTAATGTGTATACATTACAGTACTATTAGT
>JAQMCW010000035.1:10196607-10213668 GCA_030068335.1 Chrysichthys cranchii
TAAATGTGGACTTCATAAGCATGGGCATTCAAACTGAAATATTTAAAAAAAAAAATTTAAATCTTCAGAAATTGTTAACCGTGTCCATGTGACATATCAGAATGTTAATTTACATCTACCAGTCATTTTCTACAAATGCAGCACACGTACGTGAACGCACATCAAATATTCAGATCTGCTGGTTCATAATAAAATGTGTATCTTGAAACAACTGGCATAACTACGTCACCAATGCCTTGACCGAGATGAATAATTAAAGTTTCTTTGTACTGCTCCACTGTGATCCTTTTATATATTTGGAGAATGAAATAAAGAAATTAAGCAAAGGACATTTGCAGAGTGCTACTAGCAGGCAGTAAGACAATGCATATTCTATATGGTCCAAAGTATGTGAGCACCTGTCCATCACATCTGCATGTGGTTCTTCCCCAAACTGTTGCCACAAAGTAGGAAGCACACAATGGGTTTTTTTTAAATTGTGGCTTATGGCTGTCATTGTTTATTTTATACTGAGAAACAGTATTATTATTAAACAGGCTTATTATTATTATTATTATTATTATCATTATTATACTATCTACTGTAGTGTAGTATCTATTATCACCGTGCTTCAGTGTTTCCATGTAGAAGGCAGTGACTATATTTCTAACTGCTCCTCAATCAAACCTGCACAATCAATAATAAGCATGCAATCAAAATGATACTCTAAATTAAAAGCTCACTCAGAATAAATAGTTTGCTTAAAATACCTAACTTTATTGTAGCATTTAATGCCAAGAACAGGACTGTGTGTGAATTGGTTTTAGGCCTCCTCACCATATCTACTGTCACACCAGCACTGGAATCCACCTGAAACTCCACTTCCCAGAGCACATCGTGCCCTACACACATGGCCACCACAGACTAGGATCTCCAGCACAATAATCCACCAGCATATTTACACTCACCTGAAATCTAACCATGTACATCTCTTCCTAATCACACATGTGCCCTATATACGTATACACGCAGACTCTCAACAAATCTCTTTGTGAATAAAGCTTAGTATACGTTTACTGTCTTGCTATTCTGATTTTTGACCTTGCTACTTTTTGGGATTTGCCCATTTGTTAATCCATGTGCTGATTGCCCGTGTTTTTTTATGTCCCTGTTTACAATTTGTACGTCACTGTTTGGAATTGTTTACCTATCTTTTTCTGAAAAAGCTAACCTGCACTTGTATGCAGTTTCGACTCTGTGAGCTGACACTTGCTAATAACGTTTTGAAGTTTAGGACATGGTTTTTCATGAATTAAAGCTTTATTAGAGACGTTTTATATGTTAAATGGCCAGACTGATGATACATAGTGGCTCCAAAACTTTTGAGCTATCATCATTGTGCTAGGAGATCTCAATGCAAAGGTAGGCAGTGACAACACTGGTAGAGAACTTGTAATGAGAAAAGAAGGTCTGGGGAATCATGAATGAGAATGGAGAGCTCTTTGCTGAGTTCTGCCAACAGAATGCTCTGGTTATCAGTGGGACAGTTTTCCCACATCGCAACATCCACAAGGTGACCTGGGTATCGCCAGACACAAAGACACATAATCAGATCGACCACCTGGCTATTTCTAGAAGATGGAGAAGGAGTCTACAAGATCTTTGAGCCTACTGAGGTGCTGATGCTGGATCTGATCACGCCCTACTGATAGGAAAATTCAACAGTATCGAAAGTTCAACGTATTGAAGTCAAAGACACCACCACAACAGAAAGAATTTGCCATAGATCTGTCTGATAGATTTCAAGCACTAGCTGACCAAAAGAGAACCTGGTTCTCTAGAGAAGAAATGGGAACGAGTTAGAAGCACATTCACCGAGATAGCAAAAGACAAGCTAGGGTTTAAGAAGAGAGAGTTCAAGGATTGGTTATCAGAGGACACCCATAGCAAGATAGAAGAGAGAAGAGAGATTAAGCAGAAGCTTTGCAATGCCAGAACTAGAGCACAAAACCAGCAGATCCTGCAAGTATACAACCAGAAGGACAAAGAATTTAAGAGAAGTGCAAGAAAAGACAGACATGAACAGATAGACAGACTTGCAGCTGAGGCAGAAGCAGCCACGGAGAGACAGCATGCAAACTCTGCACTGACAGGCACCCTTGGTCGACCTGGGGGTTGGAACCCGGGACCTTCTTGCTGTGAAGTGACTGTGCTAATCAAGATTACTTAAAATATATTTCAGATTTCAGTAGAAATGCAACTTGTGAAACGTGAGTCAGTTAACTGATGAAAATTAATCAGCGTTAATTTCTTTTCCGCAGTTTTGAGGCCGTTTCTCCTCTTTAGCTTTTCATTTTACTCAGATGTGGATTTCTACAGAAGAGCACGGAGGTCATTTAGGCCAGTCTTTCTCAACCGGGGTGCCGCGGCACCCTGGGGTGCCGTCTGACATCCTCAGGGGTGCCGCAGAAACGGCAACCCCCCCACCCCCGGTCGCAAGGTAAATTTCCGCCGACACCCCTCCGTCGCACAAAAGTTTTCCGCCGCCACCCCCCCACCCCAGTCACACGAAAAACTGAACTCTACCACATTTTTAATCCCTGAGTTTTCCTGATTCTTGTTTTCCTGATTTTTGTCACTTTAAGACAGCATATAAAGACAAACAACTTACGCTGAACTGATTAAGTCTTCAGCTGAGATATGTTACACTTGGATCAGGGGGTTATGACGTTGGCCTACTGGTTGGAGTTCAAATCCAAGCGCTGCCACTGCTAGGTCCTTGAGCAAGGCCCTTAACCTGCAACTGCTCAGTTTTATAAATGAAATAAATGTAAGTTGCTCTGGTTAAGAGCATCTGCCAAATGACAATAATGTAATGTCATGTAATTTACAGAAGGAAGCACCAAAAAAAAAACCCCCACCATACTGGTCTTAGTAGAAATGCTTTATGTTTGAGGTTATAAGTGTCTATTTCCACTGGTTCAAGCTATAGTTTAGAATAATCTTATATAGAATCACATTGTTTCAAAGCCACTTTAAGAGCATCAACAAGGGCAATTATAACAACTGTACTGTGTCCCACAGAAGAACAATCCCGACCGATGCAGAAACGAGGACTGCAACTTTAAGCGTGAGAGGCCACAGCCCATCAGATGGCACACTGTTCTCCCAGCCAAAGGTAAAACTTCAGTATAGATTAGTTAAATGTGCGTGTTTCTCAATATTTTAAATGTTCTGAATGATCTTCATGTGCATGTGTCTGTAGTTCATATTTCTCCTGTGGGAGAAGAAACGTGTTGGTGCCTCTGATAGTTTCTCCTGATGCTCTGAAACATTAGTCAGATCTAATGTATCTTTTGCACAGATGATGAGACTGACATTGTTATCAAAGCCTTTGTGAAGCTTAAGCTGGAGGACAGTGTGGACACAAATTCAAGAACAGCTGGTAAATTGGTTAATACAGTATATATAAGATCACTTATCATGAAATATTTATTCCATTCTCTAATAAATAAATAAACAGTGCTTGTCGACTGTAATCGTTCCACCTCGATAGAACAACAAAGCAGAGACACTGGCTCTGAGAAGGAAGCTGTTTAAATCTTCACAAGGCCTGCAACCTTCTGGGTCAATTTCCTTTCTGTTTTTCCAAACTCAGGTTTCTCTGTCTCTGAGATTGTGTATTATCTGATGAAGTGTGAGAGCTTTTTCCAGAGAACTGATTCCTGGTTCTCTAGAAAATGATGATCTGGGACTTACTTCAAATAAACCCTGCCATGTCTGTCATTGTGTGGGGAAACTATTTTGCATTTGACAAAGTTCCTGCACATTTTAAAAGGAATTCTCCTGTGTCAAAGCAAACCTGCAATGCTTCTGTAAAACCATCTGGCAACAGGCACTGAAGCATTCAGGTCTTTTCCTCAAGCCATCAGACTCCTCAGTACCCAGAGACTGGCCTGAATCCCCCAACACACACACACACACACACACACACACTCCACTGAACATTATTTTACTCCCTCTGCAATTTATTTTTTTCTTTCATTTTTCAATTGATGCTAAAACTGAGAAAACAAAATGGTGAAGCTTGTCCTACTTTTCACCACTAGATGTCACTAATGTACACTGTTTATAAGCTTCAAATACTGAAATCTTTTATTCCCAGAAATTGTTGGGAGAAAAGACTCGTTTTGCCTATTTATTTATGAACTATTTATTGAAAATATATAATAATATGTTTTTTGAAGAAGAAACATCCATCTAACAGATAAAAACTGGAACAATATTATCAATGCAAGGTGGTAGTGTGGAGGTTGAACATAAACACTTTTTTTTTTTTTTTTTAAAGAGGACCAATTGTTTCAAAAATATGAGGGCATCAACAACAGAAACTGAGATATGTCTTCACTAATTTTTCTAGCCATCTTATTTGTGTTTATTATTTTGAGTGATGAGAAATTTTTTTTAATCATTTCTAAAACTTGCAAAGGATGGCTTACTGTTTCTCCATTTGTCAATGAATGACATTTAGCGATAAGAATGCCTATATTAATCATGTCTGAAATAAAAGGATTAAGATTATCCATGTTAAAAAAAATATGAGAAATGTCAAAATGTGGTCTATCTTTTATCACGTGACATCAAATTTTCAATACAAAATCTTCTGGACACATGCCATGAAATAAACATGCGGTTTAAAGTTTTGTCTGTCACATTATAAAAAGTACAAAAATCCATCTCTTTATCTAGACCAATTTTTAAGAAATTCTACAACTGAATAATCCTTATTGATTGTTTTAAAACAAGTTTATTTAACCATTGTATAAATAGGCCATTTAATATATTTAGAATACATTTTAATTGACAGTATGTCAGAATCATAACTTTGAACATATAGTCCTCTGTTGTAGTCGTGATACAACTAGGATTTCAGAAGTGTATCAATAACCTTATTGTTACATTTATTGTCATTTAAATGTAAATCATTTATCACTAAGTTTGGCAAAACAGGCTTAACATCTGAAACCCTTACAGTGTTTTGTACTAACTGAATTAGCGATAAAGAGATCTTGCTTTATTCTCTGTGAGTGAATTTGAGTGAAAAATTTACAGACTCGGTGAACCCAAAAACATGTGTTTTTTTTTTTTAATGAACCCTTTCCTACTACATGCTATGAAATGGTCCTTATGAGACCTATTGGGATGTCCACTAATGTCCACCAACCAGTGAGTGGGTTGACTATAAGGGTGAAATAAAAGTTAGGGTCAAATATGACCCCAGGGGTGCTACAGGGTTAAAAAGGTCACATAGTCCCAAAGGTTACCATGACAAGCCATAAAATCAGCTGCAAACATGATGTCTTTCTCATAGCAGTCACACTTTAATAGTATTGACTTCATATTAATTGTAATCACTCTGTGATTCCATAAAGTTGATCCATGGGAAGAGAAACGATGGGTAAATATCATTTTCCTTTAAAAAAAAAAAAAAAAAAAATCAAATATAGTTCCAGTTTTTCCTGACAATCTCTCATTCGTCTTCTCTCTCTTTTTCTGGGAGACCAGTCATCCTTACATCCCATCTTCTAGTTGTGTCCTGCTCTTTGCATGCACTTCTGAGCCAAATGTTTTCTTTCCTAAGGTTACTGATTTCCTTCTGAAACTTAGACATATTTTCTTTATTCCCTTTGACTCTTTGCCACTGAATGGTCTTCAATACGTTTCCTGAACTTTTAGCTTGTTCCTCCATCTTTCACACTGCACTGCACTGCCCAGACATCCTCAGCTCCAAGATCTCCCTCTAGTTTCGCCCTTCTTGTATTTGATTGGCTACTACTTTACATTCACGGGACTTCTCCTATTGGACGACTCTCCTAGCCAATCAATACTTAGCAGGACGGTGTTTCTATTAACCAATCCTAGCGTAGGAGAGGCGGGACTTGTTGGACCACGGCACCGGATATCCTCCAGCCTTGCATTGTGGGATTGACTCTGAAGATCGCTATAACAACCGTGGGGGGAATAGTTAATATCGCAAAAGTGATGAATTAAATGCTGCTTCCGGGGCGTTTCATGAAATATAACTTCATAATGCCTCCGTTTATCAGCAATATAGACCTATAGCCAAGTTTCCAATGTAGCGGGGTTTGTTTTGGTCGCTTAATTAGTTACACGTTTAGATAGTGGAACCGCTTTTTCCACACGGGGTGGTTTTTTGTTTTGTTTTGGGTCTTTTTTTGTTTTATCCGTGTAGTAGTTATACATGCCGTGTGTTTGGTGAGCTAGCTGTTAGTCTTGTACTTTATCCGTATTGGTAGTGTTGGGGTTTTTAGTAACTAGTCGAGCCTGTCAAAATTAAACACAAGAGCCGGGGGAAAGCAAAGCCCAGGTCCTCAGGGCACTGAATTGGCTTCCGTCTCTTTAAACCTGGTGCCCCAGCTCTCTGGAGAAGTTCCCCTGAAATCTAAAGTGAGTCGGACGGTAAAGAATGGCTTCCTCGTCCGGAAACGATGACGACCTGACCATCCCGAGGGCGGCCATCAACAAGATGATTAAAGAAACGCTTCCCAACGTGCGGGTGGCCAACGACGCCCGGGAGCTGGTGGTCAACTGCTGCACCGAGTTCATCCACCTGGTCTCCTCTGAGGCCAACGAGATCTGCAACAAGTCCGAGAAGAAGACCATCTCCCCGGAGCATGTCATCAACGGTGAGCGCACGCGCACACACACACACACACACACCATCCTGACTGTGCATGTGGACACTGTTGGCTCTTTGCACCACTCATTAGATCTCCAATTCAATTCAGTTTTCTTTGTATAGGGCTTGTAACAATAGAACATTGTCCCAAAGCTGCTTTACAATACATAATGTCCAATTAAAGACTTATTAATCAATAAACATATCCGTAAGTGCCTATATATATATATATATATATTATATGCCTATCCCTGATGAGCAAGCCTGTGGCGTGGTGGCAAGGAGATGACAAGAGTCTCCACTGTAAAGCTAATGATGTATGTTGTGCATGCACCGTGAGACTTTCTCATACCCTGTGAGCGGGCAGGATGGAGCAGGAGGCACTGTAAGGACAGCTTCCTTCTAGGCAGCAGGACATCTGTCTGCCACAGGAGACGATAACGTCCCAAGAGCTTTTGTCTCCCGCAGGCTTCTGTGGCTGATCTCAGTTGGATACTTTAGATCTGGATGTAAGCCCTGTGGCTATACTGTACTCCCAAAGACCATCCCACGCTCAGGTCAAGACTCTGAGTCGCAATATGCGGATACTGATCGTCATTAGTCCTGTTCGACGTTAAATCTTCGAAGTGGATAGAAGGATTTAGAATCCGACTATCCAGTGTCAGGCTGAAGAGGATCAGCTTCCCCTTTGAGTCCTGTCATGGCATCCCGGGCTGAAGGTGATGTTTTGCTTCAAAAATACGACGGACACAGCATAGTCATTTTTTTTTTTTTTTTTTTTTTTACACATGAAATGCTGGTGCAGTTAGTGTGTTCTTCCATCAGTGGAACATTATATATCCTGCGTGATGTACGTGCGTGTGGGTCCTGTTACATACTGTCATGATGGTGTGGTGCAATTATGTCTGTTACTCTGATTGTGGTTTGAGTGTGCATTTGCATTCTCTGTATTTTATTAACACATGATTTTTGTGTGTCAGGTGGTGGTTGTTTTTTTTTTAAATTTTTTTTTTATAAGAAATACTGCCTGTTTGATTCTGTAGTGTGGGAGGATATGATGTGAATCTCTCTGAACCCTGTTTGACTCCTGTTTTGTGGTCGTAAGATCCTGTGTTGTCATGTTGAATGTTGTGTAAATTAACATTGGTTGAGAACAAACTTGTTAACAACGCCTTCATACACCGTGAGCATGGTTTTCCTGTTGGGGTTAGGGCATCTAATTTGCACCTGATACAAATGAAGACATTACATTTTCTAATCGTTTTGGTCTCCTGGCCAAGAGTTTACACTGGTTAATTTACTGAGGTTGCAGTCCAATATGCATGGAGTTTTGGACATTTGAGTTAGCACCCCGATTACAGTCATCAGTTGAACTTGGAGGTCCAGGCATCGGATCACCTCCTTTCTTGAGAAAACCGAAGAGCAAGCCTTTCTTTGGTTAAACAAATAATTTTACATATGTGGAGTGACATGTTCCTGTATTCCAGACACTTTGCATGGTCAGGTCAGGTCAGGATTCACACAGTACTAAGTTGGTACTATTTGTGAATTAACTAAGGTGCAGAAATCTGCTGCATTTGTGAACTCCTACTGCAGCAAACCAACCTGTTTAGCGACTCCTGCCCTGATGCATTTCAGCATTGAGCTCATCGCATTCCCCACTTATAAAACCTATCAGGAGTTAAATCTTGGTTGAAGGAGTGAGACCCAGACTGAGTAGTTTTGGCAGTTTTAACCTGTGGGTGGCATGGTGGTGTAGTGGTTAGCACTGTCGCCTTACAGCAAGAAGGTTCTTCTCTGGGGTCGAACTGGGTGCCTTTCTGTGTGGAGTTTGCATGTTGCGTTTCCATGAGGGTTTCCTCCGGGTACTCTGGTTTCCTCCCATAGTCCAAAGACATGCACAGAGGGGATTAGGCTGTTTGGCTACTCTAAATTGCCCATAGGTGTGAATGGTTGTTTGTGTGACAACCCTCTGGCGGCGACATGCCCAGGGTGTACGCCTCTCGGCCGAGGTCAGCTACGATTGGCTCCCTGCGACCCTGAACAGGATTAAGCGGCAGATGAGTGAGTGAGTTTTAACTTGTTCTGCTTTCCATGAAGATTTACCTAAAGGTGCTGGCTGTCATCATTCTCATGAAGCCATTCAAAATCTCATTGCTTTCTGTTTGGTGTGAAACATAAAGGAAATTTAGCTCTTCACATGGTGATGAAAGCTAGATCAACATTATTACTTTGTATATATGATGAAGCAACAAACACTTGTTTGTGCTTTCATACATTTTATTTCATTTGGTCTGTATAAATACAGCAAACTTGTTCTTCAGACTCTGCCTGTGGAACCTGGTGCCATGAAATGTAGAAAGAGTCAGTATAGAGCAAGCAACTTCCTGATGTGAAATTCTTCTCTTAAAGAACAGATATAACTTGGCTACACCTGGTGTCTTAGATTTATATTTCAGTAGCAGCGCTACATGGTTCGTAGAGGCTACTCCCTTCCTTCACCTGGATTGATTATTATGGAGGGCACACTCCTCCTTTAGGATGGACAGACGAAGGTCTTGCATCTTTCACTTGGACTGACAGGTGCTAGGTTACTTCTCTTTCACTGGGATGAATGGGTAAAGGTATTGACAGAATTTTAAGGTGTGCCAAAACATCTGTTTTGATTGCTTGATGAATCGCTGTCTCACAGTCAGTCAGTGTTTTATAAGGCAGTGTTTTGATGTCTGCAGCTAGCTGTAAGGAAACAGTTTGAGACAAACTTGGAGACCACATGCATCAGCATGTTGCCTGGTTACCGACATGCACTAATGGTCAGTAACTACAAAGTCCATTAGACGGCACAGAATAATTATTGGGGAAATTAGAGTGCATATTCTGCGATGGCCCCAGTTAATTCTAACTAGAAATAAACATTTTGAACCAGAAATCATTTCCAATGTCCACTCACTGCCTCCTCTCTACCCAGTGTTTTCCGTCTCCAATTTTTTAAAAGTATTGCCTAATGCACTGGATTATGGGATATGCAAGTCCGTGAGAAGACCTGTATGACTCCCTCAAAATTCAGCCAGATTAGGATAACCTGGAATGCAAAATTTAATGCTGGTATTGGATCTGGGCATGTCTCAATGCCTTCCTGTCTCCAAATACAGCCCTAGAATGCAGACGGGTTGGTTTTTAAAAAAAATTTTTTATATACATTTTGGGCACACCTCTTGTTCCTTTTGCTTTGTGATTTAACAGATGGCTTGATTTCCGTATGAGCATTCTTCTATAAATGTCCTGAGGTACTAATTAACAGATTTAGATTTTCTTTAGTGGCTTGCTGGACTCATTCACACTGTGGTCTCAGTCTGTGTGACGATGCAGGCCAATAATAGTTGTGACTAATTAAATCACAGGCACCAGTTATTCATGGAGCCCTTCGCCCCCCCCCCCCCCCCCCCTCTTCTCGAAGCTCTTGAAAGTCTCGGTTTCGGATCCTACATAACGGAAGTGAAGGACGTTTTGCAGGAATGTAAGACAGTCGCGCTGAAGCGAAGAAAGGCCAGCTCACGTCTGGAAAATCTCGGCATCCCAGAAGAGGAGCTTCTCCGCCAGCAGCAGGAGTTATTCGCCAAGGTATACATCACAAACGTGGCCTTCTCTGATGGCATTCATTTTCACTGCTGTAAATGCTCTGTTAATTATTATTGCAGCACTGCATACTTTGTGGGGTGTGTATTTGTGGCGCTGGTATGAGCGTATTAGGCACAGGAGTGTTAACAGAGTTTTTAAACAAACTTACTGCTGGGTGGCAAAAGAGTCTGATAACAAAAAGTAACCATGAAGCACTCAGCTGTGGGCAGAATCTGACTTCAGTGAAGGGTAGGGGGCGGATAACCCATGCATGGATTAAGATGAGCTCTACAGACCTGCAAACATGGCTAATGAAGTTAAAGGGCCCGGCTCACCCTTCCCAGAATCCAATGCTTTGTTTTTGTTTCGAAAGGATGTGACTGCTAACTGCTGTTTACTGGTAAATAGCAAATTTACTGTTGGGATCTATTTTAAACCCATCTCAGACATTGTCTTTATCTATATGTCAAACGGGGAAGCTTTAAACACAATATGCCTTACGTTTTCTTTCTGTCACAGCCGCAAAGGGTGTTGTGAATTGGTTTTGGACTATCACTACCTTTTTGAAAAATGGTTATTTGCTACTGGGAAGGTTGAGGTGGCCCCTTTAAAGTTATGTGGCTTAAAATCAGCAACATTTTGAATAGGACCTCCACATATTAACATTACAATATGCTAGGGTGAGTTATCACTCAAATACGCCAAAGGAGGTCTTTTGGGTTTGCAGGTTCGAAGAAGGGCATTAGTGGGTTGTGTAAGCATTTGTAGGCTAGGTTTTTTCAAATACTCTATATGGCCAAAAGTTTGTGGACAATTGATCAACCATTATATATCCGTCCCTGTTGAACATCTCATTTCAGATTTATTCCCCCTTTGCTGTTATAACAGCCTCCACTCTTCTGGGAAGACTTTCTACTAGATTTTGGAGCATGGCTGTGGGGAATTGTGCCCTTTCAAACACATGAGCATTAGTGAGGTTGGGTACTGATGAGAATGCCTGGCATGCGGTCAGCGTTACAATTAGGGCTGGGTACCGTACTTGATACTTTTCAGGGTATCTGAGACCGAATTACCAATTGCTGAATTGCTGGTACTACCAAAGATTCTAAAGCACTACGTGATAAGATGGCTTACTGCCCGGAAAATACGTTGATAATCAGGAAGTACGGAAGTTCGACACTATGGGCGCAATTTTAGTAAGCTGCCCTTTCATCACAGAGGCCGGATACCGTGGGAAACATGCGGCATTTTTCTGAAATCGTCTTGTTGTTTCTTGTTTTGATGTATTAGCCTTGTTTGTATTATGATAAATTATGACATCCTGTGTTAAGACAACACCAATAGATTATTTGAGTGGATTGTTTGATTTTTTTTCTCAATAATTGGAGATTACAGACATCGATTTGTTATCTCAGATAGTATTGACAACAGTTAACCTCCTCGTGACTGCTTGAATAACTTTGGACAGTTTAGCGTATGTTTTCCAAAAGGTGGCGCTAGCTGTTTGCTGAAACAGATAAGGAATGTTACGGTGGGCTTACCAAAATGGCGTCCATGGTGGTACTTCTGCTTATGACGTAATAAATATATCTTGCTCCGCTCTAAAATCTTTGGTACTACCGTGTACTGATTTGCATTAAATCAGTCGATGACAAATTTTGGTACCCTAGAGTGCATCTGTGTACAGTGGTACCTCGACTCACGGATTGAATTTGTTCCAAGTCTCGAATCAACATTTTCCCATTGAAATGAATGTAAATACAATTAATGTGCTTCAGCCTTCAAAAACATGTTTTTTTTAAAGTGTATTATGGGTTTGTGTGGCAATAAAACAGAATAAAATTAAAATCACCATAATTATAGAAAAATAAAACTAAATGAAATAAACAGATGATTTTAATGCACGTTACCTTTGCAGTGGATACGTAGTTGCTGGCGTAGGTGGACGGTGTTGGAGGGATATGGAGGCGGGATGGATGGTGGTGAAGGGAAGATATTACCTGGCAATAACAATCACACAAACACCATTCTCATGTTTTGTGATGATTTTCTTTCTTTATTTCAACTGTTATATGCTTAGACTTCTTACTCTCACTACCATTTCAACTTTTCACTTTCTTAGTACCCATAATGAAGGCTTATAGAGCAAAAATGCAGAGAAACACAACGAGCAAATGCATTGAACATGTTCACCACGAGTGCTTGAAGGGAACTGAATGTTTGTGCCGTGAAGTGTGGGTTGGCTGCCTGTACCTCAGTCAAGGCTTTGTTCGTTGGTCGGTACAAAATCTGTTTGGGAATTTAGTTTGTAGGTTGATTTGTTCGCCATCCGAAGTGTTTTCAAGGTAGCACTGTACATGTTAGAGAAAGTGAGTGATGTGATGTTAGCCCTGCAACGTGTAGAAATCCAACACACAGTCTGGACAGCGCACGCAGGCTGACAGACTGTGACATGCTGGAGGTTTTGGGAGAGAACAGAGAGGTCGAGAGGGGTTTTATTTTGTGTTTGTATACAATGTAAATACCTTTTTTTTTTTTTTTTTTTTTTTTTTTTTTTTTTTTTTTTACAAAGTAAAAACTATTTTTTGCGTCTGTGTTTATCTTTTTTCTTTTACAGAGAATAACATTGGATACAGGTACTGATTTCCATGTACCAACACTGGTATCAATTCAAATGTGAATGGCACCCAAAACTAGTTCCAACTGATCCCAAAGATGTTCAGGTCTTTCACTACAGCCTTTGTACACCCTTTCTGTGTGGGTCTGGCTTTGTGCGCAGGGGCATTGTCATTTTTGCTCAGGTCTGGGCTTCTTAAGCCCCGTTCATACCTAGCATCTAGGCATGTGACGATTCACCCAGTTCACCATTCAATTCAATTCACAATATTGAGTTCACAGTGTGATTTTGCCACAGTTTTTTTTAATGAAAGAAAATTAAAAGAAAGTGTTATTACCAAAAATGCAATATTTAGTTTATTTTCTATAAAAATATTCCTTTTGTTAAAAAAAAAATGGTTTAATTTTCTTAATAACCAACAATGTTTTTTAAAAACATTTGTAAACATTGGAATAAAATACAAAAGCATCTTCATTAAAGATTTAGATTTGGATTTCTTGTTGAATCAGTTTGTAAATGAGCACAAAAGCTCTTTCCCATTTTAGACCCAGTTTTCACGCATTTGCGATCTATTACTTCCGCGTATTCCCGGTATCACGGTTCGGTTTTTTATTTCTATCGATTTGAATAGTCATAAAATTGTCTCACGATATATAGCTGCATAATATATTTATATATTGCAATATATTGTTACCTGTACCGGTATCAACATGCATCCTGTGTGATCAAATCACTGGTGGGCAAGCGCCAAGTACAAGTGTGAACGGAGACACATTGTGATCCAATTACTTAAACCTCCAGCTACATTTGGAGATGGCCCGAGATGCATATGGGCACATCACATTTGTAATCTGAACACAAATGTATCAACACGACAGAGGACCACCTGAATCACTGTGTCTTTGCCCTAGCTGGAAAATGTGTTATCATTGCGAGATATTGGGGAGATACACTGAATGGTAGAGCCCTCTGCTGCTAGGTTAATGGGTAAATGTGAAGCTATAACAGCATAGACGGAAGCAGCTGCTTTAACAGTTTTATTTGTTGTCTTGTCTGTCATGCTTGCTAAGTTTCATTAGCAGACCACGTAATTAAAATGTTTGAAATAGTCTGTGCAGGTACGTGAGACACAGGATTCGTGGGAGATTTCTGCTTGGAAATAAATGCAGCGTAAGACTGACGTTAAAAATGTACTCGATAGCCTTTCACCAGGGGAAGTGATGTGTAAAATCACGTCACATCACAAGTGGCACATATGCGAACACCTAAGTGACTCAGCTGTCTACCTGAGATCTGATCACCCAGGAAGCATGTAAATGAGGTTTAAGTTCCAGTAAAGGGAAATATTAAATCTAGAGCATACAAAGATATTCCTGGCCATTGTGTGCGTCCAACATTCAGGAAGACCCACATACAGGTGAGACGGTCAGGTGTCCATGTACTGTATTTGTAGCATACCTGTATATAGCATCAATCATCAAGCCAGCTTATTTGAGCCTACTACAAGAAGAGACATTTTCTCAGGAAAGCTCATGCAGTGAGAGGACCATGACATCCCAAGTGTATAAGTTTAGTTTGTATGGAAATCGTCCTCTGTGGTGAGTTTCTGATACTGTTCTGTGCCTGGGTGTGTGTAGAGTGATGTGATGCATGTACCTTGCATATGCAATGTGTGTGTTGCAGGCACGGCAGCAGCAGGCTGAGCTCGCCCAGCAGGAGTGGCTGCAGATGCAACAGGCAGCACAGCAAGCTCAGTTAGCAGCAGCAGCTTCAGCCACCGCAGCCCAACATGCCCGATCCTCCCAAGAAGATGATGATGAGGATGATATGTGATCTCTCTCTCTCTCTCTCTCTCTCTCATTCATTCTAGCTTTCTCTGTCTCTCTCTGTCTTTCACTCACAGTATCCGTTTATATTGACTTTTTAGAATATACCATGGCCAGACGGCTGTTTTATTTGGCCCTCCCCCTCATGTCAGAATAGCGTTAGATTCCCCCCTTCCTTTTATTTTACAGAGACACATTTTCTTCAAGAATTTCTGCTTTTCTTTCAGACAGTTAAAATATTTTACGGCGCCATATTGTATGTGCATCATTGTTTATGGACTTTGAGTCGTATGATATGTTGGCAGCATAAGATACATTATGTTTAATTGTTCTCGGTTTGGTGCAGGAATGAGTGTTTAAACTCAAATGCCTCCTATTTTAGGTGTCCTGTAGATTTATTGCCTTTTTTTGTAAAATAGTTGAGTTAAAATCTCTTTTTTTTCCTTTTTTTTTTCTTCCCCCCCCCCCTCCCCGGAGAACTGATTTTTTTTTTTACAGCAATGGTTCCTGCCCCATCGTGCTCTGTGTGTTAGACAGAGAGCTGACCTGGGTTGTAAAGCAAGGACATTTCTCTTTTTTCATTTTAGTTTAAGTTGGAAAGAGTACAGTGTACCTAGGATGCAGCTTTTGTCTGGCCTGTGTTCAGAACAGTATTGAAAGGAGAACTACAGAATAATATCTGTCTCTTTAGTACCAAAGATAGAGATGAAATTTCAGTCACCAGATAGTCTTAAGAAACCTCTGGACAGTTTTACACTCTTTACTGAAAGAAACTCTGGTCACTGATGGCACTGAACTATGCCACCGTCAGTGTCCCTATATTGATAGCAACTATCAAACTATAAAATGTTTTCATATCTGAGCAGAAGGTTTTTTTGTTCCTCTGTATCTCTCCAGTGCAATGTGTAGAAGTTGCATTGTGAATGTGTGGTCAATTCTTATCTTGTGACGATTGGTAAGTTTTAGTTGAGGCACGTGTTCACATGGCTTTGCAGGAGCTGTAAGCTGTATTCTCTAAGCAATAAAAGTCAACATGTTTTATAAACTAAGCTCAGTGTTTTTTTTTTCTTTTTTCTTTTTCTTTATTAATGTTCTACGAATGGGGCGATACAGTAGTGCAGTCGGTAGCATTGCCATCCCACTGCTACAGGGTCCAGGATTTGATCCTGAGCTCTAAATTGCTCTTAGGAGTGAATGAACGTGTATTATGCCCTGTTGTGAACTGCCGTCCCATCGATGGTACATCGCACACCCAGGTGTTCCCAGGATAGCCTATGGATATATTTCTATCCCAACAAGGAGAAAGCTGAATGAATATATGAATATCAAAGTACAAATATGTTTACATAAAGCTTTTTGTCAATGTGCACTGGGTAGCTCGTTCTTATTTTATTTTATTTTTTTTAATATAAAGATCGTCTACAAAAATCCAGGCCTTTCAAAGTTAATTACCTTCACCTTATGCCATATGTTTCATCTTCAGTGGTATTCACATTCTGGATGGGAATTTCAGTTACGCTGAGCACAGCAATGTTTGCAAGGGGTTTTTCAGTTTTGCAGTACACGCTACAAAAATCTTTTGAGTAGTAGTTTCCTGTGATACTGGAACTTGCCGAAGAACGATGAAAACGTGGTAATGCTTTACATTTTCAGCACTTCTCTCTAATCCCAAATGTGTAATACTGTACTACCCTGAGTATGGATTTTTGAGGTTGATCTGCAGAGAAGTTAATGTTAAATCCCAACTGAATACATCATCAGCTTCATCCTATTTGTTCTTGTACATCTTTATTCCCACTTCTATGTGAGGTTGATGTCGACAGGTTGGGCGAGAGGGGGGGTACAACCCTGGACAGGTCACCCGTCTATCATGGGGCTGACACGATGACACAGACACACTCACATCGACACCTAGGGGCAATTTAGAATAGCCAGTTAGCTGACTTCACGTCGCTTTGGACTGCAGGAGGAAACCGGAGCACCTGGAGTAAACCCATACTGGCACAGGGATAACCCCCTGCAGATTTGAGCACAGACCCTGCTTGCTCTGAGGGGACAGCATAAACAGTTGTTCTTCATCCTTATTGACCAATAAAGAAAGGAGGTGTAAATTGAAATGAAAAACATTTCAGTCAAATAGCCTATAAGATGGCTTATGCTCACTGACCCACAGTAAAAGAAGACAATACGAAGCCTATTTTTAAATAGCCCGTTTTTTAAAACACACTGTACGTATTACAAATAAATACAGGTCCTTCTCAAAAAATTAGCATATTGTGATAAAGTTCATTATTTTCTGTAATGTACTGATAAACATTAGA
>JAQMCW010000035.1:10228479-10239257 GCA_030068335.1 Chrysichthys cranchii
ACAGACTGCAGTGATTCTGTGAGTTGTAGTGAAAGTCAAAAGTGAAAGCCCTCTCCCTTCTCCCTCACACCAGCCACGATTCTTTTTAAAGGTAAAGTGCAGGTTATTTTGTTTTTGTCAAGTGTGGTGGGGTCGAATAACAAGAAACAGAAACTTAGTCAGAATCGGAGAAAGCAAACACGGGAATAGTAAGGCTTGGCAAGAGCGTGGAAAATGGCAACAAATGCTCCACGACCTTGGCGTGCTTGCATGAGTCTTTTTATAGCTCCAGCAATCAGTCCCAATCCAGTACACCTGTCGCCACCCACGTGACACGCCTTGGCATTGCGGAGGAAAACCAGGAAGTAGTCTTTAGCGTGAGAGTTCTCTGACATGCACCGCTACTGGGAGTGCTCAGAAAAGGTGCGCTGCATGCGCACTCCGCGCAGGCAAATTCATGACAGTTTTATGTATTTTAACTTTATATTTTGTATTATATTTTGTAATTTTTATATAAATATTTGTAGGTTGTGAAACGAATGATCTGAGTTTCCATTAGTTCTTATGAGGAAACCTGCTTTGATATCTGAGTGCTTTGGATTACAAGCACGTCTCCAGAACGAATTATGCTCGCAATGTAAGGTTCCACTGTATTTAATATATAATATTTCTTTAATAGTGCCTGAACATAATTCTTTGTTTAGCAATGCAAAATTAGACTTCATCAGGTAGCACCGGTGCTTCCACTTCAGAAGTCTACGAGCATCAGTAATGTAGAACCAGGAACAAAAATTCAGAAGCATCCACCAAAATCTTTGGGACACTAATACAGTTTGCTGTCTGCAGTACATGTGGGCCACACAGCCCACAGTGAAACACCTGAGGTGAAGTATAGACTAGCTAGCTAATATTAAGCTTGCTCATTAACTGTAGTATCAAAGGACTGTCACTCTCGAGGACACACTTTCTCTGGCTAGACATCTTGCTTTTCAGCCAACATATGCCTTTGAGTATCTTAGAAAATGCTCTGAGAAACAGCAAAATCTGGGGGATTATAGTATAGCCCAAATCAGATCTAAAACCTGGTTCCCTTCAATTAAATGAAAATAAAACAGAGGTCTTTTTCTTCAGCTCTACTGCTGAAATCTGCACTCAGTTAAAGCCTTTAGCAGTAACTACTGGTGCCCATAATAGTGTCAGGAACTTTGGTATCATTTTTGAGTCATCATTAAAAGTCGACTGCAGGAGTTAAATTCTGTCAATTGATGTCAGTCTCGAAAACGAAACCCTTTGTCTTCTAGATTTATCTCGACTTGATTATTACAGTTCCTTATATGTGGGTTTGGCCCAGACTGTGCTATCACACCTTTTTCAGCTGGTTCAAAATGTAGTAGTTGGATTTTTTTTTTTACCTGAAACTAGGAAAAGGGATCATATTTCATCTGTGCTAGACCCTCTCAACTGGTTACTGGAGATTACTATTTGTTTTTAAAGCCTTGTATGCGCTCACTGCACAATGTATTTGTGACCTCGTTCATACCTACTCGGCACAGAGATCACTTGGGTCATCCAGCCAACTACTCCTCGTAGTCTTGAGGCGACAGGGCTTTCTCTATAGTTGTCTTGCTCTCTATATTAGGACTCTTCTCTCTCTGTTGACATTTTAAAATCGTGTCTAAAAACCCTTTTCTTTTCCTCCACCTTTTATTGTGTTATCGTATGTGGGAAGATAAAGTTACTGTCTGAGTATTAATGGTCTGTTTATTTTCTCTGTTACTTTTATCTTGATTGTTATTGTACATCACTTTGGGTCACTTTTGTTGTTTAAAAGTGCCTTATAAATCAATTTAACATGACTTATAAATAAAGACTTGAATTAAAGGCTAATAAAAGAATCATTCTTTAGCCTTATTTAGCTAGATTAAGTCATTGAGTAGCTGCTTTCTCATCACTGCTTACCACATCATCACCAACAGCAGATTTGGAATGGACAAATTTGTTTATTGTTGTAAACTTTGCTGTCTGTCCGGGTTTTTTTTCTTTTTTCATGTGTGCGCTGTTTCATTGTCCAGATGTGCCCACAAACACATGAACCTGATATAACTGAAGCTTAACCGACTGAACCAATCACATGTAGGGTCTCTGCTAAACTGTGTGCATGTGTGTGTGTTATTTGTTAGAAAAGCATGTGAGAGAGAATAAAAGAAAAAAAGCCAGACCATACAGAGGAAAATCGTGCGGCCCACTTGGAAAAACTCATATATTTCCTGATGGCCATTCCGCCCCTGCATTCAGGTGACAGTCATGATCAGAGAAAAAAAAAAATGCATTATCCATACCGTATACCAATGGCTCTTCCTAAAGTAATAGCAGGTAATATTAAGCTGGTCAGCTCCAGAATTAGCAATTCAAATATAGACTAGTAAAACACATCCTGTATTCCATTATTTCTGTGAATATGTTTCAGCAAACAAGCTGGAATTTAGCATCAGAGCTAGTTGTGAGAGTAAGGATGCCAGTATCCAGTATTTAATAAGCTGCTTTAATTGCTAAGCTACAGTCTGCTCTGACATGATGTCTATTATTAGATGTGAGAGCTCTCAGAGGTAAACTTAGTGAGTCTAGATGACCTGTTTCCTAGGCTGACAGCAACACTGATTTATTTCTGTTCCCTTCACACAGTCCAGAAAATCCGAATCATCCTTCCAGTTTTCTGTTTTCTGAGAACCCTAGTAACCTTATTTTTTGTTTTTTATCTAAAGCCTTCCTGGAAACACTGGAATACCCTGGAATCAGAAACAGAGGTAGAAATGCCAGCACTGTCAGCATGGTCTGTGAAATCTGACTCTGACTGTTCCTCGGCTACATTACTCAAATTCGTAATCTCAACTAGGAAAGTGCGTGGGACTGGCTTTTGAATCCCGCTCACACGGTTATTATTTTTGTTTGGTTATAAGTGTCTGTGATATTGCGTTTAATGTTTCACAGAATTTCATCAAACTAGTAGGCTAAATTAACTACCAAGCCCTTGTTGCATTCCTACTTGAATAAGTCGTGCTTCAATAAATGCAAAATTGCATAAAATAATAAGAAGCTACTTGATTTATGAAATGGAGATACTAACACCTTGCTGCTTGTAGTATCAATATTGAGCAATATTTGGGAAAAAACCAATATACCCATGCAACCTAGCAACTACTCCACATGCACTTTTCAACAACAGAGTCAGTCAGTAACACTAAATCTCCACTTGGGAGTTCAATCTAGTAGTGACATAAATTAGACTAATCTCAGTGTTTATCAGCAGCTTGTTACAGTGTGAGTCTACAATTGGGCCAAAAATGACTAAAAATAGAGATGACACCTACAGAAACGCATATCAAGGCCTAACCTGTCCCAGTAACGATATTATCGTATACACCTATATTCAAGCTGCTTCACCATCATTCTGTGGTTTTTGTTTAATAAATGATGGTACCATTTTTTCTGCCATGTACACCTTCATATATCCTGACTCTTTAACTTCATAGTTACACCACAGCATGTCTGATGTTGCAGAACCAGCTGAGGAATGAAGTAGCTAGGTGTTTAGTCTGAGTAGATACTTTCCATCTTGTTGACAGTCAAATAGTTTTTCACAGTCAGCAAGAATTCTCTGTTGGGATAAACCAGCAGGATAAACCAGCTGTCGGAATTCTCCGTGTGCAGATACTTTCAGTGCCTGTAAGTCAGGTGGTTTATGAGAAACACCATGCACTTGCTGGGAGGCTCTCGTATTTACATTGTTTAGCTCAACGGATTCAGCGTGGCATTACCTTTGCAGCGTGGCTTCTTTTTTTTTCAGTGGCACTGACATGCATGTTTGTTTGTGAGGATTAGAGCAGAGATTAGTAATGCACCTAATTGAAGATTTGAGGCCAAGGTCAAATTTCAGGGAACATGCAGAACATTATATAGTGAATCCCAAGTGCTAGCATTTTAAGTCCCATTTTTGTTCCTTTGCATAAAGAGTAGCAGGCAGTAATGCAAATTCTCCGCTTGACCCCTTTACCCTGGTAATGACGAAATTAGATGCATGTCAGTGTTTATCAGCTACTTGGTACAGTGTGAGACTATTGTCTGTTATGAACTATGATTGGACCAAAAAGTACTAAAAATACAGATGACCCCTGGAGAAAAGCATATCAAGAACAAATGCGTCACACTAATGATATTATCCTGTTCTCCTACGTTCAAGCTCCTCCTAAGTCCAATTATTGTGCCACTGCGCAAAAAAGTAGCAATTTTACTTTAAGCAAAATCTTTTGAGCTGTGAAAAATTTATGTTTGTTCACCAAGGTATAAATTTATACATTTTTGGTTATTTGTCAGTTCCCAACCTCTAGCTAGCTTTTCCCTATCTCACATCAGCCACCAAATGTCAAGCATTTATATGAAGACTCTGTCAACCACATGGTGTTTCCCTGCTGTTGTGCCCAGGGGTGCTACAAAGGATTTGGGCCTCATGAAAAGATATCACACTGTGCCCCACCACTACAGGCCATTCCATCCATGAAGATACAACACTGTGTAGACATGCGTGCAGCATTGTGCCGGTAGTGGAATTCACTATTTGATGCAAGATTGATGCCCTCTATAAGAAATGCAGTAAAGGCCATCTTTTACAGTTTTAATGTAGTTTAAATGGTAAAACTCAGGCAATACAGATGTTTGTTATTGACCAAATCCAAAAAAAGGAAAAAGATTAGTTTTATTAGTACATTATAATTAAAATATTCTATTTTTGATGACAGGTTTGTAATTATTATTAAAGAAATTACCCAGTGTTCTAATAATATGTTGGAGCCCCTAATGTTACTTATTTTACTATTGCTGTTAGCAGCCTCGTGCTCCTGTAGGGACCCTTCCAAGATTCACGATGCCAGAAGTAGTAATAGAGAAGAAGAAATAGTTCAAAGATTGTTAATATGAGACTTGAAAGGCACCAAGTGTGACTGACTGTCGACCTGTGTGCTGTGAAACACTGAGATCTTGTTCTCCACCTGGATGAAATATGCGTCTCGGCATGCAGCTAAAGTTGGGAGCTTCATCAACTCCTCGGCACACACAGAGCCCCTATCTGCCTTCGTGTTACGATAAAGCACCTCGAAAACAGCTGAACAAAGACTACCTTTGTGCGCACGTTGTCTAATACCTGCTCAGCACAAAGGCTCCGAGCCGCGTGTTCACAATGAAGAAACACGGTTCTTAACCACCGCCGTGTGACTCAGTGCTTTCATCTTTTTCATCTTTACAAAGATGCAGCTATAACTAACAAGACAGGAAAGTGAACAAAGACTTGGCGGCTCTTAGGAAGAGGGCTGATTTAGGAACGGCTCTCTTTGGTCTGTCAGCAGAGGGTATGTCAGTCTGGATTAAAGAGGAGAGCAGAGAGGATGTTTTTTTTTTTTTTTTTTAGACTGCCTTTAGAGATGTTCACGTGTGGTGCTAATGTTATATGCCCTTCAGGGAAATCAGAGGGACTGAAGAAAATCTTTGCAAAATGATCATTTTCCTAACTTTTCTGGTAAGGGTAGGCAATATGGCAACAACAAGATGCTTGGAGATATTTTAAGCTTACACAATATGTATTCTGCAATATATGTCGAAGTAAGCATATTGTGATTCACTATAAGTTTTTGCCTTGTTTGTCTTATTGCCAAGCCCTACCTGTTATACCTGCAGGTACAGTAAGCACTCTTATCAAATAAATGTGGTTTAATCAAGCAGTGCACGTGAAACAGAAAAAACCTTGAGGTGTTGTTTTGTGCACTGCTTAGCCCCAACTTGTTGCAGCAGCCCATAAAGGCCATCAGCAGCTTTGCATGAACAATTTTTTTTTTTATCACCCATGAGCTTCAAAGCAAATAGCCTTTGTGCAACAGGTTAGCATGCCTGCCTCCGTCTCTCTCTTTCTACCTCTCGCTGTCTCTCCTTCTCTCTTTGTGTGTGCCAGACAGAGTGTATTAATAGAAACAGATGGCAGGTTGTCTCATTGATGTCTCATCTGGCTGTTCCTCAGTGAGCCACAGACAGACGGGCCTTTCTGACTCTCATGTTGCTCGGCTTCCTGTCCTGCCATGTTTTTTCCTGAGAGCAAACATCCCATCCCCCGCACCCCCCAACAATTGCCCTCCAATCATTTGCTACTGCTGCACTGCCCTCTCTATTCTTGGACTCCTCTGCTGCTGTGCAGATGTGCCGTGGTAGCAGGAAAAGCAAGTGCACTTCAAACGCAGCGTTAAACTCTCTGATCTCAATCACCTTACTTGGGGGGGGGCAGTTTGTGTATGGGCCACTTGCAGGAATGTGCAGACAGAGAAAGCGTCTCGTTTTGAGGACCAGTGAAGCCGCTCTGATCAGTAGCGATCACCGTTGTCCACACAAACGCACTCGCCTTCAGAATGACCTGGACGACTGAAGACCTTCGTAGGCATTTTGACAGAGACAGAGTTATAATGACCACGCTGAGGTGATCAAACAGATTCAGCAAACATCACACCACTTAATCATGCTAATCAGTAATAAGAGGGGCAGTGAGGTTTGGGATGGTGGGGGTGTTTATTGTTGGGGACAGTGGAGTGTCTCTGCCCACAAGCAAGGACCCAGTGCAGGTGGAAAGAAGGGAGCGTCACCCTGTGTCTGACCTCCCCTTTTCTCTCTTCCCAGATAGTAATGCTTGAAGGCATGCATTTTCTGTCTGCTCTGTCTTCCATGCTGTCTTGGCCTCCCACTAACGGAAGGCATAAGAGAGAGACTATCATGCTGTGACTCAGTGAATAAAGCAGCCTGGTGCACCTGATCTGCTCCTTTTCTTTTCATTATTATCTGAAGTGATTATCTAACCAGCCTATGATGTCTTCATATCTTATGAATTACTAATGAAGTTGGCATTTGGAAGTTCTACGAGTTGCAGATTTAGAATATTTCAGGAGGGCGTTCTGTCTGTCTCTGTCGCTTCTCTTTGTCTTTGTCCATCAGTTCAGTTCATGGTGACTTTAGAAGCACATCAATGTTAAATGCATCATTGCCAAAGCAATTTGAGTGTTTGAACTAGATTATTATACTGCATTCTGAATAAGACTCCCCTCCGCCTCCCCAATAGACAGACTCCTTCTGAATGGAAAGCAGGAGGAGTGACCGTACTTTAAAGTATTCACAATAGCAATATTGTGTGTTTGAATATATTGTATCAGCAAGGCTTTCATCATGCAGGACATTAAACTAGGGCAGGAGTTATCAGTGCCAGTTCTGGGAACCCAGTGCCTTTTGAGTTTGAAGTTTTCCAGGCTTTCATACTTCAACTCAATGATGGCCTTGATAATTAGTCTGTTGGTTTAGGTTTCCTAGCACTGGTCTACACAATAGATATGCAAAATATATAGTAAAATAATCATCTGCATCTCAGTGCTTGTTAAATTCTGACTGGTTGAAGAGGTGGAGCATTATAGTGCAGAAGCTAGATGTAGCTTTGAATTGGAGAGACTGCCAGGAATGTGCCAGTATAAGATTTTGACATTATTATCACCATAATTTCATAGTCTTTCCTCACAGTTTATGATATGATCCCATTGTAATCAGAGAAGTTACTACAATGATAAAAATCATGCACACTGTTCAGTTGGTGGCTTTTTCATCTTCTCCAAATGGAAACTCATAATCCATGTCCATGATAATGATGTTATGCATTAACTGAAAATAACCATGCATTAACATTCACCAGAAAACAACTCCAGAACGTGTTGTAAAGTAATGATTGTTACCTTGACAGTAACAGCAATATAATTGTCACGGTAACAATATGTTTCTCTTTTTTCTCTCTTCTGGTTTTGCGCTGTTCCTCTTCCGTCTCTTTTCCCTTGTGTTCCTGGGTGATAGAGGCCATCTGGTCTCCTCCCTCTCGCTTCCTTGGCCTCAGCTCTGTACACTCTGTCTGTCTGATAACATCAGGCTGTGTGTGATTAACACTCATAGGGGTGCACTTGGCTCACTCCGTTCTTGTCCGTCACTGGTTCTGCTGTCTCGTGCCGCCCTATCTCTTGCCTAACATGCTGGAGTGTGTCACTGTGCTGATAGCACAGTTCCCATTGTCCTCCTTGTACACCGTGCATGTTGAACAGTGCTATTGTGTATTCATAACGCAACATGCAATTTTAGTGGCCAGGCTGCAGCTCCTGCTGAGCAATTTGTTGGTGTGAATCAGAGATAATAAATCACTTCTGACATGGAAAAGGACTAGGGAAGCACATATAAGAATAATAAAGGAGCAACTGCTCCTGAATGTCAGCTTCCAATCCTGCTATCAAGCTTTATTTTCTGTTCAGGACAAGATGACCCTTTTTAAGTTTTTTTTTTTTGGGACAATATTAAAATGCGCATAGAACATGAAACTTTACATACCATGATGTTTGGGGGTCATGCTGCACGGAAAGTAGCACTTTTTTTTACTTCCAACTGTGCATGCACAGCTGCCATCAGGATGATCCTTAAACATGAAAAGGGGCTCATTTGTCACCAGTGTTCTTTATATTGCTTACAATTCATTGATTCATTCATTAATCTTCAATAGGGCCTGTCCTGGGAACACTGTGTGCAAAGCAGGAGGATTCGCTTAGGATGGGATTCCAGTCCATAACAGGGCACCATGCTCACACATTCACACATTCATTCACGCCTAGAGGCAATTTCCGATAGCCAGTCTGCCTACCTGCATGTTTCTTGGACAGCAGAAGGAAACCTATGCAAACATGGTGAGAAGGTGTGAAACACCACATAGACAGGAACCCAAGGTTAGGGACAAACCGGAGACCTTGGAGCTGTGAGGCAGCAGTATTAGGCCACTGTTCATAACCGAACTGAAGAAATCCAAAATAGACTGGAGAAGATAAAGTACAAGTTTTAGTAGAGTAAAAATCACATTGCTGTAAAATCTAAAGAGAAGTTGAATAAAAGCTGAGTCGATTTCTAGCTGGAGTTTGCAACCTTGAACTGTCTGTGCTTGCAAAATGTGCATTTTGCTGCTTAGCAGATTTGTTCACTGAGTGCACTGATCAGCTGTGGGATCCTCAGGTGAGACACAACACACTGCCCGTTGTATGTCCAAGCATTACTCAACCAAGCTGTGGAAAGCCAGATGTAGACATAGCACTCTGTGTCTTATTAAACCCGTTGCTTCCTGGCACTGCTTATGAATGCGCACAGTGTCATCATGAATGGCGTAGTGTGGTTTTCAGTCTTCCTGTATATCTGTACAAACGTTGTTGCACAATAGTGCTGAATTATGAACAGGCGGAGCAGCACTACTTGCTATCTCCTATAGCCATGAGTGCCTTTTTAAGGGTTTGCAGCTGAAGGTCTTCTCCAGGTGCGTCTACATGCATGGTGGTCCCTGTGTGGCTTTTCCTGCATGCAGATGTTATTCCTGGAATGAAACTTCAGGGCCAGTCATGCAAAGTCAGAGAAAGGGGCAAATGTAGGCCACTGAAGGCTGTTAGGGTGGCCTCATGATGTTGGTTTGCCTTTACACGTGGATCTCTGTTCGGCCCAGCTCCTGCTGTCTGCCCTTAGGTGGTCTTGGGTGTTTTTTCTCTTTCTCTGGCTTGTTTGTAAGCTACAGAGAAATCTTTAGCCTGACTCATTCCCTAGAAATCGCTGCCTATTATGCTGTGTTTCCTTCTCTTGCAATCTGAACACCTTCAAAGAACTACCTGCATAAAGAGATGAAAGATTGGCTACTCTGCCTTTTTCACTTGTTTATCAGAGCTCTTTGTCACCTCAGGTCACAACTGATTCTGTGTCAGAAGCAATCGTGAAAAAAGAAGCATTCAGCATGGCTCATTTGATTCTAAAGCTCTTAATTAGGGATGTGAGTATATTGGTGTACCATGAAGAGGAAATTTGAATCAGGTCTTTTTATATCATTACTATGTTATTATCATGAGCGCTTTTGTCACTTATTGAAGTGGCTCTGGATAAGGCCATCAGCAAAATGCTGTGTAATGCGAACGAAAATGTAGACGCTAATTTATTCTAGATGGCATGAGCGACAAAAGAGCAATTCCCAGGTGCACCACCGTGCAAGATATCTTAGTTGAATTTCTACAGGTTAACTACAATTGAACACAGGTTTTAAACATCCTAGCAGTTTCTGTAGCAGCGTTGTGTAGCTTTTACTGTCATCCTCTTTGAAATTGAGAAGCTCTAATACGATGCACAAAAACTCGATATTGGCTCGTACATTTCATTTCAATTCAATTTAATTTTATTTGTATAGCGCTTTTAACAACAGAACATTGTCGCAAAGCAGACATTTGTCTGTACATAGACAGTTGAAGTATGTGAAGGTTAATAACTGGCAGGATACAGCACGTTTTGCTGAATGATAGTGTGGACAGTCGTTTGGGTCCTTCAGAACCGCTGTAGCATACGGAGCAGGAACTCCGTGCCTCCTAAAGGAGCTTAAGTGACTTCACTGGACCATGTACTCACTGCCAGGCAAGCTGTTCAAAGTGCCAGGATACACATGAGTGAAAAGCTCAGGGTGTGGCTCTACATGGAGACTGAAAAGTCTAGTATATAGTTTTTGCTTGATCCTAATCCGAAACTGCTTCTTATTTGATTTGATTTGCTTTATCTGTGGTGTTTATAATTGTACATATGCACGTAAACATTTAAATAGAAAAATTATACAACCCCGATTCCAAAAAAGTTGGGACAAAGTACAAATTGTAAATAAAAACGGAATGCAATGATGTGGAAGT
>JAQMCW010000035.1:10296053-10311226 GCA_030068335.1 Chrysichthys cranchii
CTGTAGTTTTAAGGTGGAATCATTAATTCATTTATTTATCTCCAGTAACCGCTTTATATCGCTCAGGGTGTGGTAGATCAGAGCCTATCCTGTAAAAACATTAGGTATGAGATGGGAAAACACCCTGGATGTTCCCACGTTCACACACATTCACACACTCAGTCACACCTTGGAGCAATTAAGCATAGCCAGTTTACCTACCTACATGTTTTTAGACAGTGAGAGGAAACTGGAGGCCCCAGAGGAAACCCACATAAACACTGAGAAAAAAACTTAGAAAGACCAGCTGATTAACCAGCATGACGCTAAAGACTTGCAGTGGCACCGAACATAAGAAATGATCTGAATGATAATTTAGTAGTTTTTAATATAGCCCAAATTTGTACTCTACACACTTCTCAAAAGACAAATTAAATACGGAGAATATTAAAAATCAGGAAAAGTGCATGCTTAAGCTTCAGATAGATTATGAGCAGTGGTACATCAGACAATCATACAGAAGCCCGGCTAAGCTGCTCTTTGCAAATCACACTGTCTGATCCCTTTGCACCGAAAAAAAAAAAAAAAACACCATTCCAACTGCTTTGGGCTGAGACTCTTCAATATACTGCATACATGATTTGCTAAATACACTGTTCTTCATTATAAAAGCCCTGTCAATCCCTGTTATTTCTGTTAATTTATACTGAACCGAAAGCACACCACAGGAAAGAAAGGCTCTGAAAAAGGCTCAATGATGAAACCTGTTTTTTTTTTTGTTTTTTTTTGCCAAGGGACTTTGGTGAGGTTTAGCTGAACTGAAGGATCGAGCATGTGAGTTTCAGCTGAACTCAATGATTTAGTGGGATAGGGCTTGTTTTTGTTATATTTCCTTTTCTACCTGTTTTGTATTCTGCATCTTCGTCATGTGCTTTAGTGGCTAGTGACACCTGGCCTCACGTTATTGTCTGTTTTAGCCTCAGAGCTAATGAACGGGCTGATGGGAAGGTCTGCTCTAATAGATCCTTCTCAGCCCAAGGACACGAGGACACAGACACACAGAGAGTCCTAGTCTGCTGCACTGGGGAGAGGTGTAGTGTGTGTGTGTGTGTGTATGCTTTTCATGAGCAGTTTGTAGAATGGTGTAGATGCTTAACTGTGTCGCTATATATTTCTATCAGACCTCATAGATTTAATCTGATCAGATTTGAACTGTCCTCTTTTTGACATGAGCGTTACGCATGGAGCCATGTTTTATTTTGACCCTGTCAGAATCAGTCATATTAAACAGCTACTACTGTGAATCTGCTGACACAGACGACAAAAGGGAAGATGTTTGACACATGTCAAGCCTCGACAGTGCCTCTACGGCGTGGTGTAGCCAGGAAAAGAAAAAAAAAAAGATTTACTTTCAATTAAAGAGCTCTGATTGAAAAAGACCATTTCTATAAAAACCAAACTCTTCATCAAGAATCCAATTACCTCCTCCTGAAAAAGAAACCAATAACGAGTTTTCCAAGAATGTAATTCTTAATGATGGACCTTGAATGGAATAACTCATGCCAATTAACCATTTTCATTTGATTTAGATGGACTAGATAATGTTTCACAATATCAATTACATGACAAGCTTCCAATGGAGAATCTTAATGATGAAAGGAGATAAGAAGGAAGCCTAATTAATGCATCCTAACCACTTTTTCATTTCAGACGTTAATTAGCCCTAGCAAATCACGTTTCTAGGTCAAGAGTATAAGCTGCTCGCGCCATCATTAAAACTGACACCCAAGTGGTCGAACAACATTTTATGCCAACGACGGAAATCATGAGAAGGACCCAGTTTTAAATGTGGCTCACAATATGTTTCTGTCTTATTAATTATCCGAGCCACCATTTTCATACTCTTTTAATTTTCATATTCATTTAATGTAATTACATGTTATCCGTGCAATTACCAGACAGATTTTTTTAGAGCTGTATGTCCTCCACCCAATCTCTTTTACCTGCTCATTATGGGATTTTATCCAACCTCTTTTACCTTCTCATTATCCCTCCATCCAACCCCACTTACCTTCTCATTATCCCTCCATCCCACCTCCTTTACCTGCTCATTATTCCTCTATCCCACCTCCTTTACCTGCTCATTATCCCCCCATTCAATGCTGTTAAACTTCTCACTATCCATCCATCCGAGCTCCTTCACCTGCTCATTATCCCTCCACCCAAGCTCCTTTATCTGCTCATTATCCCTCCACCCAAGCTCCTTTATCTGCTCATTATCCCTCCACCCAAGCTCCTTTACCTGCTCATTATTCCTCTCTCTGTTTCTTTACCTGCTTGTTATCTCTCCATTCAACTTTATTTACCTGCTTGTTATCCCTCCACCCAAGCTTTTGTACCTGCTCTCTGTCGCTCACTCTTTCCTAAATCTTTCTTTACCTGTGCATCTCTCCTCCTATCCTACTGTCTCTTTTCTCCCTTATATGGGATTTTCTTGAAATCCGTATAACCTCCTGTACCTGATGACTATCTATCTATCCTTTGTCTGCTCACAATCCCTCCCTACATCAGCTATAGGGAGCTGGTCAATAACCTCCATCCAACCTACTCTACAGGACTGATTACTATCCCTTCCTTCCTTCCTTTCTCCATCCAACCATCCGTCCATCCATCCATGCACAAATCAGTTCTTGACCCATCAACCCTTCCATCCATGCAACCACCTAGATTTGATGGATTCCACTCTCATCTCTGTGTACATGCATGTATATATCTGTATATCTCTGATACTTATGGTAAATGTTTTTGATCTATTGGAAAGCATCATATAAATAAAATGTATCGTTGTTATTATTAATCTCTGCAGGGCTGCCATGACTTTCCAGGATATGCGTTTTTGACACCCCTGCTCTAGATAGACAAGATAATACACTGCAATCAAACATAATACATCTTGATAATGAAAACAAGCAGATATATAGCAGCTGTCAAACACGTGTGTGGTGTATTGAGCTCAGGTGAAGCTCGGCTCTGTGTGCCGATGTCCATCAATCTGCCGCTCAGCGCTTTTATTCGGCACTCTGATACTCGCTGATGCTCGTTGCGCACTTTGTAGTTAATTTGCAGCCGTGACAGTGATATTCGGCTGGACATGCAGCAATTAAATACACTGTGACAAGCCTGTTTGTGTTCTCTGTCAGGGAAAACACTATAAACTACATGGCAGTGGGGCGTTTCTAGTTTCGAGTTTATCTTAGCAGCAAATTCCCAACTACTAAAGTAACACTGACAGGTTTGAGTAAACATTCAAAATTGTGCAGCCAGAATACTAATAAGCAGGGGCATCAGTAAGGGGGAATAATGAATACAATAGCCCCTAAGACCACGCGAATCCTGATAAGCCTTTTCAGCCAACTGGACAGGGCCGCTAAGGCTGCACTAGCCCTAGCTGAGTGCAGAAATGGATGGAATGGCCATTACACTAATATAGTATTACACTAATATTACTTTTATGTTTGTTTTATAGATTAGAGGATAAGATTTGCTTGCTAAAATTTGCATGCATGCATGCACCAGAATACACTAGATCTTAAATAACGTTTAAACTCGAGCCATAATCTTAACGTTTAACGCGAACAATGACAATCATGCTTTAACATCATGCTTTTTTGCTCAGTTGCCTTATGCTACTGGAAGACCTGTCTTGAAGAATCCATTTTCAGGTTTTTAACTAGCCTTTTCTAAATTTAACTGAAGCCTTAAAAACTATATTTATATATATTAAATTTAAAAGCTTTATTATTATTATTATTATTATTACACTATGTTGAAATAAACATCTACAGTATTAAATGAATATGTATGTGATTAATCATGGAATAAACTACTCTGATATTAAATTAACACATAGCATCAAAAAGCACCTACACAATTTACTTAATCTATACCTTAATGACGTAACATCTGCATTCATGATTCAGTATTGGTTTTCCTGAATTAAACATGGTAAGACGACTAAATATGTCTTCCTTACTTATTTTACTATCTAAATCCCAATTTTCTCTGTTCTTTTTGTCTGGTTTTATCTGAACTGGGTAGCTGGGCTGTGATGGTTTAGTAGTCTACACAGACAGCAGGGGGCACTGTGGGCAAGTTATGTGGGAGGATTGAAATGGCAGGCAGACCTCTTTGCTCAGGCAAGGTCTAAATCCCAAATGTCTACCTATTCTGTATCAAAGTACACTACATATGGCATGGATTTTACGCTGTATCTAGGGCACCAAATGCGCCATCCTTATGTTACATACATTATACACTTGTGCTATGGTGAAACGTGCAATTCAGCTCCTTACTCCCTACTCAAGTATCCTATCAGTTATTAAAACAAAGCTTTATACACCATATGTAGGACATTATATATGTTTTTGGTAGCTACTTAGCAAGTTTAGCTTAGCTGTTTAGTACCTTACATAGAACATTATTTAATGTCTCCTGTATTACATCCTTGGGCACTATATATGTCATTGTGGGCTAACTGGGATTCAGCAAGTATACCACATAGGGTATTAATAACGTCTCTTATACCATCTGTAGGACACTAAAAGTTTCATAGAAAGCTATCTGGAACTCAGCTCCCTATTCCTTGTCTTAAGTCACTGGGTAAGGTCTGAATGGGGCTAAGTTAATGACTCCTACACTCTACATAGTGCACTTTATGTCCAACAGTGAGCCATTTGGGAATCAGTGATAATAAGAAAACTGAAATCTGATCCCCGCATTCTGTAAAGCTCATTCTTTTGGAATAGGAAGGAAAGCCTTTTTTTTTTTTGGCTGGACTGACTAAATGACTTTCAAAGAAGACTGAAAGGGTGGTAATTATCATTAGTAGGTACAGTAAAATTTTATTGCTGGAAAGAAACCTAAGCCATTAACCATTTGCTCTTAAAATGTAAATGTAGACCTTTTTTTTTTTTAATGATTTAATGCTGTACCTCTGAAACCGAGTGGCTCTACAATTTGCTTCATTTGATGTTTAATGCTGCTATAACGTTTATGATTTATACGACTACTTAACATTTATAATGGTTGGAGATGTAACCCCACCCTTATTTTTGGTATGATACTGATATCAATACCTAAAGTAATTCCCAATTTCAGTAGTGACCGGACACAAAGACTTTCCTAATAGCTCAGAAGACTTGCTATAAGTTATGTTAAGCATCACTAATATGATGCCCTTGTGCTCTTAAAACCATTGATATCATGCTCAAATAAACATCACTGTTACTATATTTGTCAACACACATACTGTAGATATAGGCTAGATCTAAAATCTTTGGACTGGACTTAAAATGTCAGATTCAATCCAGTTCTGCTCTATAGTTTTAAGCCAGTGTTGCCTTTAATACAAATGCTCATTATGAGACTGGTGCATTCACGTTAGTGACCATGTTTTTCTATTAACAGAATCCATAGTTGATTGTCTATTATTGAAATATTATAAAATTAATATCTAGTTAGCATTCCTACTAAAACATCAGTCGTAAATGGAATCCTTAATGGCAGAATGCATAGAATCCGTATTGTGACTTTCTGATAGGAAATTTTTGAGTGTTTATACAATGCTATTTTGAAAGTTAACACATTCCCATAATTCTGTGAGATTATCTCACCATTTCAACCAATATTGTTTACAAATGCACCGTTAAAATTACTGTCACACGATTAAAGGGGCCGGCTCACCCTTCCCAGAATCCTTTGCCCCAAGTGGGGAGTTTTCAATGCTTGCAATATTCTAAAAACAATCAATGAATAACAATTCAGCGACATCCAAAGCCATAGATCTCACATTGTAATGTGAAACTGAAGTTATTTTGTTAAAGTATCTATATTTCAAAATCTTTCTTCCGATCCAGTTCCTTTTCTGTACACCATTGTAATGGACCTGAATGACCTCAGCTGTCTCACCAGCAGCAATGAAGCAAAAAGTTAAAAGTTAAAATAAAAATAAAGCACACTGTGTTCAAAGCTTCCATGTATGATGTGGATGAAGAAAAAGCTTGCAATGGGATCACTAATAATGAATTAGCAGAGGTTGTGCATAGCGCAAACACAGTGGCCTGTACATCTTAACATTTCATTCTTTCTTTTTAATTCTTTGTAATGTAGCATTTATACTGTCCCAAACCACTGTGATGTGTTATTTTCTCAGTGACATATTAGAATACATTAGATGAATAATATATACGCTGTACTGTATAACAAAGCAGCACAACATAATGTTTCATCAGTATCATCATGTGAAATAGACATCCAAACACTGATGCTTGCTCCTCACTATTGACTTTGTCTGGTTTTGTGTGTGTGTGTGTGTGTGTGTGTGTGTGTGTGTGTGTGTGTGTGTGTGTGTGTGTAGCTGTTGGCTGTGGTGTAGCTTGATGCCCTTTTGAACCATTTTATGTATGTTGGCTGAAAATACGGACTGGTGGGTTCTGTGGTTTTGAATGTATATGTGCAAGCATTGTAATTTCGTGAGTGAGTCTGAGCAAGTATCAGGGTTTGTAAGTGTATCATTTTACGAGTGTGTATATGGGTTTATTGTGGTTTTCTGAATGTGTATATGCATGCATTCTGAGTGTGTATGACCATGCTTTTGCAGTTGTCTCAGTGTGTATGTGCATGTGTCCTAGTGTGTCATGATTTTGTAAGTGTGTGTATTCGAATTTTCTGACTGTGTATCTGTGTGTATCATGAATCTCTCAGTGTGTATTTGCATGTAGTGTGTGTGTGTGTGTGTGTGTGTGTGTGTGTGTGTGCGTGTGTGTGTGCATGTGTGTTTGTCTGAGCAGACATGTCTGTGTGTCATGGTTTGTGTGTGTGGAGTGGGATTCAGTGTCCACAGAGCTGGTTATGGTGGTGAGAGAACAGCAGGTGAGGGGGGGGGTTCACTCTTCACACAGCTCCATCTGAACTCCTTTGGGCTGCTCGGTCATGCAGCACCACGACACACTGCTTCAGCCGAGCACATCCATTCTCCTCACTCTGCTCTTTCATAAAAGCCCACAGCAATCAGTGTGACTTGCCCCTGTGCACATTTATACTACAGAGAGGAATAAAGACAGGACACTAAGCACGGTTGCCTCTTAATGTTATCTTAGAAAAAGAAAACACTTGAGGACCCTTTCTGATTTTGCTAGCTAGCTATCTAGGTCATGTAAGCAATGTTTAGCCACTGCAGTAATAGCATCTCAGTGTAATAGCATCTTATTTATTATCACTTTATGTAATCCTGTTTTAAGATAGTGGCTGGTGAAAACTAACTACCAGACCAGCAAGTATTTAGCTATCATTGCTAGCTATTTTATTTTATGATTCTGTTATGTGGCTACAGTATGTTTTAGCCATTTTAGCTATTGTACCTTCATTGCAACACTAGCTATCTTATTGAACAGCAGGAAATCATAAGTTAGCCACAGGTTAGCTAGATTTAGTAAACTGTTTATGATGTACTTGAGTAGAAATGTTTCTCAATTATTTTCAGGCTGACACAATGTAGGGCACCATATGGGCCATGTTTGCCATTCACTACCCTATTCCCTATCTAAGGGCACTACAGAGGGTTTGAAATAATAGCTCCTACACAGTTGGTAGGGAACGCTTCCATAAGGAGCCATTTGGGATTTAGTCTTCTGCTCCTTATCTAAGAACACTAAATAGGGAATGAAATAATGGTTCCTGCACTGAATGTAGTATCTTATACTATAGGTCTAATAGAGAGCCATTTGGGACTCAGCTCTTTTTTCTCTACCCAGGTATTGTATTCTTATTAAGCATGACTCTCACATGAATCCCAATTGGACGTATTCTGCAATACAAGGTTATGAAATAATGGCTTCTCCAATCGGTGCAGTGGACTATTTGTGTAATGGGGAGCCTTCTGAGATTTATAGAAATAGAGGAAACTGAACAAAAAACAATGTTTCCTCACAAAAGCCAAGATTACTTCAGTTGCTAAATTTGATTAGCATCTACCAGAAGCTCAGAAACGGTTTCAGGCAGGAATGAGATTGATGTGAGCGCTTATGTAGGAGAGAGCCTAAATAATCGTCCGACTGCATGGCGCTCAGTTGTCGGGTCAGCGCAGTCTCTCTGAGTGCGCTTGTCGGGTGAGGAATGACTCCGCTACTCTCTGATGTAGGAAAATAAACCTCTCAGATGTGACACACTGGCTCTGGTTGAGGACGGCAAAGGCCAAACAGCAATCAGCCGCCTCCCTCTGGGGCTATAGGGTTCCAACTCTGGGGAAGAATCAAACCATGTCCTCGCCAAGCGGGGACACAGAGAAAAATATTTATATTCCCCGAGAAACAGCACTGAGCAGTGCTCACTTCGAGAGTCATTTTCTATAGTAGGATGTATTTCAGAAACAGACTTAAAGAAAAAGCTCAGCCAAAGATGAAATTTACACCATTTTCCTGCTGTTCCAAATTTAGTTGCTCGGCCAACATATGTTTTAGTGTTTGATGTTGGCTTCTTTAGTTTTGCAATGTACAGTATCTAACAGGTAAAGGCACCTTATAGCCACCAGTTCAGAGTAAATCATAACACACTCACCATTAAAGCTGTAAGCATCTGTTACTCTTTAGCTTTATTTGCCTCCTAGCCTCCTAAAGCGCTAAAGAAGTAAACCATGTAGCATATAATAGTGGAAGCTCAGCAGTTAATGTTCTGCCATAGTGACAGGAAGGTTATGAGGTCAGATCTCAGGACTACAAGAGAGCCACTGCTGGGCCTACTGCTTGTACTATTAGAGCATGTTTGGCAGAAGTGATTCGCTGTAAAGCCTCTATTGAACAAAAGGTATGATAAATCAAGTTTCTTTCACCTCAGTGTCGTGCTTCTGCTACTCACCATCACATCTGAAATCAACAGCTGAGCTTCAAAATGCATCTGCTTTATGAATGATGTTAAACTTTGATTGAGCTGTTAAATTCAGGACTTACACCTTTGATGTGACATTGCTACAGCTCGTACCCCCTGCAGTTCAAGACTGAACAACTGGTTTACATCATTGCGTGATTCCCACAGCTGGGGGATTTTTAATGATTTACTCTCCCACCTAACGAGGGATCAGGGCAGAGAGTCAGAGAGCGGTGTGGGAGAAGCAAACATCAGTCTTCCTCCTTCACCCGTTCCCCTGTGTCCCTCCGGTCACATCTGCATGCATTTGTTTTATAAAAGCTGCCCTCTCTCGCTCGCCCGTTCCACCTCACCTCAGGTTAATGGTGCTCTTTTAAAATTAACGACCCTCAAAGATATACAAGCTCACCGTGTTAGAGGCATGATATATGATTTTCTCTTCCTAATTACTGCTAGGCCGCCATTCCCGTATATGAAAAGAATAATGTTGGGTTTTGTTTGTGGAGGTTTGAGTGGATTTGTGAAGGTGTGTGTGTGTGTGTGTGTGTGTGTTCGTGTGTGTGTGTGTGTGTGTGTGTGGTTACAGCTCTAAGGGTCATGACACACCAAAACTGACACTGAAATAGCTGACTGATAATGACCTCCCGTTGTTTCATGTCTTCTGGCTAAAGAACGCAATGCATAGACCGTAGGCAGTGTGTGCAGATCAGGTAGTGACAGAATACTACTGTAAAAAAAATAATGTGTCAAAATAACCTATTCACCCTGTGGTGTACAAGTACCATAAGTACTAAAAAGAATTTTGCAAGGCTATGATATGTAAAAAAAAAAAATCATACTTAATTCATGTTAAATAAATGTAACCATGTAGCATTGTGCCTTCTGTCCTCTCCTCTGGAATTCATTTGGTCTTATAAATAATAGTACAATGATATACTATAAATAATGTTTGCTACTATATATGGGTATAAATAAGAGTATACTGTAGTATAATGTCCAACACTCTTCATCATTAAATCTTACCTTTTAAGCACTCGTTTTCCTTTCAGACTTTTTTTTGCCTATGTCCTTATTGTTGTTTGTATTATATGTATTATGCATATTTTATTAGTTTATTAGTTTATATATATATTTTATTAAATTGTATTATCTGTGTTGTTATTATATTAAAGGTAGTCTTTTGAGAGTATCTATTAACAGAAGCAGAGTATACTGTATATTCGATAATATTCCATATATATGGAAGTATGTTTTCATTAGTGTATAATTTCCTGTAGCAGGGACTCGCTATGATTTTTTTTGTAAATTTATAATGAGCCCTTTTATATCTACATAGGGAGCGGGTACACCTCTACGGAGCTGCCATGTTGTGCAACGTCTTCCACATTTCATGTTTTTACAAATGGCAGCGTGTATCCAGGAGAAAGCACTGGACATGGGAGATAGAAGAAGCAAGGAAGGCAGTGAAGAAGAAATAAAAGAAATCAGGGTTTGCTGGTGCTGGTTAACAAGTTTGAGAACCTAAATTTTGAAAAATGGAGGATCATACTTATTGTTTATCACAGAAAAAGCAAGGGAGTACGAATTTATGGATGTGGAATCCATAGGCACCTGGCGGCCTCTACACGTTCTAATATGTGCTTGGAAAGGAAGGGGTGAGGGAAGGGCATTCAAGTGGTTGAATCCTACATATTGGACCTTTAATGTTAAACATTTTTGCATTACTGCAAAGCCTACCAAAAAAAAGAATCATTAGTATTGCTTTATTAGATGAAGCGCTTGCTCGTAGAAATGAGGCATGTACAACAGAAAGACCCTGAAGAGGCTGTGAGACTGTATAGAGACATGTTACTTTGTCTTGTCATGATACATTTCTGAACAATGTGATATTTAACAGCTAAAAGGTAGTGTAAAATCTAACGTTTACCTTCAGAGAGCTTCATTAAACACTGATCCCACACTGAATTAATCTGAAACAGTGTTTTCGCTGATTAACAATGAATGGCCCATGAACTGACATCGAATTTGCCTTGTTGAAGTTTCCATAAATATTCACAGTGAAAGTGTGAGATCATCTCCTGCCTTTCAATGCAAACTTTCTCCAAATTTCCATTTCCAAACTCCAGCTGACAGCCTGCTCCCCCTCAATGGCTTTGCCGTGGTTCGAGGAATGTTGGAGATCCACACAAAGCAGAATGGAGGCCTCCGTGTGACGCACAGCCGGCCTGATCTCCCATAATGCTTTGTCTTGATGAGACAGTGAAGAATGGCCTGCCGCCAACATGTCAATATGAGCTCAGGAGACGCGCATGTGTGCAGGGTGTTTTTTTCCCCTCTTTTATTTAATCCCGTTTTTCCTTAAGATGATGGCACTTGTTACATTTTCACTGCCTGCCTGTCAGCTTGACACGGCAATATCCACCCCCTCCACTCCCCGGCCTTCCTGGTCGGTTTCATTTATTTCAAAACACCATTTCACACACGGCTGGCTTTAACAAGGCATTATACAGTGTAGAGGGGGAGTCTGGGAGATAGAATCGTGACAGATACAACATTTTTTATCGTGAAAATACAGAATATTGTAAATAGTAGACTCCATAAAGCTGGCAGGGGTTTGCAGTGAAATGTTTTTCGTCTTTTTGAGCTGTGGTTGCTCGGCGGATTCTAGTCTCCCTGTCTTTCTCTCTCTGTCTGCAAAATAACGTCAGATATCGACCGACCTCTGATGGATTCTTCACATTTATTTCTCCAGAATGAGCAGTAAAAGTGGTTCACCATCCCAACGTGTGCTCCTTGTGTTGCTCGTGGCCTTGCGCAGGTGTAAGTAATAATTACTCCTATCTCATATTGCTGCCTGCAGCTACTTCCTGCTAAAATATTTAACATCCCAGGACCTTTCCTTTTGATTTAGGGAACAAAAGCCACTGTAGTTAGAAGTGTTTATGTGGCCCAGGAAGAAACTCGGTTTCTATCGTTAAACTTTATTTTGATCATGAAAATTGACGATGCCCAGCCTGTTAGTGTGAATCCTCATATAATCGTTTTATTATAAACAGCTTAGCGGGCCCATCTCTCTTACAGCTTATGATATGCAGTGTATGCTGAAGTGATAAAGCCTACACAGGGCACTTCAAGGGGGAATACACACAGCAGCCATTTATATTGTCGTTCCAAATGGAAGTGTACAAATACAGTTACTTGAATGGCTTTAGTTGTAAATGATTATAAAGGATTATTTAAACAATTATTGAATAGACCAAAAAATGGACACTTTAGAGACAATGCCCTGTTATTATTTTGAATAAAAAAAATGCGGTGGGATCTGGCAAGGGCACATATACTTTACATTTAGCATGCCATTTCTGATCAAATGTAATAGACCCAAACAGTATGGTGGGGCAGTGGTCGCCTCATAGCAAGGAAGTTCCATGTTTAAACCTGCCAGTTGTCCAGGAGCCTCTCTGTGTGGAATTTGCATGTTTTCCTCTTGCCTGTGTGGGTTTCCTCTTGGTGCGTCGGTTTCCTCCCGCGGTCTAAAAACATGGATTAGGTCAACTGGCCACTCTAAATTGTAGCTAGGTGTGAATGTGAGTGTGAACGGCCGTCTGTGTTTCTGTGTTAGCCCCGTGACAGACCTGTCCAGGGTGCATCTCACCTTTCACCTGATGTCAGCTGACATTGGCTCCAGCACACCCGTGACCCCCAACAGATAAGCAGTATAGAAAATGAATGAATGTAATAGACCCACTCAGCCACCTTTTTGCTGTTAGACACCCAACCCTAGCTATTTTAAGTGCACTCCAAATGGCCATTACTTTCAACTCCTCTCTGGGGGCCCTTCCGAGTTCAAATTTTGCCGAATATAGCTTTCACAAAGAGTAGGCATAGCAATGATGAGTTTACAGAAGACAGCAGCTATAAACCCTCTTCATAACCAAAGTCAGCATTCAGTGGGATTTCCCAGGAATGAGTTAAAGATTACCGGCCTATTGCAAACGGCTGATTTAATTTAGAAATCCCAAGGCTTTTCAAGATCATCTGTCTTCATTTAAGACTGCAGCACCTCAGTGTTTTGGAAGTCTCACTTCTGACATACTGACACTGAAAGTGCTTCGTGGCTTTGGGTGCAAATGATCTTGAATTAATCCTCATAATGTGGCACGTGCCGTTCTATTCCAGTGACTCTGCACGCGATGCTGCATCCTGACTAACTGAGCAGCAGTGAGCAGCAGGGTGTTCGTATTTGCAGCGAGAATATGTAAGTGTGTGTGTGCGTGAGCCGTTCCTGACTCCCTCTCACCGGCGCTGAGAGCTGTTTTGGGTGAAACACGGCGTGGCTGACATATCAGTGATGTTTATTAAGAGACGAGTCTATCAGGGCTCATGAGCGGCTGCTCACCGCGCGCCCATCTTTTGTTTCTTCCGGAGGGTGTCATCAATCTTACCGCCGGCTCCGCTCTCCTGAACGCTTGATAGCAGATCACGGATTCCTCTCTCGCCCCCCCCACCCCCCCTTTTCATTCCCTCATTCTCTCTCTCCGTATGGGCCTCGGCGGGAGAGGCAGGTATGACGGCACTCCAAGGAGTCTGCATGCACCACTGAGCCAGGGGAGAGAGAGGACAGGGAGAGAGAGACACACACAGGGAATGAAAGAGGAAGATCATTAAATGATTCATTTTCTATTACAAGGAACATGTACATATAATGAAATCATAATTTTATGCATATCCATTTACATAACTATGAGATGAGTGCTCCTGCTTTGACTGCAATATGTATGCCACGACAAAGAAAGTGATGTATATTTCATTTAATATCTTTTTTATGAAGGTACTCTATGTACATAGGAGAAATGAAAAAAAAAAACCCTTATAAATAAATTGTAGAAAATAAAGATTACACACCATAATTCACATTTTACACTCAATACAACAGGGTTTGTTCTAAAAGAAAATCATTGTAATTAGAAATACTTTTAAAAGATAAAAAAATATTTAATAACCAACCTCAAAAATGTATGTGCAAAAATTCCTGACACACCTAGGAAATATTTTAAATAAAAGTGGCATGCTTGATAAACAGATTACTTTTCATTTGCTCAGGATTCCTCAGGAATTCGCTTGTCATCTTCATCCATGTCGTGTTTCCTTGGAGTATAAATATGAGAGTGCACACATTAAATGTCATCCATTACCATGGGAAAAAATGACCATAATCACCAAAGAGATAGATGGTTGTTGACCTGCACAAATCAGGTAATGGACATAAAAGAATACGTTAATGGTGAAAGATGGCAAGTTTTAAAACAGTTTGAATCGATTCTTGAGGTTGTGAACCTTTAAAATGTACAGTTAAACACCACTCTGATAACAACAAGCTGTTGGAAATCTTGCAAGAATGATGAGAGCATCTCACAAAATGTAGCACCCAGGCATTGTTAGAGCTACAACTGGCATCATGTGTTACAGTCAGACAAGTCCAAAAATCCAACCATTGTGTTCTTGCTGTTTACAAAGAAGACCTGGTACCAGGTGTAAAATATGCTAGTGGATCATCAAAGCTTTGGTGTTTTGTAGCTGTTGGTTCAGGTGCTTTTGTGAAGATTGATGGCATGATAAATTGAGATTTCAGCCCAAATCCTGGTTGTTTCTGGCAGGAGGTCTACAGTTGGCCATAGATAGAGCTTTCAACACAATGATGTGCCAAACATACTCGATCAGCTATTGTTAAACAAATACAAAATTATCAACAAAAAAAATGTTTTGCAATGACCATCTCAGTAACAAAATATTAGTTCTCAGGGTGTCGATAATTTAAAAAATGCAATGTTTTTTTTAAAATGTCTGCATTACTCAATATCGCAATATTGGCAGTATGGTGGTTCAGTGGTTAGCACTGTCACTTCACAGCAAGAAGGTTCTGGGGTCAAACTCTGGTTGGCTTGGGGCCGGTGCTGAGTTTGCATGTTCTCCTAGTGCCGGTGTGAGTTTTCTGTGGGTGATCTGGCTTCCTCCTACAGTCCAAAGACATGCAGATTAGGTCAACTGGCTACTCTAAATTGCCTATAGTCGTGAGTGTGAATGGCTGTTTATCTCTGTGTAAACCCTGTGAGATTAGCGACCTCTCAGTCAGCAGGGATTCACTTCAGCCCCTCCATGACCCTTAATGGATAGATAATGGATGAATATCACAATATGCTTATTTGCGCTGTTTTGTCCACAAAAGGTGCCAACAGGCACTACATATCTATCTAACTATATCTTTATATATATAT
>JAQMCW010000035.1:10322839-10334498 GCA_030068335.1 Chrysichthys cranchii
AAGAAGAAGAAGAAGAAGAAGAACAACAACAACAACAACAACAACAACAACAACAACAACAACAACAACAACAACAACAACAACAACAACAACAACAAGATAGATAGATAGATAGATAGATAGATAGATAGATAGATAGATAGATCACTTTATTAATCCCACATGAAAATTCATAAGTAATAATAATACAAGGGAAGCAATTATTAATTATATTGTTTTTGAAATCCCTAATGGGTTAAGGTTACAGTATCATCAGCTAATATGTAGCTAGCCGTTTAACCTGAACATTATCCTAAACAATACAATAAACTGGCACATCATGTATTTTAACTACTTTTTTTGGTTAAAAAAAAATAATTAAACCTTTATACACTGTGGACAAAACATCTATTATCTATAATTGTACTGTGTAAGCAAAATACTCAGTCAAAAACACCAAACCCTCAGTCAGCTGCTCAGCAGCTCTCTAAATTGCTCTGCATTAAATAAGTCTAAACCCCAAAGCTTACAGAGTTGAGACAAGTGTGGATGTCTCAGTGAAAAGACCGTAAATCATGTTAGTGGACAAGAAGATGCGAGGCCTTGGAACATGCTGAGGCTTTGTGTACAGGGCTATTGATTAATTCCTATTTCAATTCCCTTGATGGAGCTCTACCCAGAAATTTTCATTTCCTAAGCCAATATTTGAAAGAGGAAAGCTTAAATGTAAGTTCAGAGTTGAACCATTGTTGAACCCTTATTGGCCTTGGAAAAGCTCAGAGCATTTTGAAAAGCTGAAATGCAGCTTTGAAGGATTTTTGTTTTCAGTATATAGTAGGGGGAAAAGTTAATAAACATTATTGATTTTTAATCAGAGCCATGCAGGCTGAGGTCCGGCACAAAATTTGTAACAAATGGCCAAGTACACATCTGCATACCACGCGTTCATGAGACAAAACAGCCACTAAACAAAGGCAAAGCTGCTAGCCTAAGGACATGATTTTAACAAGCACAAAAGCATTGCAATGTATGAAAAATACATTAAATAGTTCATCATTCTAGAAGTTTTGCAGTGTATATTATAGCCATACGTACTATATGTTTAACTTGATAACAGCACAATAGCTAGCTATTATAAAATATTCAAACCATGTTGTTGATGTGAAACACTAAATGCTATTATTAGGATCGCCATACATCCTCTTTTTCCTGGACATGTCTTCTTTTTGAGACCTAAAAAAATCCTTCCAAGGTGGGATTTTTAAATCGCCAAAATGTCCGGGGTTCAGCTTTTGCTTTCTTTTTTCGTGATTCATTTTGCAGCTGTCTGTCTGCCCCATCTCACCATCCTGTCCCCAGTGTCCCCTTTTCTGAGGACCAGAATATGCTCACCCTCCTATTGCGAATGAGCATAATTAGTAGATGTTCTACTTGCAAATTTTTTGCCTTTTTTTGAATGACAATTTTCAGTGAAAAGCTTGAATACATTCGATTTAAAAATGTAACTCTTAGCAGGATAGGTAGGCGCAGGCTAGCTTACACTGTGATAGCTTTTTTCTTTTTTAGCTCTAATGGTGATAAGGATGATACTGTTTACTTCTGCATTTTATGAAGGCAGTGTTTTTACGATAAACATAAATCTAACAATCAGATATGTGTGCTGCAGGGTAGGCTAATTACGATCTTTTGTTCATTGACCTCTTTGTGAAGCCTTACCTCATGACTGAAATTTACAAGTCCAGAACTTAATTAGGTATGGCACTGGGCTGATAACAGCCAAATATGGTGGATTGGATGGTGCTAAAACATATCCTGTAACAAACAGCAACGATTGGAATTGGATTTGGAAAAGAAATATAGTTTTGGAAATGGAAATGTCTACAACTGATATGTGAAATATGTCTTTAATGTGACTCTGTTGATGGATTTGAGTATATTTTGACTTTATTATATGCATTATATTTACAGTGTAAGTGATTTTTGAGTAAAAGCACCCCAGTTGCTTCAGTATAGGTATGCTAATGATACGGTGTGTAGGTACATGTAAAGAACTCATGAACAGGTGAAGATACCCTACTACACGACATCTCTTCTTTAAATCAATGCCTCCATCTTCATTGCCATTGTCATTCATGTTCGCGGTCTGCGGCCACAGCGGTCTTTCCGGAATCGTCCACAAAACCAAGAGCGATGAAGTGTTTTTTCAGAATTGTATATAGTTGCATTGTTTAAAGAATCAGCATCATGCTTTACCTGCGAGTGCAGCAGCTGGCAGTCTAAAGCAAAAGCAGTGTTACATCTGGCCTCTCTTTAATGACAGCCCCACCTCTTTGAGCCCTCTGCACATCTGTTGTATCTGCAGTGTGGTTCGTGCAAACACTTTAAGCATTAACATTGTGAGCACATATAATTAGAAATACTAGTAAAGGATATTCAGGGTTAATAAATACATACAGGGAATTAAATTCCCCATTTGATTGTCTGATGAAAAATCATTTGACAAAAACCCCTCATTTGCATTTTTCAATAATCTAAACTCAAGCACCAGCATGGCTACAGAGCTGCAAATCAAAACACATTCTGGCTTCCCCTTACTAACAAGATTACGTGATGGCAAAGCTTTTTATATACGCTCTTTTTTTCCCCAGCTCTTATTCGGTGACCTTTGTAATAATACAAAATGAACATGAAATGAAAAAGATGCTCAATTATTTTGTCTTCAGCACTGATTCTGTTCGCCAGCAGTATGAATCTCCTGTGGAATTCCACTCTCTTTGTTATTTTCTTGCTTTGTTTTATTCACTTTATGATCTTTCTTGTTCAACACAGGTATGGTTTAATACTACTAATACTAATACCAGTAATAATAACAAAAAATAATAAGAAGAAATAATTGCGATTTATGCTATCTCGGTTTGTCACCGGAGCAGCTCGCATCCTCCATAGCATGCACCCAGCAAACAGAACATCATCACCCCCCTCTGGTGCCCCAGATCCATGGTTTAGACCTGGCTCTAAAGGTTATAAACAGCAAGAAGTAAAGGGGACCTATAAAAATAATTCCTGACACTCAAGAGTAGGTCCTTTTTGTTGTTTACCCCCTACAGTAAAACTTGAAATTGAAATCGGGTTAGATGTGTTTACTCAAACTGAACTGTTCCTGCTTTGCTATATACCATCATATTTCTGACAATATATAAATCAGTATAACTAACTGTACCTGTCTGATATGTACATGTAAAACCTACTGACAAATAAAAGCATTACTGTATACACTGTATCAGTATAACTGAAACAGAAATGCACTGCATGCATGTTAAAAATAATAATGATATTCTTTATTAGTACTCGTTATATTAGGTCAGATTTTCCTGTCTTACTGTTACAGATAGCTGGGAGATATATGTAGAACATTATGGATTGTTAAATGTCATCAACAGAAGTGTACCATATGCCTGAGAAAAACCGTCTGGGAAAACAGGTCCAGGACAGACTCGTGATTGCGCTGACATGTACCTCCTGTCAGTCTTGTTATAGACACTCCCCAAGGCCCTTTTACTCCTCCCCCATTTTAGTTCTCAGAAAAGCAAACATAGCTGAAAAACAACTGCTGAGCACCCGTCGCCACCAGATAGTCCTGCTATGTAGAAAAAAAAAAAAAGAAATAAATTACACTATTCTGGCAAAACATGTAAGAAAAAAAATCAATCTTGGAATTAAAAAAAAAACTGTTTGAATCAGTGGCCAGCTTTATGTAATCAATCAGACTGATACCACTAGATAGAAAAATAAATACTACCATAATAGATTATGTGATGCTAAACTATAGCTAAGGATGCTTGCAGTAGCTGTGGCCTTTTTTTTTCTCTCCAAGCATATAAGGTGCTCATTACAAAGTGTTTGCTCTCTTTCTAGTTAATCTCTACTAATTTCTCAGTAACTAATCACTTTTAAATAGATCACATTGGCAGGGATTAGGTATGGATTAAAAATGACAACAGATTCCACACTGAAATGTTCTTATCAACAGACAATGACGTTGTCTTCCTTTTATCTCCTGAGAAGTCATTTAGACAAACTGAGCACCTATAAAGCCTGCTTCTCCGTTCAAACCATAAACGATACAATCCGTTACAGGATTTTTCACTACAGCAGCATCCGATTTAACATCCGTCTAGGTCCTTCATCACCAAAACACAGAGACACTGCAGCATGAAAATGTATGAAGACCACTTCATTGATTTCTGACAAAGGTGAACTCATGGCGATCAGGGTGGACGTTGCTGTGGTCCTGGCATAACATCACAATGTGGAGTAATTTTAGTATGCTGCACACATCAGAAATAAGGTAAACAAGCTAAGCATTGTAATTAAGTAATGGACTGACATTTAGTCCCATTTCTGGTAAAGACATCCACATACGGAGAGGCACAGACAGACACATTTGGGCATTTTAGCAAAATACACATCATCTAGTGGAATTCAATTTATTTTTGCAGTGGTGCAATATACAGCTATTATTTTCCCCACACTTTGGTGCCATTTTAATCTGCCAGCCCTAAAGAAGAGTTTTTTGAAGGCCACTCCTCACAAATGAAATGATAATGTGTTCCATTTATATAGCGCCGTTCCAGCACTCAAGGTCACTCTAGATACACATTAAAAAACATAGGAAAAGAACTATTAGGGAATAGAAGTGCAGGAAGGAAGTACAGGCATGAAGCCTTTCTTTATTTGTAAAGCCACTTTCATGAAATCCTTAACGTCTCTCATTTTAACGCACAAACATTGCTCCCATACGTTAGGTACCATTTTGTCATAGTACTGCGGTCCACTATGTAGGATTTCAAGGGTATGAGGCTCAGGCCCAGAAATGGAAAATTCCACAATATATTTATGGAAATTCATAAGTATGTTTTCATTAGTGTGTAATTACATGTAACTACGAATTACTGCTTATTCACGAGCTTAGAATGAGCCCTTTATATCCACATAGGGTCCTCTTATAGGGCGCCACCATGTTGGCGCTTTTTTTTTTTTTTTTTTTTTTTTTTTTTTAAATTTTTACAAGTGGCAGCATGAATCTGGAAGATAGCAGCAGAATGACAATGAAGAAAATGAAAGGAAGACAACAAAGTAGAATTACTTTGGGGCAGGGGGTAGCTCAGGGGGTTAAGACACTGGGCTACTGATCAGAAGGTCAGGAGGTCAAATCCATATACTGCTAAGCTACCACTGTTGGGCCCTAGAGCAAGGCCCTTAACTCATCTGCTCAGTTGTATAAATGTGATAAAAATTGTAAGTCACTCTGGATAAGGGCATCTGCCAAATGACGGTAATGTAAATAAGAAGAATCAGTGCTGGCTAACTCATTTTTTTGGATGGAAAAAGCATTGGAGTGTTAATGTAAGTACTTGGAGGTGTGCTATTGTCACCTGACAGCCACCGTATGTTCTAATACTTGCTTTGAAAGACAGAGAAAAGTGAGGGGCATTCATTTGGTTGCACCCTACATAGTAGACCTTTTAGACTTAATTCTCACAATATCCTTCATTGTGACCGTCCTGTAGTAAGAGGGCGTTTTCTCAAAATATTACAGCTTTATTCAGTAAATCTTGTATTTTTATTCTTTTAAACAGTTTCCTCAAGAACTCCATCAACTCCAGGTGTAATATGTGCTGAATCTTTGTAAGGAATCTAGCAGGTGAATTTTGCTATTTCTGTCTACTTTATATGAGATGCCCCAGAAGAGGCAATTACCCTAATCTTAGCATGAGGAAAGTATGAATCAGGGATTCGGCATTTTACAAACTTAATAAGGGTTGAAGTTATGGAGCTGATGAAAAAAAAATCACGAATAACCTAATGTGGAGTTTGAACAAAGTGCGTTGTCAGAAATGATACCAACATTGTGGACATTTGTTGGGCTGCGTAGGAGTTACCACTGATGCAATTAATATCAGTTTAGAGAGAATAGGTTTGCTGATATTTTAACTTGGTTTCGTGTTGATGCAGTCTGACTGCAACATATGCTAACAATTTTAACAATAAAGTTATTGCGACCAGTTTACTTCTGCAATACAAAAACCCTAAGAAAATTGCGTTGACCATAAGGGTGTAAACGGGTTTAAGACAGAACACTAGAAAATACAGAAATAATGCACAATGACTGTGTTTAACTTTTCTATATTTGCCATGGGGATGTTAATATTTATAGACACGCCGCCAAACCTTAAAAATGGTACAAGGAGAAAAGGCCACTTTTTCATGCTGTCAGTGTGTTTCCTGTTGTTTGCCCTCGCATCCTATAAGAGGAACCAGCAGGACAGATTATTCCGTTTGAAAAGCTCAAAGTAGTTTAGATTTTTGAGTTCTTGTTCCAAAAATGGATGTGTCTCCATCCGTTTAAGCACCAGGAATATCAGTGGCAGTGAGAAAGCGAACACTACTGGGAAATCCGTTTTACTCCGCTTCCTCTTTCTCCCTTTATGAAAAAAAAATCCATGCCAGATTTAATTGGCAAATTGATTTAGTGCTGGTGTGCATAATCTCTGTGGCCTCGCTGGCAGCACAATAAACTTGGACTGAATACTATTTGAATAATGGGAACTCTTTTGAATAATGGCAGAAGCTGCCACAGCTAAAGGCTTTCTACTCAATTCCTTTAGCTCTTACCCCTTATATTCTGCTCAAACTAATAAAAGTGGAACACTTACCTCTGGGAGGATCCCCAAACATGGTCAGGGATTTGAGGCTCGACTTCCTATATTGTTGTTTGTATTATAAGATGCACGGGGTATTTTACAATGAATATTTCAATCTACAAAAACCTAAGAAACATCTGACCCGGATCATTAGAGCATCTACTGATAATTAATGAGCATAATAGCAGACTTGGCTCATGCTCTTATCCCCCCACCTGCCTAGAAGCTCTTTATTCAGACCTCACCTTATCTTATAAATAAACGGCGTAACGTTATTTTAGCTTTTTCTTTTTGTTGCGGTTATTTAACAAATGAATACACTCCTCAAAGAAAAACCCACAGAAATGTTAATAAGCATGGATATTTACCAGTAAGGTCATTTTCTTGCGGGTTGTCGTGGCTGCTGTTGCCCCACTGACCTTCAAATGAAGAAGAACCTAAAAAAAAGAAAAAGAAAGAAAGAAAGGAAGAAGAAGCTCCCAGTGTTCACTTAAAATTGTGAACTGCAAAAAAAAAAAAAAAAGAAAGGAAAAAAAAAAAAAGAATAAATAAATAAATAAATAAAGTAAACATATATATACTGCGAATCTGATGAAAAATGAATAAATCAGCAGAACAGTGCTGCTGTGTAGGGCACTTTCAAACTACCTGAAAACAAAAGATGACTTCTCACAACAGGAAGCATGTGAAAGTCTAGCCAGTAGCTGTTGTTATTGCCTGGAAATCAAGCTAGACTCTTACTGGTTTGCTCAAATGTGGCATCAGGCTTTGTCACACCTGTAAAGTGTTTGAACTGCAGCAAAACAAGAAACAGGAAGTTCTTGGCTTGGGCTGTGCTGTGGGATTGGAGCGGCCCCACTTGTCTTACCCTGTGGAAATGGGACGAGGTGTTTTTGTGTGAATCCACAGTGCTAGCTGGCGCCTCAGCTTGATTAATGTGAACCCTGGTGGCTTTTTTCTCATAGTTGGTTGTCATTTTTATATTCTTTCCAGTGTCCTGTCAGCAGAGTGTGTGAGGAAATATGCTCAACTCTGCAAAATCTGTTTTTCCCCCTGCTTTTCTTAGTCGTAAATATGTATTTGATCATCATTTGTCATGTCTCGGTGGAGACCAGAGGCAGATTATCAGTGGATTAGATAACACAATGAAACTGAGTGTTGGCTGTGTGTGTGTGTCTGTGTGTGTGTGTGTGTGTGTGTGTGATTGCAATCTATGAAAGACTGAGTTTCGTGAGCTCAGGGTAATCCACCTGCCTGGCTTTGTCTGCAAGACTCCCTCATCACCTAAAGAAGAGAAAGAGCGAAGAAGAGAGAGAGAGAGAGATGGATGGAGAACGTGTATGTAAGAGAGAGAAGGAGAGAGAAGGCAGACAAAACCTCTTCTTTTTATTACCCATCTGATAGGATTGTCACGCTGGAATGCAATCGCTCCTCTGAAGGCAAGTATTGGAGATACATACATCACCCTGCAGAGGAGAGAGAAAAGAGGAGACAAACAGAAAGTGCTTTCTCTCAGCATGCTGTCTGCTCTTTTGTGTATATGACCTTACACTTTGTCATCCTTCACTGAGAATCCAGCAACAATGAGCAGTCAAGTCAATCTTTATTCAGGTCTGAACACTCACTGGGAACTTCAAATCAAAGAATCAATCTGCATAAATGATGATATTGGTGCCAAGAGCTTCTAATGTGGGCAGAGCAAACCATTAAAAATGTGTTGCCCATAAGCCCTCCTCCTCTATTCGCTTCACAAAGTTGTCAGGATTCCTCCTCTCCAAATACATGCCAGTGGAAATGAGCACTAGTTAAGAGAAGCTTTCCATTCATTTGTAATATTCCAATATCTCCTTTCCATTGACTCCTTCGAGAAAAATGGATATTTTGTTGTTATTATACACAATGTCAGGTGGCAGAGACCATCAAAGAGTTGCAGGTTCATTTTCTTTATTAAATCATAGGCAGACAAATCCAATATGTTACGCTAAGTCAATTCCAACCAATAGGCAGAAGTCAGGTGATGTACAAAAAATACATACTTGGGCAAAAGACAAAAAACATGTCACCAGAAACACATCGACTCAGCATAGATTTAAAACGCTTGGTATTGATAGGTACAGGACACTGAGTATATACTTTGCAATGTGTGTGCACCAAGAATCCTTTGGTTGTGATTGTGCCACTGAGTCCATGTGTTGTGCAATCAGAATGAAGGTGAATGTTTACACGTGATAGTTGATGTTGACGGTGGGGTGTTGTAGTTATTGGAGGCTATGCTTGTAGACCACTTTGTGGTCAGTGAGTTGTAGTCAGCAACCACTTTTGTAGGCCATTTGGTGTTGCCTGATGTGGAAAGTATAAAAACTTGACAATAACTATATAGTTTCTTCAATATAGGCATATAAGCAACTTCTACACTTGCACAAATGACATAATAAACCTGAGAATTGAAAGCCACCCTGAAAGACTTTAGTCCATCAGGAATTGTTTTAAATTAAATTGTATGTTGGAGTTTTTAAACTTCTTTCATCGACACGTTCGTCTGTTTTCACTTTGGTTAACATTTTCTTGCATTCCCCACAATGCCATTCGACTACCTCCTGATATCGATGCCAGGGGAATTAGCCTTTGCTTCATCTCTGCCTAAAGTGACCGATGCAGCAGTGCTTTACTTATAAAAAGAGGAGTTGCATTTATACACCCTGCTATTGCTCAATTTTCACACTAATCCCACCATCAGTGCCATTAGCAAGTCTTTGCTGTAACTCAGAGCAGCTGTGTTATACCTGCATTGCATTCGGAAACTTTGAGTCCAATGTGTGCTGTGTCCACATCTGCTTACGTGCTGAATTTCTCATTAAAAATCCAGAGAAGTCTTGAACAGCACTGAAAAATGGAGTAAGAAAAGAACCTCTTGCTGTTTTGATTTTAGGAGCTAACAAAAATATATATTTATGATGGTTTTTCCCACTGTAACTGCCCAAGCACTGTAACTACACAAAATACAGCACTAACCTACAAATTAGCACCTCAGCAATTAAATGCTAACCCTGACACTAACACATACATGAAGCATTTCACGGTAGCTTTATCTATAAGAACTGTACCATGATGTCTGGAGAAACATCCTCAAATACACATACCTGAATAGCAATCTCGTGCTGTAATTATCATCTATAAACCCACTATAGGAAAAATGTAATTATACTATGGTCATTAAAAAAATCCATGCTTCTGATTGGCTGGAAGGTTTCCATTATTTGATTATATGAGGAAGCCAAATTGTAATCGCATTTCCAAATCAGTACTTCTGATACTATGTGTTTACCATTTACGTGACATTAATAATGACTTATGCTAATATATTCATACATTGACATTGCAATTAGACTAATAACTTTAGTTATGCAAATAAAAAATGATTATATAGGCTCAAGGAAGTGGAACAATGAGACAGTAATAGTATCCTATTGATATGCATGAAGGACTAGAAAATTTGTGAAATAAAAAAAAAATCTAATCAGAATGTGCTTGTTATATTACTTTGTGGACATGGTGGGACTGAGATAGCAGACTCTGTTGTACACGCTCGTGTTTTTGCCTCCATCTTGCTTGTTGCCTCTCGCAGATATAATCTCATATGTATCAAAGATATGATGGCCATCAGCACTTCGATCCCCTGTTCATTTTTTTTTTATTTTTTTTTTATGAGGTCATACCACCTACCCAATCTTGGGCATTCCCAATATTCATTTTAGAAGAGCCCACCTTGGTTGTTATACGATCACCTTCATCTCGAAAATAATGCTGTCACCTGGTCCGGATCTTATTTACAGTCAGAGTCTTCACAGAAATTGTTTAATCTGACATCAGATGTGGAGTGTCATGTCTGAATTATTCAGGAGGCAGAGTGAAGTCTTCCAAATCTAGTCACCACCACCCCACCGCCCGACCCCTGCATATATCAGCAACCACACACACACACACACACACACACACACACACACACACATGCTCTGAGATTCCAGGATGCCCAATGCCTTGTGCAATGTGTGTGTCTGTGTGTGACAGAAGGTCATGAGTCGGGACGGGGTGGGAAATTCTGTGCGCCTGTGCAATCAGCGGGTATTGCGGTGCAGCAGTGCGAGGCATGAGCGATGCAGACACGGCTCTGTATTAGCTCTACACGTGTATGCACTCATAGCCATCAACCCAGACACAGTAATGGAAAACTCATGTCTTATCAAATGCACCTGTCAGTCAGGGAGGCGTTGGCGTGGAGATGTGGAGAAGGATGTATGTGTGTGTGTGTGTGTGTGTGTGTGTGTGTGTGAGCATGCATTCGTCTGCTCTTTACAGCCTCAGTGCGTTGACTAGTCAATAATATTAAGCTCCTCACCAGTGGCTGCTCTCACAGTAGACTGTTGCCCCATCTTGCGTGTTGGATGAGCATCAGGGCTGCTGTTTAGATTTTGTTATGCGTCTAGGTTTAAAAAGGAGCTACAGCCTTTACTGCAGTAGTACAAAATGAACAAATTCAATTAAACAAAAGCTTACAGAACACATGAGGAGGCTGAAGGCAAAACTGTACATGTAGTCTGTTTACCAAATGAATGCTAAGCGTAGCCCAGATGGGGGTAAGAATCAGAGACAGAGAAAGACAGATTTGCCAAAAATAGTGTTGGATGGTAAGGGCACGGTAGATATTACTCTCTGACCTTCCTTCTCGCTAGCTGGATGCTGCTACTGCTGCTCCCCTCCTGAACCATCACTCCTACGAACATGTTGAGTCTCACACCATGGAGCCTCATTATTCTCCTAACATCACAACACATCAGGATCCAGCTACCACGCACATACACATGCCCTGTACTATAGGCGAATAGTGTGTGTGTGTGTGTGTGTGTGTGTGTGTGTGTGTGTGTGTGTGTGTGGAGGTAATGAGACACTGCCTTGCTCTCACACCACCATCTCCGCTG
>JAQMCW010000035.1:10375578-10387390 GCA_030068335.1 Chrysichthys cranchii
TCTTATTTAAAAACATGTAACAAAAGAAATTGGTGTGTTTTGTTGGGGGTTTGGAACGAATTATTAGTAATTCCATTTATTTTAATGGGGAAATTCGATTTGTCTTACTACACTTTTGACATATGACCTTGCTCCAGGAATGAATTAATGTCGTATATCAAGGTACCACTGTATAATCCTTTTTTATTTAGCTCACCTTTTCAAACGAGTCAGGTGCGTAATTGGGGTGTTGAATTGAATAGGCTGAAGCATGAAACTCAAGTTTTAAACAGTTCAAGCATTAGACCTAGCATTTGATTAGCTCTATCCCACCACCAGACATTGTAGATCAACACAGAGTGGGGCAGGATTGAATCAGTGTTTTGCATTGTGTATGTTTTGTGAGTTTGACATCAACACCGTATGTTTGGGCAGTTGTGAGAGATGAGCATAAAAACTCGGTCCTCTTGGGAAAAGAGTATTTTCAGCGTTTAGCTAGTCACCGACGACCACAGAGAGCCTGACAGTAGAGAAGCAGGATTCGATCCATCAGATGCGAATGCTCTCACTGGGCCGACGTTAACACACACGGTATGCACGCAGAACGGGGGATAACCACTTACTGATGCACAGCACACACTGTTAGACATGTTAACACACACACACACACACATACTTATACACAAACCTCCAGACTCACACATCACATGCTGAAGCCCAGGTGGATTTGGAGCAAGCTGTTCTCACCAGCAGTGCCTCCTCCCCTCCAAGCTTCATTCCTCTCTCCATTCTTCTCTCCATCTCCCCCTCCACTCTCAGCATGTGGAGCTGTCAAGCAGCACGCTCCCATAATGAAGGCCAAAATATTTTATTCAGATTTATTAATTTGAAAATGAAGCGTGCCTGTCTGACTGAGGGACGGCTCTTCTCAATCTGTCACGGTGGAGCCGCGTCGCTCTGACACCACCACTCGTCCGTCATGTTGCATGTGACAGTCGGATTTTCCCCGAGCTCCGGTGCTGTCGTCTGTCCTGGGATTTTAGGAGCGAAATAAAACATGCAGAGACAAGGAACAGCCTCTTTATTAATGCTAATTAGCCAGTGAAAATGGCACCGCTATCCACTTGACTTAAGACACCTGATTCTGGCACCATTTTGTGTGTGTGTGTGTGTGTGTGTGTGTGTGTGTGTGTGTGTGTGTGTGTGTGTGTGCGTGAGTGTGTGTGTTTGGAACGTGATTCAATTATAAAAAGACTCAAAGAATCACTAGAGGTATGAAAGCTAAACATGTAACCATGACCATGAGTGATTATGGAGGCGTACTCATACAGAACAGTACACATCACAGTTGTACGCAGAAGTGTCCTCATCTCCAGAACAAGACAAAAGGCCATTGTGTTTGAACTTGTGGCACTGTTTTTCCCAGAGGTCATCTGTCCAATAATGAAAACGACACCTTTTTGCCTTTTGATACCTGTTCAGTTATGCTGCACAATGATCTACAGCGTACCTTCAAACAGATCAACCGGTCCAGTTCTTTAAAACTGCACTTGGATCCCATGATCTGTTGGTTACAGTTTGGGTCTTATTTTTAAATTTGCATTTAAAACAGAAACACACCCAAACAATTCTGTAAATTCAGCAATTAAATGAGTAGTTCAGACAACGCTGCTACGAGTGGCTCCATGCAGTGACCAAGAGTAAACAGCCCCAATTTATGCACCGAAAATTACATTAATTTTGTGCACGAGTGTGTCGGAGAGGAGAGGAGAGAGAAGCAGGGGTGGTTAAATATGTGCTTAAAACAGCTTTCATAGTAGTAAAAGATGTGCTGTCTCTCTCTCTCTCTCTCTCTCTCTCTCTCTCTCTCTCTCTCTCTCACACACACACACACACACACACACACACACACACACACACACACACACACACACTCCATTTTCCTTCCTCTATCTCTTTGTGTCTCTCCCACTCTCTCATATTAACTTGTCTTATAAGGCTGGTCTGGGCTTTGTGTGTGTGTGTGTGTGTGTGTGTGTGTGTGTGTGTGTGTGTGTGTGTGTGTGTGTGTGTTGTGTGCATATGAGAGGGAGAGAGAGACGGGACATCGCCCCCCTTCTGCTGTACATGTTGCAATAAGGTAAATTGAACTTGGTGGATATGGGATCGTTAAAAAGGGAAAGCTGTCAGTCACACTGGACGAGAGGGAAGAGGTGCATGCTGGGATTGCTGCTTGTACACCACGGCTTTCCCAATCCTTCAATTACCTAAATGGATGGATGAGATGGGAGAAGAGACGTGTACTTGCACTGTAACTAGCCTTTAGTGCTCAGACGATCTAATTGCTGAGTCTCGGCCGAGGTGAATGTGTTTCAGGGAAGGTGTTAGGACCGCAGACGATCTGAGCTCAGCTCCTGCCAATAGCACAACGCTGTCAACCGCCTCATATCCTGCTCCACATCTAAATCAATAAAGAGTCTCTGAGGAATATGTCTGCTCTGTGCTCTCTGCCGTGCACTGCTTTCACAGCTCAGCATCATACATCAGCGAATACTGTAGTATAAGCTCAAAAAAACAATTGCTAAGCTATGTAAATGGGAACATTACGTCAGACCAGAATGTTTCTCTTGGGGCAGTTTAATAAAGAGGTGGTGGAATAATGTGGGGGGTTTTTTTCTTGCGAGCAACCTTTATCTTTCTTTGGTGCATTTTCGTCTGATGTATTTCCTTTGAAGCAGCTTTCTGGATTTTTGGTGTAAAGCCAAAAAACAAATTTAATCAAACTGTATGAACAGATTCTGAATCAGGTCCCAGGGAGAATTTTACTCGCCAGGTTCAAGTTTAACACGCGCTTTATTGGAAAGGTGGTTAAATAACAATGTCACCACAGCGAAAAGTGAAACTACGATACGTAAATTGTGATTAACATAAGGAATACAACATAACAAGGCATCAATTTGATGATTTTCCAATGACAGCACTTCCTGAAGGATTTTATTTATTTTTTTACATTTGCATTTATTAATAAGCGACGCACTGTGCAATTTAGAGTTGCATTTAAAGCCGAACTATCACTTATCTTACAGCAGCTATAAACAGTCACTTCCTGACCAGCTTTTCTTTTTTTCCATCACTTGTGTAAAATTTAAAAATCGCCTATTGTAAAGCGCCGTCGCCCGAGAGGCCTTCCACAAATATGAAATAAACGTCTCTTTACAGATCACTTCACCACATAGATGACCCTAAGCTTTTTTTTTGTTTATATATTTGTTTATTATTATGATCTGGAGCTTCCAGCATAGAAGTGAATGAGTTGTTACTATAGAAACGCTCAAGTATTCAAATGAGTGCATTAATGTAGAACTGTGTTTTGAGTTACCACTCTCTCTAGTGTGAGAGATGCTGTTACAGAACATTATCTCATACATTCTATATTCTGTATACCAGTCAGAATTGCACTGTGGTATAATTTCATAATATCTACTTCACCGGGATATACTGTACGCTTTACCAGGATTCCTCCCCATCCCTCCCCATGGCCTGCATACGTCCGACATTTACCAATTACAAAGCCACGTAGCTTTTATTCAAACTCTGCCTTCTCCTGTCAGTGGCTTTTCTGAGTCTGCAATCTATGAAAGCGAACTGGCAAAGGAAACATTTTTCATTCTCTCACCCTGAGTGTGTCTAGGCTTATAGGTTGTTTTCAGCCTGTTACAAAATACTGAGCATTACCTTATACTATCAGCACAAGTGAAAAGCTGTTGGTTTGTCTTGTGTCAGACCTGTTTGATGACAGCGTTAATTTTGTCTTTGAAAGTTTTGACGACACATATTCATTATGACCCCTTATTTCATGACTAAATTGTCATGGAAACAACAACTTAAATGGGAAAAAATTTGATAATGAACCTTATTCTTGAAAATGTGACCCATGCTGGGAAAATGAGTCGGAATGCGCATAGGCTAATTATGAGCTAAGAGGCAAAACATGGTGTCGGTCGAAATGAGATTTTCTCAAAAATGAGTCCATAAAGCCCTTATTTATTGATCCCCATGATAAAACAGCAAGAAAACATCCCCAAATACTTTTATTTTAAGGTTTAGTTCATTATGTTCATTCGTATGTCTTCATTAATTAGTCCTTTGTCGTAATATTTCATGATAAATCCGTGTTTTTCATCGGGCGCTTGCGGGGAGATGGGGGAATCCCCCTACCCATGTTTGGTATCGGTGTGAAGCGTAGTTCTTCTACTTCCTGATAATACACATGGGATTCCCGATGACGCTTTTATGAATCAATGGAAAGCGAGTTTCCAAACCCCATTAGACGTGGTCGACTTCAGTTTGATGTAACTCGGTCATTTTTTGTCCGATTTCAACAAGCCACACGTCATTTTGAAGGTCGTTAGATGTACAATGTGGAAGTAACAATAACTCACTTTTGAAAATTTCTTCATTCAAATACTCCCTCATTATGCCAGAACCGGTCACAAATTTCTGTTCATTATGCCTTTAAAAAAACCAGACAATCAAGCTTACTTCACAAGGGTATTTTTACAGCCAGGAGAAATATCCTTCAGCAATATTTTAAAATGAATAATATATTTATAAACTATTATTTCCCTGTTTCGTCTCTCAGACCATAGTTAGGAAGCAAGGGAATCCAACTCACTAAGTTTGGTAATAGCTTTCACAATGCTCTTGGATTATAATAGGTTCAGGACACACACACACACACACACACACACACACACACACACACACACACACACAGACAGAGCATTCGTTTGAACAAAGTAACATCCTTATATGAAAATAGGGGGTATCACCATCACAGTGTACAAAATGCGTTCTTCACTGGATAACTAGCAAAACAGTAACAGAGTCACAGCTAACTTCACAAAGCTTCTGTATAGTAACAACAACACCAGCTGCATTAAAAAAAAAAAAAAAACCAAAAAAACCCCTCTTGTAATAGCTCACCTCAAAGCTACAGGACATTGTAGTTGTATCTGACAGGAACACAGGAACGTCTATTGAATATTATCTCATAAAACAGGAAATACAGCAAATCTAAAAGAACAGCAGTAACAATGTGAATGAGAGTTAATAAGAATTTGATAAGAATAATAAGATGAATAATAAATGACTGACTCTCCAGTGTTGAAAGATACAGTACATATACATATACGTATATGCTTATACACTGGTCTTTATGCAGACTACAGAGAAATGTGTTTGGATCATGATACAGTACAATCAGAACTTTATAACACAGGTGCTCCCTTAGTTACGATGGCCCGACTTATGATTTTTCGAAGTTACGATGATGATTGCGATACGCCAAAAATTGTAAAATATTTAGAAAATTTTAAAAGATCAGCGTATGACGTGCAATAGGTTCAGATGATGCCCTGATATACAAGGACGATGCCCGGAAGTACACATCACTGGCCTCACACGATACCTCGCTCTCTCCCGTAACTCACGGAGTTACCTTGTGTATCAATGTACTGTACAGTGCATTACTGCTTGTTTTTTTGTGTGCTTCAAGAGCTAATTTTAATTCAAAAGCATGTCTCCTAAACGCCCCAACATGTCTCCTACAGGGAAAGATTCCTCGGTAGGCTAGGCTAGGCTAGGCTAAGCAGTGGTTCAACATATGATATTTTCCACTTACGATGGGGATATCAGAACACATCTGTATCGTAACCTGAGGACTACCTGTATCGAGGAGGAACAAGTCAAAGCACATAACAGTTTAAAACTTTATATTAATTCAGATGATGATTTGATGTGTAACTAATATTTATTATATACAGGTAGTCCTGAAGTTATGATGGAGATGCATTCTGCCACACCCATCGTAAGTCGAAAATATCGTATGTCGAACCACTGTGTTGAACCACTTAGCCTAGCTTAGGTATCTCAGCCTAGCTTAGCCCAGCTTAGCCTAGTTTAGCCTAGATTAGCCTAGCCCACCTAGGAGTCTTTTCCTGTAGCGTACATGTTTTTGAATTAAAATTAGCTCTTGAAGCACACACACAAAAAAAAACACAGTAATGCACTGTACAGTGCACCGATACACAAGGTAACTCCATGAGCTGCGGGAGAGAGTGAGGCATCGCACGAGGTGAGTGATCTGGGTGTTATCCGCGTACTTCCGGGTGTCATCCGTGTAATGGCCATGTACGTCATATGCGAATTGGAAATATTTTCTAAATATTTTACAATTTTTAGAGCATCGCAATCATCATCGTAACTTCGAAAATCGGAAGTTAGCCATCATAACTCGGGGAGCACTTATACTGTTGTTATTTTGTGTGTTTGTCTTTCTTTTGACCTTCTTATGGTTCACATAACTGGCTAAATAAAATCAATGTTTAAAATGATACAGAGATTTAGTGTTTGTGATTCAATTCCACTTCTCCATTATTTTCGATGTATTTTAGACCGGATTCAAATCCCCATAGTTTTTTGTGGTGTATTGTGAAGATGCTGTTACTCCTCCACTTGCACTTTCCTTCTACACGGTTTTCCATTTTTGCTCTCAGTGCTCCTATTTTTAAGCCATCTCCATCCACACGTACTCCTCATAAGTGATGACCTCTTCCGCTCCCTCCTTCATCAATTGCCTTCATAATTTTAAAAGCCCTTTTATGTTGTTTTTTTTCCTCTCATATAGTAAATGGACCCATAATTTAATATTTTAATGCATGTTAATGTGTTGTTTAACCTTCTCATGACAATCAGGCGCATCTAAGGTTAACCTTGAATACGAGCCAGTGTGGGCACTTCGTAAAGATGCGCTGCTCTTTGACAAACATCCTAGTCTAATGGACTGGTGCGTGATTGCTCCAGCCTGTGGCAGAACAGATGCCGTATATATTGGATAGGCATTAAAACGGGCATTTCTCAATTCCTCCCCCGGCTGCCCCTTCAGGGTCAGCGCAACAGCCTGGAGACGGAGTGATGAGTCAGCGCTTCCCGCCTAATTTATCTCGGCCTTCGGTTTGCGCTCGGCTTACAGAATTTAAAAGAAACAGGAGAGGCTGATGGTTTTGGAATGCGAGTGTCGTAAGGGTCGTCTGAGTCCTCAGCGGGCGCACCATATCACAAACACACTGAATATTTCATCAATGTAGTCACTGCCAGATTCAGATCTGGCAAATGGAGCTGGAGGAAATGGTGTGTCGTTTCTCAGTCTCGCCATATCATCCAAGATAAACAGAGGATCACACTATTCAGTGGGCAATACACAGGGACATTCATCACCAGTTTGTTTTTGGTTCTGCTGGCTTTTAAAATTCCCAGTCAGTGCTTTTATATCTAAGAGGAGAACAAAGGTCAAAGAGGTGTATGATGCTTGAATTATTTGTAAGAAGGACGGGGGTAAGATGATGGGGGAGGCCCCCCAGCTTTACCTCGATAGATGCCACAACACTAGCTTCACAGGCAAAAAGCTATTTAAGCCCATTTGTTTGCCAAATAGTGAACCTAGCATGATGCTAGCTATTGTTTTAGTCGTAATCGTATTCTCGTTTTAGTCCACAGAGGTTATAGTGTTTACTTTCGCCATTTATGATGGTTGCTGAACAACAGATACATCCAATAGGAAATGATGCATAAAAGACATGTTAACTGATATAATGGCATTAATTCCAGAGAGATAGTATAAGACAATATAACAAAAAGTCTCTGCGTCTGAGGGCTGATGACTGATTCCCCGTTGTTGAAATGCACATGTACCCCAAGGTCACTTGGTATATCTGTAAAGAGTTGTGAGCAACTCACTTAAAGTGTCGTTTTTTCCCATTAGAAAGGAATTACACTTTTGGTGCTATGATTGTTCCTTCCTCCTGTGCTCGGATTGACTAATGGTTCTTACTCACAAGCAGTTGACTGACTGGACAATTGAGAAGCCCGACTGTGAAAAACAGAGACAAATATCAAGCAAGACAGTTTTAGTATACTACATGTGGCAAAAAAAAACATGCATTTCCTGCCCTTCTGATGCGGTTCCTGTGGTAATAAGAATGACTTTTCAACTGTTCATTCAGTCACCGTGGTGTGGCAAAATTAAGCCTGTTTTAACTACACATATAGACTCATTCAAATCAAGCCTTGCTGGTGGTTCAGCAGTATGAAACGTGTTTTTTCTTTGAGCTAACTCAGTGTCGGTTGTAATTATGTTACTATGCCAGGAGTAAAGGCTGCATTTCACATTTCAGTATCCATTCAAACCAAACTAGGTGCCAGTGGTTTTAATGAGACCCATGCTTTGATGGACAACCAGTGCCAAATCATGGCAATTTCTTTTAAATAAATAAATAAATAAAAACTCACGGACATGTAAGGAGTAAAAGCATCAATCTTTGCTGTTATTGTTCTTTGAACCCCAGATAATTACCAGGGGTGGACCTTCGAACAAAGTCACCTGGTGACATATGATGGAGTATTTGCAATAAATACCATTGTCATACAGCCAACTTTTCCTGGAAGCTTGTGGAGTATACTCCAGTTCCAAATGACAAGGAACAAGAAATGACAAAGATCATCAGGGTCCATATAACCTCATTTCCATGCAATAAATAAATATCTGGTACTCCATTTCATCTCTAACTAGCAGGGGCAGTGATGATCACATGGCTAAAGGATGCCAAGAATACACTGATTCATTAGTCTTTGAGTGAAGTTGTGTGTAAATGTTTGCATGAACCAAACTTAATTAAAAATGATGTCAGATTGCAGTTTCTCTGATTTTACAGGATTTTCACAAATAACAATTTTTTTTTTGTTTAACTACTGATATGAACGATTTATGCATGAATCCGCACTTATCCAGCTTGATAAATGAGGCCCAATGTCATGAGAAACAGTACCCACCTCAGGATGTAACAGAAAGTTTCTCAGAGATGACCTCTGCACTCGCACCATTCAGAGGAGTGATGTTAACCTTGTAAAACCTGGAAAAAATGCATGCTGATGCTCAGGTAGGAGCAGCTGCACAGACTTCTGCCATAATTCTAAATAATTCCCATGAGGAAGAGACGGTCCTCATAGAGATGTCTAGGCTGTTTGTAGGCCACGGTGATGCACTGCTTAGACAAGAAAGCCCCCAAGCCCCCGTGTTTTTCCTCCACACTGCTCCCCAGCCAGTAAGGGAAGCACCCGTGGTGATTATTTTTCTCCAACGGGGCACCACTCCCAAAAGGACCCCTTTTGTTAGGAATGCCCTGCATCTCCATCAAGCTACTTGGGCTCCACACCTGACACCCTTAGCATATGAAAAAGGAGAGTCTTTAGAAACTCATTCAGCCCTTTCAAATATAGAAGTGGACAAAAACCACCCTAGCTGTCATGTGTCAGTTTGCATCATGTGACTGGTAATGCACTACGAACACAACCCATTACCATGCATTTGCTCTTGGATTAGAAATGTGGAGATGGTGAGTTTACTGTGTTTAAAATCATTCACGCTGACTCTCGACTGTATATATGTTGTCGCATTGTATTATTAGTGTTACATTTTATTGTGAAATCACCAATTCACCTACTGGTGTATTATTGGGAGGTGAAAGGAAACTGGAAAACCAATAGAAAATCCACACTCACATGGGAAGAACATGCACTAAACCTCCACAAAGATAAGCTTTGGATCAAACTGGGAATGGCAATGCTACCCACTGCTTCACAACTATTAGAATAAATATAGGGTTGGGTTTTTGTTTTTATATTTAAGATATTGCAAGTCTATAAATAAATATCTATAAATTATAAATAATAGAAAAGAATAGAATAGAATAAAAAAGCCTTCAAATAAATATCTATAAATTCATAATTGAATACAGTAGAATAGAATAGAACAGAACAGACAGAACAGAAGAGAATAAAAAGGAATAGAATAGAATAGAACATAAAGGAACAGAACAGAGCAGAATAGAATAGAATAGAAAAGTCTGTAAATAAATATCTATAACTTCATAATAGAATACAGTAGAATAGAATAGAACAGACAGAATAGAATAGAATAACAAGGAACAGAACAGAATAGATTAGAATAGAATAAAAAAAGTCTATAAATAAATATCTATAAATTCATAATTGAATACAGTAGAATAGAATAGATTAGAACGGAACAGAACAGACAGAACAGAAAAGAATAAAAGGAACAGAATAGAATAGAACAGAATAGAATAGAATAGAATAGCATAGAAATGTCTATAAATAAATATCTAATCACAGAATATGGTGTTTTGTTATGTTCTGCTTGAATATAGCTACTAACAGTTCAGCATGTTATGCTGCAGTTGGCGTTCTGAAAGCTTGCTCCATGTGCTCCATTTTAATGTTGAGCACCTGCCCCTCTAACGGTCTTTGCCCAGCTCTGATCAGTATCAATATCACTAATGTGCAAGTAAATATAAGGGTAAGTAAGACTTGTCAGTTCTAATATATTAAGATGCCCTTGGGGTCTACCAGCCCTCCCTTGACTGTTTAAAATGTGTGCTGCCTGAACTACTTCTCATTCTGTTGTGTTTGCTTAAATTTACTTGAACACTAAGTAGACATGAACTCTTGTGCTTTACAAAGAGCCTTAGTGTTTTCCCTTCCTTATATACCTGCTTCAGCTGAGGATGAGGTTGAATGAGGTCTTTTGAGGCAGAGAAAGCATTATTGCTCTGTCCTCCAGTTCTAGTCCTGATGTCTAATTAGCAGGGGTGGAAAGCAACGAACGACCTGTATAATACCTTAGTACATAGTTCACTGTAACTGTCATTATTATGTATAATTAAATCCTAGTACTTTTACTTGAATTGTTTTCACATTTACTTTTTAATTTAGCCTAGTTTGACAGTTACATTTATTTTGATCACCATTACAGAATAAAATATAATAATGTATTTAACCCTGACAAGCCTAAGCCAACTGAACAGTAGTATATTTTAGTATAACAAAATAATGCAGTTTTCTGACAAAAGTCTAGGCTTTATGTCTGAGGCGGTGGAGACAGATGAGCATCCCTAGCCCACATTATCAGGTATCTTCATTTTTAAATGCTTTTGTGCAAACAGCATGATGATGATCTGCAGTTTACCCAAGCCAAAACCCATGGAGATGCCAACATTTCACAGCTCAACATCCAACATGTGGAAACATATACAGATAAGACATTGGCTAACTGAGTGAGCATGACTAGCTAGCCAAAGCTTTTTTTTTTTTGTAGTGTGAAGGATCTGTATTAAACGTAAGATGTTACTTTGATTTTTGGTAGTGATTGCCTGATGTGCTAAGTATACCTTAGTGTTGCTTTAGCCTATATGTAACATTTTGGATAATATCCATGGGGCATGTTTGTTAGATAGCTAGAAACATGTATTAATTAACATGAACTAGCTAGCTAACCAATCTAGCAAGTTACTAACAACAACATATGGCAAAGTTATCTATGCAGCTAATATTACCTTTGCTCAAAAGGTGATTTCACATCAGTATAGGGGTTTTGATTAATTATATATAATTCTTTTCCATTGCTCAGATGAACATATAGCATTTTTGGTTGTGATCAGTTGTGATCAGTCTTACTTGAGTAATTTTCTTGCTCACTACTTTTACTCCAGTGAATTATTACTCGAGCGGCAGTACATGTACTGTATGTCAGTATGTTTTGTACTCATTCCACCACTCGGCCACTCAGTCATTGCAAGTAATGTCCCAAACCCTAGAGCACAGAATCTACATATATTTTAATGCTAATTTCCATATATATATATATATATATATATATGTGTGTGTGTGTGTGTGTGTGTGTATATACTCATCAAAAAAA
>JAQMCW010000035.1:10400508-10422816 GCA_030068335.1 Chrysichthys cranchii
TATCATTCCTATCACCATTTATTGACAAAAAAGTAGCTGACAGGCTCATGTATAAGAATGTCATCTTTGTTAAAGAGCTAGCTAAGCTTTTAGCAGCTACTAACCAAGCTATCCGGTTACCATGACGACTGGCCGTTCAACGCGGCTACATCCGAAACCGCACAGTAGTGTAGGCCGCTACACAGGAGGCGGGAGGAGTAGTTTACCGTAGTTATGACAGGTAGTGGACTCCTCTGACAGGCCACTTAGTGCGGGCGGTATGCGGTTTGGGATGTGTCCCTGTTGAAAGGCGGTATATAGAGAGAAGCACTTCAGGACTACGGGGAGACCATGGGGTGTAGAATAAGTTATCAATTTAGGGTAATTATTATTATTTTAAATAGAAAAACCGTTAATAAGGTTTAGTTGGGAAATACTGTTAAATTAGCCTGGCCACCAAAATTACAACAACAACAACAACAATAATAATAATAGTGATGATAATAAAACACGACTCTAGAATATTTCTTTATTTGAACCCATTCCAGTTAATGTAAAATGGATGGCGTAAATAGCTGCTGACAGTGAAAAAGGTGAATATTTTCAGCAGTGTGTGATCACGCGCAGGACACAAAAGGCGGGAAAATGACCGCGCGAGCTTCTGATCACGCGAACGTTTCACCTTTTGTTTTTAGGAAGCACGCGCTGAACTGTCACAGGATGAAGCCCGCGCTCTTTAACGTTCTGTGTGAAATAAAAGAAAAAACAGGTCAGTCATGTTTTTATATATATCTATATCGCAGTATTATTTTATAATGACACCCTTTCTATATTTAAATACACCTGACGGACCAGTACACATTAACCTGTGTTTAAACAGGACACAGCTTTCACCCACTCTGGTGGAAATAAATGTTATGTCACTGTTAGCTACAGCATGTTAGATATCTGTCCTGCGCTCATGTTTTTACATGTCTTCCCATAAATGTTTTCTATAATAATACATTTGTATGAGCACAACCAGTGAAAGATGATTTCATATTAATATTAGTATAATAATGTGTCTAAAGGCCTGTTTTGTAGTCGTGCCTATGAATCTGAAGGCAAACCCAGGAAAAGGCTTCTGCTCACACTCCAGTCATTTCATGTTTCTTTCCACAGTCGAGAAATCTTATGAAATGTCTAGCCCCTTCATTTAAAGTGAAGTCTTCCTTCCTTCCTTTCTTTCCTCCCTTTTTTTTACTCTCTATTTTAGTCCAACAACTGCTGTGTTCAGACCGAGCTCATTTATGATGAAACTCTGTGAACAAAATAAAAACATGTAGGCTGTATTTAATGATCGACTTCTGTGCATCGTGGTAAGCAAATCTCCTCCAGATGAAAATCTCTCCCCGTATCCCAGCGACTTTTTTTTTTTTTGCTGTTCTTTTCGCTTTGTGTCTAAAAGTGTAGTATCTCTGTTTAAAATGCAGCGAGTGCTAGAGCCTGGACGTGCCACCTTGCCCACTTGTAGATGGCAAACACTTTGTTTGATTTGTCTTGCTAGTCATCTCTCTTGCAGCTGAAAATGTCTCCTTGTGTACAGATGTTTCAGCCATAATGCTCTGTCAATGTCTCCTTTACTCTCGGCTGTCTGCCTTATCACATTTTTTTTTACTTTGTTTAATTTTTTAACATTCTGGCTTTAAGAGCTGCAAGAGTCAAGTTGAGGAGAAACGTGGCGGAAAATTTACCCTGCGTGATTTTAAGTGTTTAATGATTAGGCTAAATTACCAGGTGCCAGGTTTCCTCTGTGTGTGTGTGTGTGTGTGTGTGCGTGCGTGCGTGTGTGTGTGTGTGTGTGTGTGTGTGTGTGTGTGTGTGTGTGCAGATTTAAACATTCAGGGAATTCATTTGTGACTTGTTCGCTTGGTGATAACCATGCTCCCAGTCTGTCTTCCTGACAATATAAAATGACATGAGCTACCTGAATCTCATACTGGATAGACTTCAGACCTGCGAGCTCTTTTTATTTTCACCTCCGGAGAGACGGAACAGCTCTGAGTTTGCGCCTGAGACTCTATCGCAGAAAAGGCTCAGGGATTTTTCACAGTTATTAGTGCGTGAAATAAAACGGATGGAGATATCTGAAGGAGATATCTCTCTCTGAACGCGCTCTCTTGGCCGGATGGCTTCGGCGCGAACGCCGTCGTTTATTCAGCTTCCTCGGCTGCAGCGCTGCCTTGGCGTGGAGCTTGCATCGAAGTCAGACTCCCCCATTGCCTTTTCCCTTTCTCTCTGTCTGTGTTGTTTTGCAGCAGCAGGGGGGACGTAGCTATGCGCAGAGTTTTTCACTCCCTGCTCGGGTTCATTCAGAGTTCGAGCTCAGGGTGACATGGACCCATTCCAGACAAGCTCACTCTGTCTTTCTGCCTTAAGCTCACCTTCCCGTTTTGAGCAGGGCCGCTATGAATCACAGGTCAAAGCTAGAACCCAACACTGTAAGACAGCGCAGGTATACACTCTGCTCGCTGAGTGATGGGGCTTTGAGAAGGTTTAGATTTGAGGTGTATTTGTTTGGCTGTCTTGTCGGAGAGCTCTCTTGGCGTGTGCGTATTTAGTTTGGACAAAAAACTCCTGTAGGGGAATCCCACGGCCGTCCGCGCTCCTCCCCGCTTCTCAACAGAGATTAGGCCGAGCAAAATATTTAGCTCAAACCTCAACTGGTTTGAGATTGTAGGAGGGGAGAAAAGTAAGGTGTCTGCATTTTCTTGCACAAGCTTCCCCGAGTGTTGAAATCCATATGATCCAGCTGTTTGTGGTTTTCGTGTTTATTAACGCAACACGTTAGCGCCGTGATTTACAAGCAGTGAAGAGTTTCAGAAGCTCAGCGGCTGTCTGCTCGAACAGCTACAGCGGGAGTTGAAAAGAGTTTATAATTATTTTCGAATTAGTATTATATTGTGGATTTTAATATTATTGTCTTTGTAGTTACATTTCCAAAAGAAAAAAGTTTATAAATCTGCGTGAGCTACTATGTTTGACAAGCATTACATTTTCAGTCTCATCTGGCGAAGCACACATGCGAGTTGCCAGCAACAATGATACATATAATATTAAACTAATATGATACATATAATATTAAACTAATATGACACATATTGGAAAAAGCTTTTGTTATTGTGGTGTAATGTGTTCACGTAAGGACTTAGTTGTCTATCTGCCAATTATATATATATATATATATATGTGTGTGTGTGTGTATGTATACATATTTGTGTGTGTGTGTGTACATACATACATACACACACAAATATGTATACACACACACACACACACACACACACATATATATATATATAGTATATTTAGGCAAATCACTGGCACATGATTAAAATAAGTCACTTTTCAGTATTAGCGAGGTCTGTTGTATGATACAGGAGTTGACATATCCTAGTGCAACACAGTGTCAGCTCTCAAAACCACAGTAAAAAAAATTCAGAAGTATTTCTAAGTATACTCTCTTACATGAATCAGGATGAGACTGCTGAATGTAAGGAGAAATACAGGGTTGTTAATTTGACCACAGCACAGTATGTGACTATTGTTACCTCTAAAATGATGAGGCGTTATGTCCAGGGTTGCACAGTGACATTTTACACCTAATTATTCAGCGAAAGTTTCAGAATGTGATATTTCAGGCATTTCTGCATATACAGATAACGAGGAAATGGACTGATTATTTCATAAAGGCAGTTTTTAGTCACAGAATGTTTTAATCACAGAGTTTAATGAACGGTACTGAACGATCCAGAAGATAAGCGGGTGTAAACCCATGTGTGTTATAAGATGCCTTTATGTTCCTCTATATCCTCCTGAGACCCCAATATCTTCCAGAGAGGACATCACATTGCCCTCCAAACTACATTGTGTGTATTTCCTTGTAAGATCCTCATATGAGAACCATTGGGTATTAGTCTTTTGCCAAACTTCTTCCTGTTTGGAGACAGTGATCAAGTTGAATAGTTATGAGTTACAAAAAAAGTGAAACAGTGAGCAGAAAGGACAAGGCACACACCATTATACTTCAGGTCTCAGGAGGATACATATCAGACAGAACAAAGTGATAGAGAGTTTACTCTGTTTGTTCTTGGCTTGGTAATGATTATGGCATTATAATATGATAACTGTAGGATTTATTAATAGGCATTGTTGAATGTTGCCACAAAATTGTTCTTTCTAGCTCAAAGCCCAATTGGCATTTATTTTCATTAAACTGCTTGTAGTCCGAATATGATCATTGGGTTATTTTTAATAACTGCAGCTCCATATGTTAGAAATGTAAACACGTCATGAAAAAAAAAGTCACAAAACAGCAGTATAGACTTGCAGCGTGCATTTATTTTCCTATCTAAGTCAGATTTAGCATTTGAGCTCCCAGACTCCAGTGAAGAAGGCAATAGTGGTGCGGATTTGTAGATTTCTTCCTTAATTAGCACATCCAGTAATTACTGACTCCTTCATGGGCTGAGTTTGGTGTGTTAGAGGAAGGAAACCACAAATCTCTGTGGAGCTTTTTAGTCCTCCAGGCCCTGAGTTTGACACTCCTGTTTTACATTCTAACCCAGCAAGGACGTTTACCTCACAGCGATCAATAGCAGCTCATTGTTTAAGCAGCGCTGTTTTTTTTTTTTTCTGTGTACATAAGTGTGTATAAACAGTGAGCTTGACCGGTTGTGCCGTTCACATCACTGTGCATATGTGTATGTGTTCACGGCATTTGTCATCTACTCAAGCCTTTTCTGTTTGCTCTCTGTGCTCTTTTCTCAGGCGAAACGACTTTGAGGTCAGTTTTTACCGCAAAATGAGTCCAGGTGGTTTAAAAAAAAAAAAAAAAAAAAAAAAGGAAAGCAGTTTTATTGGATAATGTAAATTTACAAATAATTCTCTTTAAAATAAGGGGTGATTTGTTATATTTGGTGCAGCCAGTTCAGAGAACTGAGCGAGCAAAAATGTTTAAGGTATCATCATCATAAGGGAAAAATAAAATTTGGGACAAATCAGCCATAAAGTTTGATGTGTAAATTCAAATAAATGGATAGCAACCAGACAGCTGTCATATTTAGTCATGTTTACAGGTTGTTTTACAGTATAGTGTTTTGCTAATGTATACATTATAAATGGAGGAATGTATTTATGACAGTTACGTTAATAAAACGATGTGTGGATCATTTTTTTTATCGCACTCTCGTTTTAAGTCACTGTGTCTTGGACTGAACTTTTGCAACACTGGGCTCCTTTTCTCCTTTTCTTGACGTGCCCCCAAATTCTGATTTGCGCCACAACACTTCAGTGTGCAGACTTGATACTGTACATAGCCGAATTGAGATTTTACCGTTGAATCCAAGGAGCATTTTTAAAGAAAACGGTAAAGTAGTCATGTGCGAGTCGAACAGTCCTTCTGTGAAGGAGTGCATACGTGTGTAGTGAAAAATGGTACTGTGTGATTGTTTTTCATTTGCTCCGCACCAGAAATAGTTACTGTCTTTTACCCATCTGTAGAGCCTGAAAAAAGCTAAATAATGAAGGTGAAAACAGAATAGCATTAAATCGGTCCATTATAATGACAGTCCTAACACTGAGCAGATAATCAGCACTTGCCACTACCAACTTTTGCTTGTACACACACACACACATGCACGCACGCACGCGCACACACACAGAAAATGTGATGTGCTCGTGTAGTCCTGCCTTTATAAAATGCTTTGTGTTACACAGGGAATGCTTTTTTAAGCTTGTGCTCTCTGTGTGAATACCATTAAAAACGTAATGAGGACGTGGTCCGTTTTGGCATTAAAGTGTTTTGTATGATGAGATGATGGAGGAAAATTGTTTGTATGCTTTTGGAAAAAATTTCAGATAGCAAATCTGAAATGTTTGCAAAAACATGCGAACATTTTTTTTCTTAATTATCTTCTGCATGATATAAAATACAAGCATAATTTAGCTGAATTCCTGCAGGCTTTGTGTGTCCAGGATTTGCATGTTTTTTTTTTTTTTTAATATAACCGTTTATACATAACGATGAAGTTTTATTACAAACAATGTCTTTGTAATCCAAGATAGGAAATGTATTTTTGGCAGAACATTGTTGCTCTGTCTCATTTGTTATTTGCTGGATTTCTTCAAGGTGTGTGTGTGTGTGTGTGTTTGTGTGTGTGTGTGTGTGTGTGTGTGTGTGTGTGTGTGTGTGTGTTTTCAAGCTCCGCCGGTGTGATAGTGAACGCCTGCAGAGGAGTGTATGTATGGTCTGAGGGCACGACCTGATCTTTTGACCTACACTTTGTTTTTCTATTCTTCCTTACTGACTTCGTATACTGATAGAAGCAGGAATTTTTAGTCTGATACCCCCCCCCCCTTCACTTTTGACTTGCTTCTCTTTTAAACCCAGTCTGTGTGTTCATTCCTCACATATTTTCAGTCCAAACTCAGTGAACAGAGTGTTGTTTCACACACAGTGCACTACTTTCCTAAAGTGCGTGTGTTACTGTTATTCTTATTCATGCTGCTTTCTGAACTACAGTGCTGTCGATATGAGAGAGAGCAAATTTATTTGTATAGCACATTTCATTTAGTGTCCTTTATATAGACATTACCTTTTTATCTTGCTATAATACCTTTTTTGTCATGATTTATATCATGATAATGTGTTAAATGTTGAAAGATAAGGTGGGTGATGAATTAAAGGAAAATCCGCTAGGAGATTTTGAATTAGACAGCGTTTTTCCACCATCATCATCGTCATTGTCATCGAAATGGAGTGAATATCTTGTGGAAGAATGATGGTCCGTTCCTGCAGACCTGTGGAATGTACGCAAAGGCACAGTGAAGCTCATCTGGAGGTCCATTATGGCTCCGAATGTAACTAAGACGCTTGTAGCAGTTTTTATTTGTTTATTTATTCATAAAGGTGATATGGTCACTCATCTGTACATTTGGCAAGACAAGTTTTTTTGCTTGTTCTTCATCATAACAGACCTGCTACACTGAAGTGTTCAGAAGTGAATTTAAAGAAACCCATTTATTTAACCCTGAATTCACTGAACCACGTCGAGTCGAGTAAAGTAGGAATCTGAATACCTTTTAATGTCACTTTTAAAATAAGCTTTGGAAACTCCAAACACACAGTGGCTCACTTTCTGAAACAGTAATGCAAGCTTTAGATCACAGCTACAAATACACAACACGACTTTTATTTATTTATTTATTTTTATATCTATTCTTATGTATTATTTCATTATGTTGATCAAAGTGTCCAGCTGCTCTGTTACTATATGGTGCATTTCTGTAATTCATGTCGTTGTTTGTTTATATGTTTTTGTTGATCTTGTACTCTAAGCAACGAACTCAGAGAGTTGCAAATCATTGAGTTTAATGTGCTGGACTGGTGTCCCAGTCAGAGTTAACTCCCTGTAAGGCTAAAGTTTTTCCTGACGAATGCACTAATGGTTGCTTGAACTTCATAGCGAATGCTGTGACTGTGGTGTAAAAAGTTATTGCCCTAGCTCAGTTATTTAAAGCCAGAGCCATATGGCATTTAGTACAAATACAGTGATGTACTGAAAGCCATCATATTTGGCAGTTGTTGTCATACGGAATTGTTCACATAATTTAATTTTAATTTTAGTAAGGAAGAGGAAGAAAGAGAAAGGTCAGCTGGTAAACTCTGCTGAAAACAATGGCCATGTCTTGTCAGAGTGCCTCCAGTCCCTGGAGCTTTGACGGCTTTCCAAAAATACAGCCCCAACTCCACCTCTCTCTCTCGCTCTCGCTCTCTCTCTCTCTCTCTCTCTCTCTCTCTCTCTCTCTCTCTTTCCCTCTCTGTCTCGCTCGCTCGCTCTCTCTGTATTTCTCACACAGACTTTAACGCCACTCACGAACTCTTTCGTTACTCCACATGACACACAGCAATGACATAACCCAGGCTTGCACTTGAAAGGAGAAAGTGCAAATGTTCTTTGTTGTGCGCGTGTGTGTCATTTTTTCTGGTTTTGTCTCTTCTGACACTTAGAAACTAGTCTCAGAGGAACAAATGCTTGGATCTCCAGGCACTTACGGATGGTGTCAAGGCGTGCGGTTGCCTAGCGTTGCACGCATGCCGCTCGGTGACACTGCCTTGAACCTCGGCTAAGAAAAAACCAAACAGGAGAACGGCAAGGGTTGAGTAACGCTCGCACTCTGCTCCTGGCGTACATAAATAAACAGGATACAAATAGTTTCTTGAGTTCCAGTTTCACTTCACACGCTTTCCTAATTCCTAATTTTCCCCCCACTTTCGTAAATGAAGCCATTATGGAAACTGTTAACGCACCCAGTGACTTTTTCATTTTCCCTTCTCGTTTTTCTCCACTTAAACCCCACTGAGCGACGTCTGAAAACGAATTACGTACTAAATCAATTCGTTCTCCACTTCTTGCTCCAACATGGAGTTTCTCATAGCTTGATAATCAGTAAAGTCCTGTCCTCAGGTTTCTGGAAAACGGACTTATAAACAAACGCCACCCGAGAAGGATTGGAAATGAAACGGCGCTGTAAACATCCTACATTTGTTTTAAATCTAAATCTTATAAACCTGCGTCAAACCGCTGCAGTCATCCTGCATACAGCTCGAGACAGACTGGCCTGCCGGTTGAATCCCCCCCCTTCTCTCAACAATGAGCCTGTTTTCCAGCGGCGTGTGTTTGACCAGCGTAAGGTTTCACGCCCTCAGGGAACGACCCATTTATAAGAGCGAGCTGTGGGGTGATGTAATGTTATTTTTCGAAGGGTGAGAATGGGGTGAGGAGAGAGGGCGACGGAGGAATATTTGACAAGGCTGAAACGAGCCAGAGATCTGATTACCGCGAGACTGTGCTGCGTTTTGCACAGCGTTAAAGGTGACAGTAGTCATAGTATACGGTTACTGCTGTATAGCTCATTACAGCTGGAGTAAATCATTTTAGCCAGGCCTCTCAGTCAGCACCATTCACTTCATGGGAACCAGGGCGCACGCTGAAATAAAATACACTGCGCAATTTCATCACGATGGCTTTAAAACAGTGACCACTAACGTGTGGTTGACACCGTGCCAAGGAAAAGACCCAAAACCCAGAGAAAGGTGGTGTTTAATATACAAGCCAGGTTGCGAAGGAAAAAAAGATGGACGAAGACGCAGAACTTTTAACTAAGACTATCAGGTGGTAATCACAGTTTCACTGATAGACGTAGTAAAGTGTGATTTGGAGAAATAGAGAAGAATAGAAGGCTTCATCTCTTTTTCAGATATACTCGCATGGTATATTTAGGTCTTTTTGTTCCAAATATGCACTATCCTTGAAAATTATAAATATGGATTACCCGATGTTGAACAAGTGAAAAAGTGTTAATGAAAGGATTTGACTTTATAATTAGTAGATTGTTTGGATCTAAAAGTAGCAGCAGGCCTGCTGATGATCATAGAGAAGGTTTTGAGCTGTAAGAAGGGAAACGAAACGAACTTTGTGCACAATTGGATTTCTGCTAATAAGCTGGAAACAATAAATATGGGTCAAAAACATGCACGTGAACTAATGTTTGTAGTCAGCTATTTGACAGGTTCACTCCCCTTATATCGTTATCATCAAACGCCAGCAATGATGACGTGCAATTCAAAAGAGCTTGGCAACTCGGCAGAGGTGTCGTGCTAAGGTTCCGAGTGGCGCCGAACAACATATTGTTTCTTAAATGTTATGATTTTTTATTGTGTTCCATGAGCACATCTCAAAAGGTCGACATGATTTGTTTCCTGTGTGTTGATAAATAGTGGCAATAGCATGATCCATCACAAATAGGGTTTTTTTGTTTGTTTTTTGTTGGGGGTTTTTTTTTGTTTTTTTTTTTTGGTAAGAAGAATGCTGTGCGAAAACTGTGTTATATCAAAGCATCATCAGTTGGTTTGAAAATATTACCAGAAGTGTGATGTGCAGCATGCTTATTCTGTCCATATCATGCAGCTCTAGTTGTGAGTTCAAATCCCTAGAGAGCTGCATCTGGGCTTTAAGACCATTAACCTTCTCAACTGCTCAGCGCCACGCTCGGATTAGATTCCCCCTCGCTCGAAAGTGGCACGAGAACAGACGCGTAAGTTGAAACGAATACAGTTGTGTTACTTTATATAGATACTGGATTAAAAGTGGCAGATCTTCTCCTTTAAAATATGCGCAAGACGTCTTGAAAATGGAATTCTGCATTAAGGAACCCAGAATAAATGAAACTGTTTAATTTGTAGGATATGTTTATAAATGAAGTCATGCAGTAGACCTCCTGACGCTGATACAGAAGCTCATAAACTTGCAAACTGCGCCGTGTAAGTGGAGTAAAAATAGTAATAAGACAAGCTGTACTTCTCCTGCAGAATGTTTGCAAGGGAAGAGAGCAAATATGGACTATGATATGAAAATATTGAAGAAGAACGACATGCTTACTGACTTTCTCTTTGTCTAGCGTTACAAAAAGTACATTCTAGAAGAGCAGAATAAAGATCGGCCCTAATCGCTCATATCCTGAAAATTGCTATATTTGTTACCATGATCTACCTAATTTCTAATAAAAAAAATTTTTTTAGATTATTTTAACAGTGCAGCCTAGTTACCTGCACTCAGTGCTAACTCTTTAACCATGTCAGTCATGCATTCAAGCCTCTTGATCGTTGCAAACCTGTATTTCTAGATAATAAACTGGGTAATAAGAGATATGAATTTCCTTTAAGTGTATCTAACCAAGCGGCAAAATAAAACAGCAGGCCTAATGATTTTGCATAATGATTTGATCCCCTCTCAAACATAAAACCTCCTCGTCAGTGTGTGAGTGCCAAAGAGCCACAGCACTGTAAACTGGCACTTCACATGCTGTCAGCACTGTGTGTGTGTTTCTGTGTGTATGTGTGTGTGTGGCAAATATGGCCTGATGATAATATGGAGGGCTTTTGTCTTTCCTCACTCCAGCCTCCACCAGAGCGAGCGAGTGAGAGAGGGAGAGATGGGCATCACAGCTGTTTCCTCAGCCACACGGGCTAATTATCCTCCGAGCGGAAACGCTAAAACCTAATTCTGCGCATAATAGACACACACACACACACACAGACACAGAGGCACGCGATCACGCTCACGCAAACACAGGACCATTGTAACATTGTAACAAGTGTACATTTTTTTTTGCGAGCGTGGCTTTTCCAGCGTTTGTGTCTAAAATGCGATTAAGGAGAGCAGCAATCGTGGAGATGGATGTCAAGAGAGACGGCGCTCGCATTTAGCATGTTTAGTATTGTTATCTCGGAGCATACACCAGAGCGCAATCGCATTACCTTATGAATTATGCAAATTGTCAGCGGCCTAATTGAGACGTGTTAATCATATTAAGAAGCTTAATTGCCAAAATTCAGCCCCGATGCAATTTGGTAATTAACTATGACATCGAGTTTTCCCTGCGATTGATTGAGAGCTCTCGGATGAAGCTGTCTACGTGTGCAAGCGCCTGTGTTGGCAGAGAGGAAGAAAGCTGCCGGTCAGAGTCGCGCACGCGTTTGCATCCTGCGCTTGCATGAAAAGAGCAGCTCCTTTTGACTGTATTAAAATATATGGCATTTTAATATTTATAGAAATAGATATGTATCGCGTATAGAGATGAAACTGGCTGAAACTGGTATCAGTGGCTGGCTGGGGTGCTTATCAGCTCGAGCAGTCGATGCTGCCTCCATATTAGCTGAAAGCACAGCGTTCAGCACATCACACGCGCACAGTGGAGATGTTATCACTTGGCTCCGCTTTCCTTTTTCATAAAGGCTTTTTTAACCAGCCGCGTGGGTAAGAAGCTCGGCGTCCCTGCTTTCAACCCCCCGCATCCTTAATGCGCTACACGTTTAATCGAATCTTCAAATTTGTATCACGTTAAACCGGCGCTCTCTCTTACGAATGCGGTTGCCATACCAACCCCCGTAGGAGTTCATTTTCTTTAATGTGAGATTCGGAATCTCATTTCCTCTCCTCCCTCTTGCTGCTGCTGTGAGCCACCAATGGGCCTACCAAAGCCTCACACACACACACACACAGAGAGAGAGAGAGAGAGAGAGAGACGCAGTGGGGGAGCAGAGTGAGAGAAAGAGAAGGAGAGGCCTCTCTCCACGTAGTGGAAATGACACAAATTAATATACACAACTTAAACCAGACCAAGATTAATGGCTGCCTTTCGCTGCAGCTTAGTCCTTCCGTCACTCGCCGGCTGCTCGTCGGACAAAATCAACACTAATCAACATTTATTCCACTTTCGCCCTGGGCTCTTAGGAGTCTGCCAGGACCGTTCCCCCCCTCCTCCATTCCTCCATCCTGCCATCCCTCCATCCCTCCACCTCGCCACGCTTTTCACCTCTCATCCACCTCGTCCATACATCACCGTACTCCCTGTCTCCCTCTCACCACGCTCTCCCTTCAGGCCACATTACAGCTATGATAGATTTTCTCTTTTCATTTGCATCCGATATTTAACGTCATAAAATGTTCGCTCTGACATGTCCCCCTCTCTCTCTCTCTCTCTCTCTCTCTCTCTCTCTCTCTCTCTCTCTCTCTCACACACACACACACACACACACACACACACACACACACACACACACACACACACACACATTCCACCCCCTTCCATAATTTCCCTGTCTTTTCCATTTTCGCTCTTTTTCACAATCTTTCCCTCTCCTTCGGCCCTGACTCTATTGCTGTTCTGTCTCTTCCACTCTCCTTCTCATTGTTTCTTGGACTCTCCCTTTACTTTCTTCCCCTGCAGTCCTCCTCCTGTCTCTCCTTCCTTGTGTGTCTGTGCGATTCTTATCATTTTAGTATTACTCTATAATATTGGGATTAAATGCTGTTGACAATTATTGTCATTTGGAAACGCAATATCGCTTTGTGTCTAGTTGGTGACGGTGCATTGTGTTAAGCAGCCTGATGGCTGAGATAAGACGCTTTGTTCTTGGGCGAGCGTGTGTGTGTGTGTGTGTGTGTGTGTGTGTGTGTGTGAGAGTGTGTAGTCCCTTTATGATAACTAAGGCACCACATTACTGCCACCTGAAACAGAGAAATAATAGAGAGTCACTCTGCAGCTGCTTCAATGATTCCCTCTGATTATCATCACATGCTGTCTCTCTCTCTCTCTCTCTGTCTCTGTCTCTGTCTCACACACAGACACACTTACACACACACATGCGCACGTGCGCGCACACACACACACACACACACACACACACACACACACACACACACACACACACACACACTTTGACCCAAAGCTATTATTCTGTGAAGCTTACACGAATGCATTGAAGAACCAGATGCTGGGAGCATATCATCAGATCCAGATGTGATGTCTGCCCTCTAAATAAGTGTGGCAAGACAGCCTGGTACAGCGTTTGCTTCTTATCACAACTGTTTGTGTATAAAGCTTGTGTTTAATGCAGAAAAACCATACCATGATATTTTTCAGGACACACAATATTTAGATGGTTTGCTGACAAAGTGCTAGCCAAACTGTGTCATGTGAAAATATATCATGAGTAATAATAATAATAATAATAATAATAATAATAATAAGGTGAGTAATGGGTAAATGTTATAGAAATAATTCATAAATGCATAAATACTCAATTGTATTGAAATGAAGGTTCTTGTGGTCTTAATTGTCGCATCGCACAGACCAGATTTTCTTTGCTGTACTCATTATGCAAAAAACATGGCTAGTTGATCATGAGATTTTCCCCTAAAGAATTTTTCTCTTTCTCTCCCACCCTCATTCTCCCTCTTTTACCCCCTCCCTCTCTCTGTCTTTCTCTCTCGCTCTCTTTCTCTCTCTCTCCCCATTTCTTTCTCCTAAGGATTTGCCCGTCTATGCAAATCGCTCATAATTAGACATGTTAATATATGGCGGTAATAAGCCGCTGTCTCTCATTATGTCTGCCTGTCTCGCTGTTTTGTTCAGGGGGAAAATGTTCCTGAGGAATAACATTACCTAGGGCTCAGTCCTCACAGCCCGCTCTGCAGAAACACACACTGCTAAATGGGTTTGGCTTTAGGCCTTGACTTATTGACACAGCAGTCACTGACCCTTTTTCTTTTGTCTATACAATCCCGATATCAGCGTTCCGAGTATCAATATTGGCTTTCTCTCACTTTAATAACTGCAGAAGCTGTTATTATTTAGCTGGAATGATTGGAGAGGTTTGTAGGGTGTTGGTGTGAGGTCGCACAGTTTGCCGTTATTCTCTTTCAGCTAATGATGAGCTTGAGACAGAAATAATGGACCTCAGTGAGCTACTTGAGTTTGCATTAAGAAAAAATTGCTAGTCAACATTACACACATTAAAAAAAAAATACCACCACCACCACCGCCACCAGCAGATCTGAGCTGGAAATATTTCAAGCTTCTGTGATATCAGGGTTTAAATGATATACTGTAGAATTTGAGTAATAATTATAAACACAAGTGAAAAATCCCTTTCAAATAAGGAGTCTTAGCAGTGAGACTTGAGTTCAGGACATCAGTGCTGTCCACATATACCTTCATAAACAGAGACAGGGAAGGGTTATAAAGTGCCCTCAATAACAGTGTCGTTATATATTGTGTAACTGATTATCAGCATATGTATAATGGATATTAAATACAAATGGGATGTAAAAAAAAAAAAAAAAAAGGATGGCAGCTATTGCTGCCATGTCAACAGGGACTAGTTTTGTGACTTTCTGCTGTGGTGAGCTTCTACCAAAACTGACACCAATTAACGGCCTGCCTAGCTCTGCGAGAGTCCCATCGCAGGTGTGTGTGTGTCCGTGTGTGTGTGCGCGTGTCTTAAAATAGCCCCTCAGCACACGGCATCAGTGGCAGGGGAACATTTTTTCGAGGAAGTGTGCAGAGCCTCGTGCCCCCCTCGAAAGGAAGCAAATGTTCTGGAGCAGAAGAGTGCATCGCTTTTGGCCCATGTCCCGATACACACACACACGCACACACACAAACACGAGTGCCATCTCGGCTATGTTGTAGCTCAGGAGAAACGGAGCTGCAAACGTAGGCTGGAATGAAGAGTGAACATACACCAGGACAGCACAATAAATTTTAACCAAGACCAAACACGTATACTCTCTCGCTTCTTTTTCCGCCAGCCAATCAGACCAAATCTGTCGACAGGAACGAAATGAAGAACCAATGGAGCTACCAAAGAGGTGGGACTTGTTTAAAGGGCCATTGAGTGGAATTCGAGCTCTAACAGTTGCAAGGTGACATACAGTAGCACTTTGGACCACGCTCATACACAAAGCCCCGCCTCCCAGAATCTGTGACGGCCGGCAAAGTTTATCTTTATTCGTTAGGTGACTAACTAACCTTCCATCTAGAAGTTAGCTGAATTCGGTGTTCAACGCCAGGTCTCATTCGCACATTTACAGACAAAACTCTAGGACAGAATTTTACGTGCATTACTCAGGTAAGGACGAAAGCACAACGGAGCTGTGCTATTAAAGGAAAATAATCCATGATGGGTTGGGGATTGGTGTGACGTGTCCAGCATGTCCTGAAGTGGTTTATTTTTCTTATTTCCCACTTAATCCCAATCAATCACACCTCCAGATTCGAGAAGTCAGCCACTCTGCGGTACACAATAATGTCCTGAGTATTATTATTATTATTAGAATTAAGCTACTTTAGTGTACTTTGTTTTTTTCATCCTTTAATTTACGTATCCAGGCAAGTCATACTTGTAAGAACCAATATTGATTTGCAGCAAGCAGCATAAGGCCTTTTTGGAAGAAGGGAATATTGAAAAACAATTTTTTTTTTTGAAAATGTAAAAATTGCGATTTAGAGTATTTTTTTTTTTTGTTTTTGTTGTTTTTAATATAAGGATCCAGTGAACGTTTTCGTAGCATGATAAATCCGATTATGGATTCGCAGTTCACCAAGTAATGATGTCATCAGCAGAATGACTTTTGACAGGTAAATTACTCCAAAGTAGTAATGCTATAATCCTGTCTCTGCAGAGTGCTAGCTTTGTTCTCTCCAGCGCATGCTCAGCAGTTCAGCAGCGATCATCCTGTCGAATGCTGGCAGGGCTGCAGCAGCGGGAACAGGTGCTTCTTGTTTGGGAAGGTCACTTCAGGACTCTGCTGTTGGAAAGGTTATGATCCGAGGCAGTGCGCTGACATCAAACACTGCCAAGTTAAGCCCCACACACGCACGCGCGCTCACACACACACACACACACACTTATCTTGACCCTATTTTCTGTCATCTACAGTTGATATGGAGTCACTTTCATAGCTAATCACAGAGTTGCACTGTATGATTATTAGGATTTAATGTCAGAGTTTAGGTTTTCTTTTGGATTTCTTTCTCCCACTCCCTCTTAATTTTTATTTTTTCTCTCGTGCTCAGTCTTTCCCTCTCTGTTTTTTCCCCCTATGTTTCTCTGTCTCTCCCTTGCTCTTTTCTGTTTCTCTCTCTCTCTCTCTCTCTCTGCCTCTCTCTCTCTCTCTATCTCTCTATCTCTCAGGCTGGTAAAGCTGGCCTGGCATTTTTATGACCAGTGGCCTGAAATGCAGGCATGAGTCATGTGGATAAGAGCGTGCACGCATGCACACGCGCACACACAATCCTCGCCCGACACGCAACATACAATCTTCATAAGCAATTCTCACCTGCTGTGTGGAAACCCTGGGAGAGCAAATGAGGATTTAGCCTAAAGACTAATAAATGAGATACATTTTCATAAGAAAAAGAAGTTCTGCTTGTTTTATTTCATCGCCCATTTGCGTTTCATGGAGATCTCAGGGATAAAAGCCGAAAGCCGAGCGTGCCAATAGCCACGTTCCAGTAATTGGTATATGATATACTGCAGTGTTCAAACCTGCACTATTTTGTTAGAGGGAATCTGTCACTATTCTTCTGTTTTATGTGAGGAAAGTTCGACAGGGTTTGTGTTCATGAGGGAGCAAAGGCAACACGAGGACAGGTTTTATTTCAGACAAATCGACAGGAGAAGCTTATGCACGCTGTATGCGCGTCTCACTCTTTAGCCCTTAATTCTGCTTCATCACAAATGAGATGCCAGTGAGGTTCATTTAGAATTAAAATGTTGGCCAGTGAAAACAGATACTAGTATTTCGAGGGGGGGGACAATATAGTAAGTGTAATAAAAACGCTAGGCATTTATTGTGACGTGAAAATGTAATATCAGCACATGCCTACTCGTGGCTTTGGCCTCCGGCGCATCATTTTGCCTGAGATGCCAAACGGTATTCATAATGAAAATGCCATTCGACGGCACTGTCAGCATCCCCTCGTCACAGTTTCATCAGCCCGCCGCTGTGTATCTAATTGTTTTCTCTCTCTCTCCCTCTCTCTCTCTCTCTCTCTCTCTTTCTCTCCTCACTCAGACTAGACTGTCTGATAACTCCATATTCTGACAGAAGGCGAGAGATAAAGCGAGGTTAAGAGTTTGGAGGATAACGTAACCTTGATAAAACACTTGTCTCAATGACGCTGATCTTCTCCATCCATCTTCAGCCGTCATGAAGTATGCAAATGGGGCGTCGGCGAGAGCTAAAACACCACCGCGGTTAAATGGGCCATTTCAAATGCTTTGCGCATCACACTGACAACCACATTTCCCCCTCACGAATGTGCCACTACACCGCTCTTCCTCCCTCTTCTCCTCCGTCTTCCCTTATTTACACCTTTCTCCTGTTCATCCTGCTCCATCCTTCAGCACTTTCACTTTCCCCCCTCAGCCTGCTTCGCAAATTAGAGATATACGGCCTGGTGTCAGGGCGGCTACTCATAAAATATTAACAGCGTGTAGAGAGTTTTGTGTCGCTACATTCCTCTTCATTTTTAACTCCGTCAGCACAAGCCGTGGCACAGTTATTTGTGTATGCTCATCTGTTTTAATACCCGGTTTATACAAGGCCATGTTCACCAGCTATCTCTCCACTTATTCACTTTGGGGCTTTCACAACGAACAAATTTTAAGCTGTATTTATATATGTAAAAAAAAAACAACGACGACGGCGTAGGTAAACCCATTCCGCAAACCAGCTATTATTATTTATTCATGCATTTCATAAGCGTTCTCTTTTACTTACTTGAGGGCTTAATGTGAAGCATTTATAAGCTGTCCTTCACATGCTCCTTCACATTCCAGTCATAACCAGTACATGAGCATAACCATAAACATATACTCTGTATAAACTCCTCAATATAAAAGCAATTCATAATTCCCAGTGCTAGCCAGAGGACGGTCAGTCCCTGCTGAGTTAGCTGCAGCACATGTCTGTAAAGCTGTTTTTACGAAACCTGTAATATGAAAAATACAAAACAAAAAAAAAAAAAACAAGAACAAAAGACATGTTATGTCAAAATAACTAATAAGCGAGGATGGTTTCAATCCAGGCTGAGAAGTTGAAGTATAAGGGCTTTGCTCACAAAGATTTGCTCAGAAGTGGCTCTGTGGCAGGCGTGGATCTCACTTCAGCTCGGAGTCCTAAGTTTCCCGTAGCCGTTAGCAAGATTAGCATCATGGCTCTAGGGTACAACTAAAGAAACAAACATGTTTTGGGTGACATTTACGCTGGGAGAAATTGTGCAGCTTTAGCCGAATTATTTTAAAAATCCCGTCGTTTACTCTCGTCTGTCCTACTTCACGTTCCTGCGAGAAACCTTTCCATACCGTTTGGTCCATTTGGTTGATGTTAATCATTTGCTCATTCATAACCTGAATGATCCCGAGAAGTAAAATTAACACACGCGTATGTCAGCCCAGTGATTAACATGTCTGACAAGATACTATATATAATGATGCAGCCGGTAACATGTGCCGACAGCGTGTAGGAGAAGTGTGAGATGTCTGAAAGGCGTCTTCCCGAGATGATTGATTTTTTTATCTCTTTATCTGTCTGGCTCACGATGCCTCCCAGAGTAGCTGATGCCAGTGGGCGGGGACTCAACCTGAATTTTTCTTTTCGTTGGATTACAGATTACTGAGATCTGTCATAATGTTTTCTCCCCTGGTCTTCACCCCGATTTAATCACATCCAAATTGACTCTTTGCATAAGGAAGGTGAAGGCTATGACAGCTTTCCTTTACATCTTTTCAGCCTGCAACAAACACAGTGCTGTAGGGCAGCTGAACAGGAACTAGAGCCTATCCTGTGAGCACTGGGCGTGAGTTGGGATTACACACTTATTCATACCTGGGGACAGATTACAGGAGCCAATCCACCTACCAGGATGATGGGAAGAAATTGGAGAACCCAGGTAAAACCCACAGGAGAACAAGGAGAACTCCACAGAGGCAGGAGCCTGAGGTCATGATCAGCGCTGCATCACCTTTCCACCGTATATGTATCAGAGTAAACCATATTCCTGTCCTTTAATAGTTATATGTTACCCAGTAGCTGGACCCTGACACTGCCAGTCCAGTGGTGGTATAAGGCATGCGATATCGTCGTCTTTGGAACCCGGGCTCTGAAAGCATCAGGTTATGTACAGGAAGGAATCGTTCCGGGTTGTATGATAATCATATCATGAATTTATTACTGTTCCACCAATACCCACACTTCCTGCAACTTCCCTATGGTGGGTTGAGACTTTTCTCTGACTAGAATCCCCTTAAGACTAAGGGGAATTAGGGCTGCGCTTAAGTGGGTGGAGAGGAGCGGCATGCTGACAGGATGTTTATTAATCAGCTCTGACACATTTGATTGTTATTCATTTCCACTGACATGTCCCATTGTGTTGATTGTCCCTTCGTTGCCCATCTAGTGACAGACGGCAGAAACCGAAACGGCATAGAGCAGACGAATGTTTATGATCTGTGGTGGGAAATACACATGTTATATGGCTAAATGCTGACAGGAGCGTTTGATCGACAGTAGACCAGTGCAGCCTCTCTCTCTGTGATCAATCACAGCTCATCTACAAACCGGCATGAGCAGTAAATCACAAGGATGCTCCTTTTTTTTTTTTTTTTTTTTTTTTTTTTTTTTTGCACGAGATAGAGAGAGAGAGAGAATAGAAATGAATTGGCTGTGTTTGCATGCTGCGGATCCAAAAACAACAAAAAAACATTTCCACCCTCATTCTCCACTAGAAAACAGAGCATGCACAATTACAATTACAAAGGTTTTGCATGCAGTAACACCACAGTGGAAGAAAATCACAGTAAACAGTGGTGGATGAGTTAATGAGCTGAATCCTCCCAGCTCGTTCCTCCTCTCCCGTGTGCTAATGATGTAGCCACGCTCAGGTAACTGTCAGCACGCCGTGATTAATTAAAGTCGAAACTAGGCCAATTTGTCACATTCTTCCATGTGGTCAGAGAGAGTGGTTTATTGGTGTCTCCTCTTTTGTCCTTTCAGCCACACTCTTTGTGTCACTCCCATTTCAGTATGGCTCACCTGATATGACGAAGGTGCCTCTAATACCAATAATAGAAAGCTGCCGTTCTGATAACATTGGCCGATCTCATTTTATATGATAAAAAATTCCGTCAGTTGTAAAAATCGCGTTCGGGTCATGCATCGTTATCGGCTGTCTTCCGTGTCCCATCTGTGCTCTTTGTAATGAACGTCAGTGCGAACACGTACTATGAAATTCTTTGCTAGAAAACGGAAAGCAATGGTTTAGGTCAGTTGTTCTCAAATCGCAGCGTGTGGAAATGATTTTAAGGGCTCACTGGCCGCAAAAAAACCCCCAAAACCTTCGGTCGAAGTAAGGTACGGTACACGGCTAAGTAGTAAACAAAGCAAGGGAGCTATAGTTTTATCAGGAGTTCTGCTGATCCTCGGCTCAAATCCTTGATACGTTCGTCAGCGATGATATCACGAAAAGCAGGCCCTCTCAGCGACAAGGGCAAGTTCTCCAGGGATTCTCAGCGGATCTCTCACATCCATGTAGTCATCCAAGCAGATGACTGGCACAAATTTGTCTCCAAGTTTAAGGCTGAGAAAGAAGTGGTCTCTCAATCTCTGGTAAAAGATGTTAGAGCAGCGAGGGTTACTTCTAGAGGTGTGTGTTTCTACTTATGATGATCCCAGCACATTTGTTCAGTGAGCCCATGTATAAAGTTAAGAAATGATTTCATACGATACAGCGTTCCAGAGCTGTTTTAATGAGATACGATGTCATACTGTGTGATCACTTATTATGCAAAGTAAGTGCTAGCTCCGAGCCCATCATTGTTATATAGCTATTCTTCTAGTCTCCGAGTATTTTTTTTCCCTAGTCGTGATTGTAAAAGAGTTGAGCCCTGCTTGTACGTGTGTATTTTTTTTGCATATAAATAAAGAAGTCCATCGTGCCCAAATCCATCTTGCCAACATCCAAGTAATTTCTGTCTCCACTCCCCCGCTGTTCTACCTGCCAGCGTGTGAAGCCTTTATGCTGCAAAGTGACACAAAATAGCAGGAGCCAAAGGACTAATGCAAACCCCCATCCAGAACTCACCTCTCTCTTTTCACTTTTCCATTTCACCCCCCCCTCCCCACCGCACGTCCTTTTAGCGGCCACTCCGATTGATCTGTGGTGATCCGGAAAAGGATCGCTCTATATTTAATGTCTTTCAGCGCCGCTGTTTCAATGGAGGCAATTTGACGTTAATAATTTAATTGCAAACGTGTTTCTGGACAGCATTATAATGGATAGGGTTTTTTTTTTTTGTATTCTGAACGATGAGTGATACACTCAGCCACACTCGCACGTACGCAGTCTCATTTCTCTTTATAATATGCACGCAGCGCGGCTCCTGCCGCTGATCTTTCAGGGTCTCGAGGTCCTCGGGCCGAACTTTCTCTGTCCCTTCAGCGCGAGCCGTCAGAGCTGACAGTTCTCATGTTTATTTCATTGTGTGTGTGTGTGTGTGCGTGTGTGTGTGCTTGCGTCTCTGTGGTGCGTGTGTGTGTGTGTCTGGGCCGTCTCGTTTTCCCTCCAGCCTGCGATGTCATTAACGGCGGGAGAGAGGAGCCTGCAGTGGCGCGCCTAATGAATTCCACTGCGGCTTTCTCTCTCCCCACCTCGTTACCCTGGCTCAGGGTGTCAAATTAAAACGGCTGGAGAAAAGAAGGAGGGATGGCGCTTGAGGAGAGAGTGCGCACTTGGTAGGGGGTAGTGGTGAGAGAGGATATTATAATGGTTATGAGGTTTCAGGCTTGTGGTCAATAATGAAATCTGAAAGTCAATAATTAATGTTCACCTATTATTTATTATTTACTTCTGCTCATGCAGGTTGGAATTGTGCACCCT
>JAQMCW010000035.1:10442704-10459825 GCA_030068335.1 Chrysichthys cranchii
GTATGAGGAGACAGAGGGAGCAGGAGAAGTGTACAAGAGAGAGAGAGAGAGAGAGAGAGCGAAGCAGGGTTTTATGAGGAGACAGAGGGAGCAGGAGAAGTGTACGAGAGAGAGAGAGAGAGAGCGAAGCAGGGTTGTATGAGGCGACAGAGGGAGCAGGAGAAGTGTACGAGAGAGAGAGAGAGAGAGCGAAGCAGGGTTTTATGAGGAGACAGAGGGAGCAGGAGAAGTGTACAAGGGCGAGACAGATACTGTTGTTCAGTCTAACTTGCCACAGAAGCCCAATTGAGGCTGTTATTATTCTAGCAGGTCAGGAGGGTGCAGTGTTCCTTTGCCCGAGTTCAGTAAGGAATGAATCTGAAATAATTAAATGTATTTAACTTCCTGTGTGAGAAACACTTGTGTACACATCTGTGAGCTGCTCTTGAACCCTCACAGAGCTTTAATAATACTTAAGCCTGGCTTTGTTAGGGAGACTTGTGTAAGCAGCTCAGTCTGTCTGACTGTCTATTTCATACTCTGTCTGTCTCTCTCTCTCTCTCTCTCTCTCTCTCTGGGCAATAACACCCCCCCCGCTCGCTCTTCTCTCTGCTACCCGGCGTCGGCACAATTATAAAGCTCTCTCTCGTCACGGGGAAAAGACTGAATTGTCATCCGCCAGTACAAATTGCCTCTACTTTTCCCACAGCTCAAAGACGATCTCGCTAACACACTCGCTCTTTCTTTCGCTCGCTCCTTTGCTTGCTCGTCCCCTTCTCCCAGTGAAAAATCGCTCCCCCTGCAATTTCTCTCACTGCACTTTGAGGTAAATACATACGGCTAGCCTGAAGCATTAGCATGCAATTATTCAGACAACTGTCAGACCGCACGGCATTAGAACGAACTCTGTGTGTGTGCGTGTGTGTGCGCGCGCGTGCGTGATCAGCATGTATATGACAGGTTTAGTGTTCACTGCCTTATCGCAACAACTCTGCCGAGTTTCTCCGAACACTTTGCAAACTCACACTTTTGTTTCAGCTCTTGCTCCCCAATGCCTTCCTGCTCTGTCGAGGCAGAACTCTGACGTGTGTGTGTGTGTGTGTGTGTGTGTGTGTGTGTATGTTTCTCCTGCTAGGAATGTTTATGAATTAGCATTGTGCATCCGGGACACACAGGTGCAGAGAGAGCGTGTGAGAGAGAGAGGTGGGAAGAGAGGGAACGTGAGAGGAGGAGGAGAGAGAGAGAGAGAGAGAGAGAGAGAGAGTGAACGCAGGAGAGGTAGCGAGACAGAGTGAGAGTGCGGCGGAGTCTCAGAGCTGTGCAGCATGTAGGTCAGAGACAGAGCGGCTTTCTCATCCAGCCTCTGACTGCAGTGAAGCCACTGAGACACACAGCTCAGTTCCTCACACACACACACACACACACACACACACACACACACACACACACACACCATTCCCTTCAGCATCAGGGACTTCTGCAGTCTGACACACACTCTCTCACATCTTGTCTGAGGGAATCTCCTGAGAAAGCACAGTTTGCAGTTTTGTGGAATTTCTGTCACTTTTCCTTTAACTCAGCATTAAACAATGGATGTGTGTTACAGAAGGTAACTGACACTGACACTCCTTTTTAGTAGATGCATATCCTGATTTCTTCACCCGGAGTCCACGGTCCTGCCCATTCCACATGAACCCACCTAGCTCTGTGTCCTTATTTCTCTCTTCTTCCACTCGCGTTCTCGTTCTCTCTTTCTGCTCTTTCTCTCTTTCTGTGCACTTTCTTCTCTGTCCATTTCCTATCTGTCTCTTTCCTATCACTCATTCTTTTTCTTCTCAGGTTAGCTGTCTATCCCCTCTTTCTTCTCAATATGTCTCTCTGACTTTTCTCACTGCTTCTCTCTCTCTCTCTCTCTCTCTCTCGCTCGCTCGCTCGCTCTCTCTCTCTCTCTCTCTCTCCCTCGCTCTCTCCCTCTCTCTCGCTCACTCTTTGTCTCACTGCTTGAAGAGGAGATGAAAGGTTAGCCATTTTCAGTTGACTTTTCGAAAGGCGCTTTCATTAAATCTAACCTTGACAGAATTAGGTATATGAACCCGTGCTTGAGATGCTCAGAATTAAAGTCATTAATGACCTTCAGACGGTTTAATTTACTGAGATATTGTCCCCCGCCCCTCCTCTCTCTCTCTCTCTCGCTCTCTCTCTCTCTCTCCGCCTCTGACCAACTCTTCCACCACATATGGTATTAATATTCCTTTCATCATTCCCATACTGATGGTCTATGATATACTTCACCAGCCATGATCTCCCTCTCTCTCTCTCTCTCTCTCTCTCTCTCTCTCTCTCTCTCTCTCCATCCTCTTTCCACTCTCCCTTTATTCTTTCACCCATTTTGTCTTTTGATTGACAGCAGAGGTTCCTCCTGACCCATATTAGCATCTGCTCCATGACCCAGATTGGGTGTCTGTAACAAATGGCTCGGCCACTCTCACCACATTCCCACTCTTCTTCCTTTCATCACCATGAAAGGATGGATGGAGGAAGGGGATGGAGGGATGGAGAGATAAAGGGGGCCGTCAAGAGCCACTGATAAGAGTGCGTGTCCCGAGGGCCTGGCCTATCTGGGGTTCCATGGACGAGCGTTTCCAGTTGGACATTTCTTTTCTGTGTGGGTGTGTGTGTGTGTGTGTGTGTGTGTGTGTGTGTGTGCGGCATTACTATTCATGGGAATGAGATGACAGGTTGAGGAAGAGGCTTCTGATGGATGTGATGGAGCAAATCCTCCTCCATTCATCATCCTGTATTTTCACCTGCTAATGTTTGCAAGATGGACGCTCGATAGCAAGCTAATGGTGGCAAAGCAATTTCAAGGAGGGAATGAAACTGCATGTGTGGCTGTTCAAAATCTCATCTGTATTTAGTCATATCCCAGTCATCGTGTATATGAGCTAACAGTAATGAAGCTGTGTTTTGTTTCTTCGTGACTGAATAATATGGAAGTAACATACTTCGGGTCATTATTTAACCCAACTTTCTAGTCTCCATCTTCCACATATCAGTGGACCGCCATTATCCGACTGTTTCTATGGTTACGTCTCACGCTCTGTCCAGTACAACCGCGCATCCATGTAGACACTGCATATAAAAAAAACCACTCCTTTTATGCATAATTTAATTTGTTGGTTTAATTAAAACCTTAACAGTTTTATTTGATACGATAATGTGTCAAATAACAGCCCCCCCCCCCCCGACCCTAGCCCAACAACTATTTTCTGTAACCGTGGTATCATTTTATTACAGAACTACATGTGAATATCTGTTATTTTTATAACAGTGCTCCATTTACGCCCACTTCCTTTTTACAGTTTGTTCGCCTGATGTCAGCGTGACGATGGAGAATTTTTGGTGAATTTTCTCTCATCTGCTTGCGCAGTAATGTAATTTGACATGTTTTGATGCGTTTTGTTTTATTCCACAGAATACCAGGTAGACACGCAGCGTCACATACACAGCGTTTCCCGAAGGATGGAGGCCCCTGGGAGTTTCACCTCTCCATCTCTCTCTCTCTCTCTCTCTCTCTCTCTCTCTCTCTCTCTCTGTCTCTCTGTCTCTTGAGATGTAGAACAGGCTCTGAGTCAATATCATCCTGAAAAACAGTGCATCTGGTAGGAGAGAATAATATAGCTCAACATTTAATATACAGAGCTGCTGTACTTAGAGTTTGCTTTTTGAGTTGCTTCCAAATTACTTTATTTACAATTTTCTAGCAGGTATGTGCACTTTCGAATCCCACCAGAACCATATGAGATTGCGCAGTACAACTAATTGACATCTCTTATATCTGCTTACTTGTATCACCTTCAAATTAAATCTCCTTACATCACTGCTAGGCGCAGAGCGATGAACAGTTCTAGAGATCGCCTCGCAATATGCAGCACAATATTGCGAACTCTGAAGTATCAGCATTACCCCTTCGTTCTGTGTAGCATTTACGCTTGCGAGATAAAGGCTGTATGTTTAAGAAGGTGGCATCTGGACAGCTGATTTTGAAAAATCCGTATTTACGGTGTAAAAATAATGTTTCAAAACGGTCTTAGGCCTGTCGTGCTTGGCTGTCTTTGCTATATCTCTGGTATTGTGTCTCAGGCCATGGTTTTGATATCCGGAAACTCGTTTGCAGGTGAGCGTTTTCTAGCTTTATGTCAGGACCACGAGTCACATGATTGGGGTGCCTTAGCAGCGAGTGGTCCCTCGGGCTTTCGCATGATGTTTTAATGAGAGCTGGAAGCTCGCAAGGCGCTATGCCGAGCGCTCTGCTGCATTTCCTTAAACTGCCAAGTAAGAGGCCCATTAATAATGCAGCTCATTAATGTGTGTAATTAATCGGGAGTGGTGTAACGGGAAAAGCTGGAAGGGGAGGGCGCTCAGGGAGCCGGGCTGAACCCCGCTGAGAATGAGGGAGAGAGAGAGAGGCTGCAGCGCGCCACACGCCGCCGACTAATGCATTATTTATCTATCCGCAAGAGAGAGAGAGAAGGCAGCAAAAATGAAAAGAGAGACCCAGAGCGAGCAAGAGAGAGACTCTTGCATGGGCCAAGTCACTGCTGGCATGCACTGAGATATTTGTAGGCAGCACAGCCAATCAGGAATGCAGCAGAGGCACAGTAGGTGAAATATGTGTCTGTGTGTGTATGTGTGTGTGTGCGCGCTCAATAATGAGTGTTGGAGACTGTGTTTTATTGTGCCTTCTTAGTGTTGCTTTGCAAAGGTCAGTGTCTTGGATGGCATATTCAGGCCCTTGTTCTTTTGGTTGACAAAACCTGACTGGTGAAAAAGGCTGACACACACTCGCACACTTCTGGCTCACCCTCTTGTTTAGAGCATGTGCAAAATTCCTCAAGCTGACATTTCTCTTGCTTTTATTGAGCCGAACCTTTCGGAGCGATGTCAGATACGTCAGCATCAGTAAGATTTAGCGGGGAGGAATCCGCTTTGCCAGCCGGCACGTGCCGTCGATCGGTCACACCGTATTTCTCAATACTGTTATCAAAGGCACTTTGAATTATCGTCACCATTTCCATCATTTTCATGGTTAAATTTAGTTAACTAATGCGTTCCTGTCAAGAGAGCACCCAGAGTGCCTAGGGGACGAGTCTTGTAAGCGTGCTCTTCACTACTAAAGGCTAAATCTGTTCAAAAAGCTTCTGTTACGCTCGCTGAAAAGCCAGTGGATGAACAAATGTCACATGTACATAAGAATTTTTTACGCAGTGCTGAGATCCCATAATATAAAGAGATGCCCAAGCTTAGGTGTTAAAATGTATGTCCCCTTGCTTTTAGTGGCTGCTCACACTGATGCTGACACACTAACTAGCAAAGATGAGTATTTTTTTGTTGTTGACCAATTCAGAGAACATAAAGATAAAAAAATAAAAGTCCCAGATTTTTTGCACTGTTCTGTAAATCATATTGATGTACGTTGCTTCGTAGTTTGTAGCTACTCCACGGTACGATTTAAGATGAATGGTTTATTGAAAAACTAGTAGTAAAAACATCACTGATAAATAATTATTCTTCTAGCAAGTGTCATAAAATGCTAATCCAGCACTGCAGCAACCCTTGGTGAATACAGATGTTTGGTCATCAACTGCAGCACAACAAAATCCCCTCTAGGTGTTAAATTAACACCTACAGTGTTTATATATATATATATATATGTGTGTGTGTGTGTGTGTGTGTGTGTGTGTGTGCCCAGAGTTAATTTAACACTCTAGGTGTCAGTTTAACGCTGCTTGATGTTTACACATGAATGAAAATAGTCTAGGTGCAAATAGGATCAACACGTCGGTTAATGACAAGTTAAGGGTGACTGGATTGGATGCAATGTTCAAAGTGCAAAGTCCACATTGTAGTTTAAACCTTGGCCTATGACTAAAACGTAACTTTGACAAATTACATTGACCAGCTCAAGGTCTTTCTAAAAATTGCCCAGTCCCGAGGGATTCAGCTACATCTGGCAATACAGAACAAATTGCTGGCACCCTGTGAAGGCGCGATGAGTTACTGTATCTCACTTTTTTTTTTTTTTTTTGCTGAATACGCTCATAAAAAATGCAAACAACATGATCGTTTCCGTCAAATTGCATTAGCGTTGTGAACGTAAACAACAATTTCATTTTTAGCCGTTTATATCTGTAAGTCGTTGGTGGCTGTAAGCTTGACAAGATGCACGAAGACCTGCACATGCACACTTGTGGGATCTCACGACAACCGAAGTGCACTTGCGCTCACAATTAATCATTTTTTCTTATTTATTTGCTTGCTTGCTTATTTATTTATTTATTTATTTATTTATTTATTTATTTGCAGGAATAGCATCTATCACTAATCACTAGTGTAAAATTCTGTAGCAAACGAGTGCGTTTCTTTTTTCTTTTTCTTTTTTTTTTTTGCAAAATGGCATTTATTTGCAGCTTAGTCTCATCATCGATGTGCACTGCAGGCGTTGCTGCAGATAACAAAGCGCAGCAGATCGTCTGGAGTATATGTCGCCCCACCCCGCTCCACCGCTGCCACTCGCCGCTCCTCTGCTGCTCCAGATGTGCTGTAATTTACTGCGACTTGGCTAATCAGAGTAATTAAGGATTAATTACTGTTAATCACTTTTACATAAACTTGTTGGCGGTGAGAGAGAGCGACGCTCTATGAAATATGCCACACAAACGCACACAGATGGAAAGAGGGCTGGGAGGGAAGGATTAGAGAGAGAGAGAGACAGAGAGAGAGAAGGGGGGTGTAGCTGGAAGCCTGGCATTTCTCCCTTTGCTAAATTTCCCAGGAGCTTCGTGCTCAGCCGATTCTGTTTCCGAAACACCACAGCCTCTTTTCCACTGCAGGGCCGAACGTCTCTGAGCACGGGGAGTAACCGTTGCTGTAGCGTTTCCACATGGCTTACATGGACGTTTCTTCAGTGCACTCGGATAACCACACTGAGTGCAGAACCATTTGGGTTCGACAGCTTAATGACGTAGGTACCGACTTCCTCTTTTAGCACACACTGTCAGCTCAGCTCGGAGAAAAACTCCAGAGATGGGGTCACGGTCAGAACATGAAAGCCTTGTTCTGATTACGCTAAAAAAAAAAATGCAATTCTGAACCCCGCTTATTATCCTTTAGTCGGCAGAACAAGCAGTGACGAGTCCTGGATTTTCATTACATAGACGAGACCAGGAGAACCGAATTCGAAGCACAGCACAGTCTTTAAAAAAGATTTTATACAAAATAACGTATTATAATACGCTGGTGTTCCGCCGAGCAAATATCATTACAGTAGCAGTGATTTGTGTTTATTACTCCCAGCTCTCTTCATCTCTTCACGCTCTGTTCAATATTATTTTCAACATGCATAATATTGTAATTGTGCATGCGTCAACATACCATCGCTATCCCAGCATTCAGTTTGGAAGAGGACGTAAAGGGAAAAAAAAAAGACAAACCGTTGCATTGGAAAAAAAAAAAAGAAAGAAAATTTTAATCACAAAATTGTAAAACATATTAAAATAATAATGACAATGAAATATAGTAATGTATAGAATATATTGTAGTGTGTGCAGGATAACATAGAGGCCTCCTGTGTTAGGAGGAAACGTGTCTGGGCGGAGTAGGGTGAGTGAGAGGGAGTGAGGTTTGGGTGCAGCCGACCCGTTTTGCCTTTCCCCTAACACACAGTGACGGGGAGGACGGCTGCAGTGTCAGCAGAGCTGTGTGTGAAGCGCTGTGTGAAGTGACCGTCCACCCCTGTCTTGTCTCGTGTGGGTGATGGTGTCTCCACCTCCCCTTCCACACCCCCCCCACCCCACCCCCGCGTGTCCCGCTTTAGGAGCCTGACATGCTCGCTACCTCCTCCCGAAGGGAAAAAGAGCCAGAGGGGAGCTTTTAATGACACACAGCCAGCCTTGCCCTCGGGGAGGAAGTGGACGCTCCGCTAATGCAGCTCCATTTATTTCACATCACACCGCACACCAGCGGCCTGGCTGTTTATCTGCTGTACAAGTAAATACATAAACATAAATACACGCTGTCCTCACGCGTGGCATGTTGGACCTGCTCACGCTCTGACCGGCCCTCAGAACACGTCAGGCGGCGTGTCGAGTGTTCAGATACGATGTAGGTTACACAGCTGGAGAAACGCAGCTTCATACAAAAATAATTATCCCTGTCAAGCCCACACTTAAAGATAAATACATAAATAGTCCTTTGTTTGAGTGAAAAGCGTTCGATCCCAGCTGAGGATCTGTCACTTGAGCTCGAACGCCTGTTAGTGTGGGTAAAGCTCATTTTGTTCACTTTTGGTTACACAGCTGAAGACATTTAGCTTTAAGCTAAGATAATTATGCCTGTCAAGCATCTAATTACATATAAATACACAAATAGTCGTTTTGAGCTATATGCTTTGGTTCGGCTCAGCTTTTCAAACCCTTGGCACGTTGGAGCGTGTACGGAGCCTCCAGGCTTGCAATTTGGAACACAGCCCTGATTAGCAGGCGCACGTAGGCAAGATCACGTAATATCAAAGAGCGAGGAGCAAGAGTCCTAGCCCGAGGCTGCATTATATTGTCCTTTTTGAAACGAGGAGCACCATTTTCTTAATGAATGGCTTTTACTCGGAGATTTTCTCTCGCTTGCTTGCTCCTGCTCTCTCTCTCTCTCTCGCTCTCTCTGTCTCCATCTTCCAGCCGGGGCCGTGTCATTACCAGCCACCCTCGGGCCCGGCTGCCCTCTAATGATCGTAATTAGCATTATTAAAGCCGGATCGAGCACCCTAACAAAGGGATGCCTCCTTGCACCGGTCCACCGAGCTGTAAGCTCACGGTCCTACACACTCCAGGGACAAACAATTTCAAGATAAGGAATAACGTGTGCACGCACACATACACACACACATAAACACAGCTTTAATCCAGTGCCTGTCATCTCCGCTTCAGCCGCTCGTCACACGTGCACGCACACAGGGACTTATTCTTTTAATTGATTATTTAACTTGCAATTTCGTTCTGATTTACTTGATTAATTACCCCTCCATGATAGGAAAAACTAGCCATCCATTTAAGATTCTTTTTTTTTGTCTGTGCGTGTTTCAAAAAAATATATTTTTCTCTGGTTTTTATTGGCTGGCTTTTTCATGCTAATTATTAATGCCTGACTCTTTTTTTTCACAATTCTGATCTGCCCTAAGCAGGCATCACAGCATGGCTGCATTAGCAGCTTAGTGGCACGAGGTGGCCTGGATTTAACAGTGCCGAGCCTGACGTCCTTCTCCCGGTGTGTGCGTGCGAGTGCCTTGGTTCCTTTTTCCGTCCCGCTACCCTCGCGCCTGTATAATGAATTCTGCTGCTGTTGAATTAGCATGTAGCTGTCGCTTCGACTCTGCTGCTCGAGTCGTGACAGGACCACCACCACCACTCTCGCTCACAGTCGACCCTCCCTGATTTATCAACCGCCGGGCGCCGCAGCCGAACACCACAGCCTACTGAATCAGCGCCGCGCAAAATAAAAAACACACGAGCCAAGCTGTCGGCATAAATCAGAACCCTCCAGAAAGGGTTAATTATGCAAATGGGACGCGACTCCAATCCAGCGCTCCCCGCGTCTCTGTTGTTTTTGATTCAGGCTATGAAAAGATGTTCCATTCTAATGATTTATTATTGGAAGGAGGAAAAAAATTACATTTTGTTTCCTGTTCTCAGTGGTTGGTGCTTCAGGTGGAACATAATGGAGCCAGTCTAGTTTTTCTCCCACTTGAGAATAAGAGAATTTACACATTAGCCCTGTTGACTATAAATATATGCCCCGGTGTGGCCAATGTGGCAAAAGTATTATATTATGAAGCTATTTTACATACAAGTTGCACAGGTATGTAAAAATATATAGCACACCAGTGAAACCTCAGTGTTTCATTAAAAAAAAAAAAAAAAGATCCGGAATAGCCGTGATTTAAACATGGTTTTAAATTTAATGCTGAACAAATGTGACACCTTTTTAAAGTGGAATTTTAAAAAATATCATGTAAAGGTGATACCTAGGGTCCGGAATTACAGCAGGCCGCCTTATTCAAGCCTGTAAAGGTATTTTTATGGATAACGTTCCACGCTGGAATTTTTTTATTTATTTTTTTATTTTTTTATTTTTTTATTTTTAAGATTAATTAAGCTTTAAGTGAAGAAATGAAAAATAAAATGAAGAAATGTTAGTTTTGGTATAATGATTACTCGGAACAAACAGTCACAGTGAACATGTGGATTTATTTATTATATTTTATTTTATTATTTATTTAAGCGTTTTTGACTCATTCGGACCATGATGCCATTTTGTGGTATCTCCCACACTTAATCTGCGCTACAGATTTATAGAGTTGTTTTGAACATTTTCCAGGTGACATGTCATCACAGTGTCCTGAAACAATTTCCAGTACAAAATTTGAATAGGCAGGTTGCATATTTGCATTTTGAGCCATTGTGGTATGTGTAATTGCTGACTTGCTGGTGTGTGTCACTCACTATCCACTCTACTAGTAAAATGCAAAACTGTGTGCGTGCACGTTTGTACGTGTGTGTGTGTGTGTGTGTGTGTGTGTATGTCCACATGCGTCACATCTGCCTAAAAGTGACAGCGCAGCCCAACATTCATTCATTAAACATCAGCGTCTCCCATCGCCGCATTGCTATGTCAACATGAGCTGCGAGCTTCGGAGCGGATTACGCTCTGTTGCGGCTTTTGACAGACTGGTGTTACCCAGCGCTAATCTGATGGGAAGAGATGTATGGGGAGGTGAATACGTTGTGTTGTGACTGTCTCTTGCTGTTATTATAGCGTCATTCAGAGCTCGGGATGAGATTTAGGCGCCACGGGCTAGAGGCGAAGCCGAGCAAACTGTCTCTTTGCTTATCGATTGAGTTCTTTTATCACTGATAGAACACTTTTTTTTTTAGAGGGGTGGATCCTGTTTATGGTTTATGGGTTATGGTTTTCTATTTATGCCTGAAATAATGTGATACATTCATGACATGATGATTGTACAAATAAAGAAGACAATTATTCAGTGCAACAGAATAATAAACCATAATAATGCTTACAACTTTCCAAGGAGCACGACACAGAAAACCATATGGCACTGTGGCAGCAGTGTGGCAGTGTAACCTAAGCTCATAATATGGGTTATTTTTCATTTTTTAATTCAGTTGTATATCAAAAGTTGTACACGTCATTGTATTGTTTTTTTCTTGTCGTTGTTTTGTTTTGGGGGGGTTTTGGCACAGGACAAATCGCAGAATTATAGCTGTGTTTTTCGAAATCTGTGGTGCAGTGGCATGCAGATTGTATCTAAGCAGACAGAATAGAGGAAGTACATTTTGTACACTTGAGCTACCTATAGTCTAGAAAACTCATATCTGTTTAACAGTTATGACATGAAAAAGTAGTGCACCCCATTTTGGTCATACAATGGCGTTCTTTGTTTTGTTTTGTCTTTTTGCAGGGTTTTTTTTGTCATTTTTCCCATTTATGCCTGGCTTCATTCTCATCAAATCATCTTAAAAACAAAGCACCACACGTTATACACTACTGTACTCGTCTGGTAATACTAATTAAGCATTCTGAGACAATGTGCTGTCAGCGCTACGAGGCTCCATGAAATGCAGTTTGATGCTGAAGCCATGTGCAGTTAGGCCTCCCTCTCCTCCTACAAGGGACATTAGTGGCCTTTGCTTCTCGTGCTTGTTCAATTAAGCCTCGCCGCGAAAGGAACGTTAAGCCACAGCGATGGCCAGCCCCATTTATAGCACTTCAGTTAATATTTCAGTATCCCACGGAGCCCCGGCACAAGGCAGGCAGCCATGTTGAATGTTTAGTTAATGGAAAACACAGACGACTGGGAGCACTGCACATTCAGCAGTGCACAGTAACACAGCAGGGAGGGGAAAAAGTAGGTAGGGTTTTAAAAAGCAGTCATCTCGGGAAAAGGTGCATAAATTCTGCTCCGGCCCTTCCATTCCTGACGGGTTCCTCAGAAAACCCTCAGCTTTTCCGAAGAAACGAAATGAATCGCCTCCGATAAATGAGCAGACGGCAAGGAGAAATCCATCGTGCGCTAAGCCCGTGGCTCGGGTTTTTATTAAATATTGATTTGATTTGTAAAAGGCCAGATGTGCAGAGGTTGAACAAATGTCACAGACTCACATTTTATTTAATCTTTTTTCTGGATTATCAGCTTTACAAAGTAAAAAACCAACAATAGTTTTGGCCTTTTGTACAGCCGTGTCTGGCTTAGTAAAGCCAAATCCAGTAATATACACGAGATACCTGCAGCGCAGTGCGGTTAGTCTGCTGTACCATGAATAGACGTGCCGATATTACTTTTTCTTATCATGATAATTAGCCTAGCACTGTCAAGGTTTGTCTTGTCCATGTTCTCATTGGGCCGCATTACATTCAGTATTCTTCAGAACACCTCTGCCGTGTCCAAACTGAGGAACGTTAGAGAACAACTGTCCTAATGCTACCTTTTAAACAGAACAGACTTTATATCTTTGGCCAAAAGCTCTGCCTGTTGGTATTTTCAAATGCCTACAATAACAATATGGTATGTGTTTCTTTCAGCTCTAGTAGGTCGCGCAATAGCCAATTAATGTTCTTATTCAGAAATGTGATAACGGGGTTTTTTTGCGCTCTGGTGGGGGGAATGAATCAAAATGTTTTCCAACTGACAGGATAATATAGTGTACTTGCAAGTTCAAGGCCATAATGACCTGCTGAAGGAGTTAAAAGTGCTTTTTGTGAAAGCCAAGAAACTAGCCAGCGATTGTGAATAAACAAATAGCAGCTCGGGTCCGTTTGCGGTCAAAGCACTGAACGGCAAGTACAGATACATCGAAATATGAAGCATTTTAGCTTAAACATGTGATCAAACGCACACTTATCCAACTCCATTTTCAATGAGGACTCACCCTCAGTGTGTTTCTCAAGATTTAATAAAATGGAATAATTATATTTGTTAGAGATGAGGTCAAAAGAGACTGAGAGAGGGAAAGAAAGAGCGAGCGAGAGAGGAGCACACTCACACTCACATTTCAGCTTGTTTTAGACTGCTGTGTTGTTCTGGTGGAGCGAAAGTATGGAGCCAAGGCTGGAAAACATTAGGAGGAATCAATTAGGCTGCCATTAAGAAGTAAAGTGGCCCTCACTGAATCGTGTAATTATGACCTTCAGCAAAGCCACAGTTATGGGAGCACAATACCCTCCATCTCTCTTGTGCGCTCTCTCGGTCTCATTTAGCCTTAATTGTATTTATTTAGGATAATATATTGTATGCTTTTAATGACATGCTTTAGGTTAAGCAAGAGATAAATCATCATTTGTCTTGCTTAGACATGGCTGGGAGATTACAAGTATAGACAGTTGAACAGCATACGGCAAATGCAATAACAAATTCACTGAATATGTTCTTAGGAACCTTTGTAATCGTAATCATGTCACTTTCAACCACTGCAATATCATTCTCCTCAGAGAGCACCGATGGTGCCAGATATTGTCTACGCACTGGAATTAAGGATGTAATAGTATCACTAATGTAACGTAACTTCATAGTATTAACATAGTATTAGCCCTTATAAATGTGTTCAGTCTGTACGCTGTCTATAAAAGGTCCTCAGAAACAAAGCTCAATGCTTGCATGCGCCTCTTAAGTGTGTATCTTCTGTACCTTTAGGATGTATCCTTCACCTAGTAGAGTGACTGTTTTTCATAAGCTTTGAACCACAGGAGCAACAATGGAACAGTGTCAAAGGATACAGAGTTGTTACAGCATAAGTAAGACGGGGTATTAAAAGCGTTCCCGCTACAGCCTGAATGAGCGCGGTCAGTTGAACATGACGTAAAAGCTGGTGGATGAATGGTGGCCATGGCTCACAGATGCTCTCCAGCTGCACTCTGGTTTTTCTTGGCTGTGCCGTTGCTTTGGAATCACGTACAAACAGCAGAGCTGCTTAGAGACGCGCTTTCACTGGCAAAGGCAGAAACAGCCATGTGGAGCGCTATTAAACCCAACTCGGTTCTGATTCCTCGCTTGGCTGGGTTCAGTTTTCATACTATGCAACCCGTTTTTTTTTTTTGGTTTTTTTTTTTTTGTTGTTTTTTTTTTTCAGAAACATGGTTTTATATGACCTCGTAAATTTTCTACCTTTCCAAGAGGATTCACGTCAACAACATTACTGCTTCTTTGATTCATCCTTTTGATCCTGTCCTATATGTTTTTTCCCTAACCAGTGTATTGGGTTGCACTGTGCATTTTCTGGCCTGCGCTGACCCAAACAGCTTTGCTCTTTAAGAGGCCGATGGTGGACGGGCCTTGGGCCAAGTAAAATAAACACGGGAGACTTGGCAGATGCGGCTGAGCGGTGTATGAATGAGGGGAATTTTTATGTTCCATTTTCACTCGACAGTCTAGACGGTTTATACCGTTTGGGAAGAATTCTCCCGGCTTTGGATTTCAGCTAAACGCTGCCCTGCACTGCTCTGGCTGACATGATGTAAAGCGTGAGATGTTTGCTCTGTAATTCAGCTTGCATCAGCCTTGCATCACACTTAAAGGGCTAAGAGTGCAGGGTTTAAGAAGCGCCGGTCTGTTTAATTGGCAGCACTAGCAGCAGTGCATCCTTTTATAATTACGTTTGAAAGAATGCACTCCAGCATAAGGATACACTGGAGCTCATATATATCTAAAAAATGTGCCACATTTGTGTGGTGTTAGAGCCATTTGAAGAAATGACCATGCCTTTTCAGAATTTTACCAATTTTACTCTTTTGGAGCAACCTGCACAATGGGCTAAGTGACATCACAGACTCGAATGGTTTATAACGTTTGTCTTGTTAACAATCTAAATCTAAAAAGCTGTCATCGTTGAGCCTTTTTCTGAGTTACTTCGAACCAAATGAACGCCGAATCCTTGCAACATTATGGCAACTTATGCATCTGAGCGATGTATATATTGATTTCTCCTTTAAAAATGGAAACAGAACTTAGACAGGACCATGTTATACTCCAGAGAATACTGTAATTTATTTCATCGTTCCTCTGATAGTATTTAACCGCACGCTGTCTCGTGCCCTGAGTATAAACTGTATTGCTGAGGAGGAACCTCCGGCTCTTGGACAGGATCTCTAAAACATTATGGGGTATTTTTAATAGTTGTGACATTAACTTCAGGCGTTTTCCTTTCTTTATTGGTCAGCGGCTCTGCCAAACCATGGTTTATGGGTTTGTGTTACATTGTGCCATGAACTCTGCTTCCTTTCCCCCGAAACATGGCTCTGTCCCAATTACCTTATCAGGTCAGATTTGGTTTCAGGCTCTAATAAAACAGGATGGCCGTGCAGCTCCTCTCTCTCCCATAAGACTCAGCAGCATGGCGCGGCTCAATCGACCCCATGCTGGGCGCAAGGCACGACCTCCCGACCTCTCCCACTCGCCAGCAGTCCCTGAATTTGCATGCGTACACTTAAAGGCAAGGGGGTGGGAAGATCAGTCCCTCCTACCCCCTCCTGGAGTACAGCAGGACTCTTTCTCACCGAGCTTGACCCCACGCGACGCCGTCCGATCCCCGCACCGCAGTCTGGAGTTAATGCACCGAGTGCTCGCTTTGTCTCTGTGTTAATGAAGTGCCCTTCTCTCACTCCACCTCTTTTCACTCCTGCACAATGGCATGCATAATCAGCATTAACGCTCAAGTGCTGCACTTGACTCCAGAGTCTCAAATCCATGTTTTGGCGAGGCGTCAAACCTCGTGAGGAAATGATCGCCAACCTTTGACTTGCCTTAGACGAATTCAGAAAGAGTACACGTTCCCTATTCACTCAGTAGTACGGATAGAGAAAACGTTTCTTGATCAAAAGGATGAGTGAGAAAGAGGGTCTGGTAATTATTCTGGCACATGGCTGTGTGTTGAACATGGCAACTACCTCAGCCTTTTTATGTGTGTATAAGTAATAAAGAAAGGGAGATGGATAAAAAGAGAGAGTAATGAGAGCCCTCTAGTGGACGAGAGTAAAACTACAGGGAGGTTTCTCATTTTAACGCTGCATTCCCATGATGTTCTGAAAACACCCTTGGCAATTTCCTATCATAACATGGAAGTGCAAATCAACAACATAACACAAGTGCCCCTTTTAAGCATAAGGGGATTTTGTAGTGGCATTTTTCACAGGAATGTACTTGACCTCAGCAGCAAGGATGAATTGAAGGAGATTTATGGCCTTAGACAGAGAGACTGGATGAGGGAAGGTCTGTGAGGACGTGTTAAAAGCAGTAGATTTTCATTAATTGAGCCTTGCCAGGCAAGGGGAAGTTTATGAATGAAACGAAGTGCACTTTTATTTCATCACCCTGAACTGCTGCAAAGCTGACTATAGCTTCTTCTTCTTTTTTTTTTTTCTCTTTTTTTTTGGGCCGAGTGAACGTTTCCCCTCATACATAGAAATTAATTGTGAATCGATGAGGCGTGAGCTGCGTTGCCAGCTCTAATCCAGTCGATTCAGCATGTACTACATTCAGTGTTCAGCTTTTTACCTTCTTCCTCTGCTTGCTTCCTTACAGTGCTGAGTATCCGCGGTGCCCAGGAAGAGGAGCCTCCCGATGCCCAGCTCATGAGACTGGACAACATGCTGTTGGCCGAAGGCGTGTCGGGGCCGGAGAAAGGGGGCGGGTCAGCTGCGGCTGCAGCCGCCGCAGCAGCTTCGGGAGGAGCCGGAGCCGATAACTCGGCTGAGCACTCTGATTATAGAGCCAAGCTCTCCCAGATCCGCCAGATTTACCACACCGAACTGGAGAAATATGAACAGGTAAGCGATTTTTAGAACTCTCGCTGTATATTCGGAAAAGGCACTTTGAAAAGAGCTCCAGCCAAACAGTCATGAGCTATGTTCGAAATGCCGTACTGCTGTCCTGGATATGATTGCTCAAAATAGTCCATGAGTAGCTAATGGACAGAACACCAGTACTACATGATCGATACATTAGAGCAGGGGTCACCAACCTTTTTGAAGCTGAGAGCTATTTCTTGGGTACCAATTAATGCGAAGGGCTACCAGTTCGAC
>JAQMCW010000035.1:10460034-10472376 GCA_030068335.1 Chrysichthys cranchii
TTCAAATTCACACCAATGCAAGTGTGATTAAAAAATAGCAACAAAAAAATTAGATGCAGCTCACTGGTGAGTGGCGCGACGGTGAGCTATTTTTAGAACAGGCCCGCGGGCGACTCATGTGGTCCTTGCGGGCGACCTGATGCCCAAGGGCACCATGTTGGTGACCCCTGCATTAGACGGTACTGAAACACTACTAAAGGTATACTTGATCAGATTTCTATCTGTATCGCAGCTTTTACACCTCAACCATGCAGAAAACCTTTTTTTTATGCTCAGTCATTAAAAGGGAACAGTAATACACGAAAAAATGTACTTCTATTCAGATTTAAGTAAGCAAAGGTTCAAATAAATACGGGTGGGTGTAAAACGCTCTACTGAGTTTCTCAGTTCAGTTCAGCTCAATTCAATTTTAAAGAAAGATAATTCATTGAAGAAAAAAGTTGCATATTTAAGCGCACGTACACACCGAAATGTGGATATGAGAAGTAAATAAACCGGAAACAGTTAATCACGCAGTAAAGCGGTTAAATGGTTACAGTTTTAAGGAGAGTGGTTTAAAGTTATGGCTCTAAATGAATCATTACACCCTGTGAGACATGACAGTAAAATATGGACAATGACTCAATAGGATAATAAACAATAAAATAAAAGTGATACAACGGTCAATAAAACATCAGTACAAACAGACAGAAGGAGAGTTATTTGAAACTATAAACCATGCTGCACCTACACATCAGCAGTGTACTGACCACTTAGACACATCTTTGTTGCACCTGCGTATATGTACCAAGTTCGAGGCTATATCTCATCTCACCTTCTGTGCACAGTGAGTAGTTATCATCCTCCAGTTTTTCTTCAGTGTCAGGTTCTGACCACAGCACTGCGGTAGCATGTGAATATTTGGGTTGTGGATCGTTTCTCAGACCAGTAATGCTGTTTATGCATCTGTGCTGATATACTTATTCCAGCACCACACACACACACACACACACACACACATATCAGTGTCACTGGCGCTGTGAGAATGACTAATCGGCTAAATGACACGTTCAGTACATAGGGGGACTGACACATCGTGCGTAGCAACTGATACAAGGTGCACCTGATGAGTTCATCGCACATGGAAAACTAACCCTCGCTGTTTCCGACACTGTAACAGTTTGGAAGTGCATACGGAATACTGTCCCATTATCACAATACGAAGGAGCTGAACGTTTGTAGCAGTCTGCTAAGCTCTGTTCAGTTTGCTAATTACTGACGTGGGTTTTGTTGCTGAGCCGTGTAGATTATCGTGTTGAAAAATGGGTCTTTCCATTATTCAAGACGTCTGTAACGTTGTTTCTCTCTCACACACACACATGCAAGCCGATTTTACAAGCCTGTTGTCATTGTCGATCAGACAAAGTGCACACTTCTATCTCGCTCTTCACCGCAGGCCCCGGAACTGTCTCGCTCTCCAAAAGTGCGGTTACGGAGCTAGCTGCAGAAATGTCTTACTCTCCAAAAGGACGAGCCTGAAGTTTCCCATGTGTGTGTTTCACTCTTTCAGGACAATAAGAGGACCTGGCTCATTTTGAGTACAACAGAGGTCATGCTCTCTATCAGTACAGTACAGAAGCTGGTTCATGCTATCAGGATCTATACAGAAGCTGTCTCACTCTGTCATCACAGTAAAGCAGCTGTCTTTCTGCATGAGTGCAGTAGAAGAGATGTCACACTCTTACTGTTACAGTAAAGAGCTCATCTCACACTGTTCAGACAGTAAAAGAAGCTGTCTTTCTCGCAACAGAGGAACTCCACAGTGATGGACGGGACAGGAAAGGAAGGTCTGACTTGCGAGAGTGCATGCTGCGAAGAGGTCAGGTGTCCATTCAGAGAAGGGCATTCAAACCTGTAACCCCCCCGGGGCAGCAGACAGTCTTTCTGAACATACACATAAACACACACACACATGCACAACCTGACCATCCTGCCCTATGTCTCAAAATTTCCTTCAGCTTTTCTGTCTTGTCCTCTTTTGTCTTCTCATCTGCCTGTCTTCTCACAGTGTCACTGCTTTGTGTTGCTCTCTGCACACTGTGTGAACCTGCAGCGCTCTTGTGCCAGTAAAGCCATTCTGAAATTGAGCCTGCAACACAGCAAGTGGATTAAGTAGTTCGGTCACTCTGTTTAGTTTTGCCAAAATGGCTTTATGGTGGGCAACTTGTAAAAAGTGAGACAATACAGGAGACGAATTAGATGGATAGGCTTTTTTCCTTTTTTTTTTTTTTCTCAATTTGGTCATTTGCCAATTCCCACCCACTAGCTCTGCCCATCACTCACAACAGCTACCTTACAAGGGCCATATTCAAACACACACACACAGAGACACACACATTCTGTATTGTATTGTTGGTGAAATTCGTGACTCTTTACAGTGTCTTTAGTAGGCTTTTTTTTATTATCTTGATGAATACAGCTTATTTGGATTTCTATGAAAGATCCTGTTAAGTCCAGTACTAGATACATAATTCGCAATGACATTATGCAGCTGTAATTGTTGGTTTCTATACAGGATAAACTAAAATCCTGTATCCTGTATAATAGTTTAGCATTTTCTGCATAGTGAATGAAATGAAATCAACCTCCCAAAGCTGAATTTATTTTAAACAAGTCGCTCCGTAGAAGCAGGCTTGTACAGATTTTGATTTGTAAAATGACTTGGAATGCCTATAATAGCAATATTTCAGCATTAGCATTCTTTTTACCTGAAGGTCAGTAACAAGTTCACCTGCCATCATCATACTTTCAGGATACACATTTTGTATTCAAGGTTTGTGGGTATGTTACCAAACTGTCAGCAAGATATAGTGCCACGTTTTTTTTTTGTTTTTGTTTTGTTTTTGGTTTTTTTGGGGGGGGGACCCCACATAAATAGATCAATTTAACAAGGAAAGGCAGGAAAAAAATGAAATGTTAGTGCTCTAAAAGCACCATTGAAAGCCATGATACTGCCAGGAAATCATATTATGATCTACAGTCCAATCCAAATCATATTGATAGAGCAAGTTCACCTTTCTCTGTAAGCTAGCTGGATCACCTCATCTGTTTCATTTGAACTTCCCTGACAGCCCAAAAAGTATCTCTGTGTGTTTTTTTCTGGCTTTCCAGGCATGTAACGAGTTTACCACTCACGTGATGAACCTGCTGCGAGAGCAGTCGCGCACACGGCCCATCTCACCCAAAGAGATCGAGCGCATGGTCAGCATCATCCACCGCAAGTTCAGCTCCATCCAGATGCAACTCAAGCAGAGCACCTGCGAGGCAGTCATGATCCTCCGCTCCCGCTTCCTCGATGCCAGGTCTGTCATTTCACCAGTCATCAGAATCTGCCATGATTTCCATGTATTTCTCAGATGTTCTTTGTGCTTGTAAGTCCAAACCTGAATTGCTAAAAGCAGCTTGGACATTTACATGCGATCCATACAGGAATACCTCAGCATTATTCATGAAGAGACAGTGACGGTTCGCTTTGTGTTAGTTTGCGTACACGTTACCCTTTGAATTTTAAAACAGGATATCTTGAGAGATTTGAATGTTCTAAAAGAGCTAAAAAAAAATAAAGAGGTTTTGTGTTAAAATGCACACATGAAATTAGCTTTTCATAACTGATGAACTAAAGTGCCCCATGTGTATGTTTTCCAGTCATTTCGATTTCCCTCTGTGTGTGTAGGTGTTACTGCCAGTATCTGCATACAATGATAACATTGTTTAGCTTCTTTTGTGTATTAGTGTGTACAAGAGCTCAGATGCGTGCACTCTCCGTTGCCACCTCTCCATCGCTCTTCATCGTGGCCTGTTCCCCGTGACAGGCACGTCTGTGTAAGCCTAACACTCGTGCAGTTTAATTGTGCAGGTTTGCATTACACCGTTACCGAGGTCCGATCCATATACGAGCCGCTACATGCCAAAGAGCGTGCAGTGCTTTCCTCCTTTAATGTAATCACTTGTTCCCTTTGATGCATGCCTGGGATTTGCATATATTTCTTTGAGGATAAATCACACTGGAAGCCTTGAGTTGGAGGCATAACATTTAAATGAGCATCTCGCTCCCTTTTCACCATGCACTATCCATTCTACTGCAAATGATGGTGGCAAGTCTCTCCCTCCCCACTCCTGCCTGCTCAGTTCTTCAGCTTAATTCTTTTGCAGGCTGAGACCATGCTGTGCTCATTTGCATATGGTGAAGAGGGGCTTTGTGGGTAGGAAATCGTCTCGCTCTGTGTTGCGGGGGAGAAGCTTGCAGGGTTCACCGCTGCATATGCAAAGCCCCCATGAGACATGCCACATTCACACACTCTTAACCCAGGAGATGAGCAAAGCTGGCACCCACCACTGCCTTCCTCTCCTCCAAAGCTTTTAAACCTCCTTCAGCACGTGTGTGAAGCCTGTACCGCGCTTCTTCGTGAATAATAAAGTGTTCCGAATGTGATGTGGCACATGTTTTTTTTTTTTTTGTTGTTGTTGTTGCTTTTTTTTTTTTCTTTTTTCGCCTGCGATATCCCACCACGTATGCCAAACATAACTTGCATATGCAATAAAACCGTGAACAAAATGCAGAGGGAGCGGATCTGTTATTAGATGAGGTAACATTAGTATTCAGTTGCACTAGTGGAACTTCTTCCGAATCCCAAAACATGTCATCTCTCTCGCTCTCGCTGCTCCTTCACAGGAGGAAAAGACGAAACTTCAACAAACAGGCCACCGAGATCCTGAACGAGTACTTCTACTCCCACCTCAGTAATCCGTATCCCAGTGAGGAGGCCAAGGAGGAACTGGCCAAGAAATGCTCTATCACTGTCTCCCAGGTAGCTTCTGCTTTCTTTACAAACCAAGCTCTTAATTATACATGTAAACTACAGTTTTCACTCTACGTATACCAATGTAACCGTTCTCCTAGAATAACCTGGAGTAGCTGGCATGAGTACATTATCAGTACTCTGTCTATATTGAGACACTTCTTACGTAGATTTAAAAAAAAAAACAAATAACATTCAGAATTTTACAGACTTTTATGTCAGTGCATCTGATATCATGTTAGAATGTAACCATGATCATAAATCATACTTATAAATAATAGTTTACGTTAGGCCCATATTTATGCTTTGCTAACACAATTAAACTTTGAATTTAATTGTGCAAAAAAATAATTATTCATAGGTGACAGTGCATAGAAATTGCTAAATTAAAAGTGACATGAACAAAATGAGATAACACCCTCTGAGACAAAGCCATTAAAATACTAGTTAATTAGAACACTAGCTAAATAAAATGACGATGAGTTTGCTATTTTTACCACCGGTGGTCTGATTTGGACTTTTCTCTCGACTTGCTACTCAGGCAAGCAAATGAGATTTTAACGGCCTGCTCTTATATCTCATATCTAAATGTTGCGCTAACATATGGAGATGAAGAATCGGAGGCTTGCGCACAACCTTTTCAGTGACAAATAGCGTCGAGTAAATGGCAGTGTAACAAGCTCCAGTGTCGTCACAGATTTTGCGACAGCCTCCCACAAATTTCCAAAGTTTACGGAATCCTGCAAGTGATGTCTGAAGCCAATTTTGTGTCTAATTTCTATCCATGATTCTATCACAGAGCTCTAATGGTATTAAAGTACCGCTACAATAGGAAACTACAGCATGCTACCATTGTATGCTGTTATATTACACTTCTTTTTTTTAAATGGCTGCAATCTGTTTTTGCTGCTTTTATAAATTGCACATTGGATTTTTCTCCTCTTACTTACTGTACATCAATTTAACTACCATCGCTACATGTTTGTATGGATGTATGGGAAGATGCTCACTTTCTGTAGAGCACCTATAATTGCTTAGTGTGTTAGCCCATATGTAATAATCCTCAATTATGAACACCTGTGTTGCTGTACGCGAATATTCCGCACCTGCTTATGTTAAATGGATGACGCTCCCAAAAAAAAAAAAAAAAAAAAAAACGCTTAATGAATCCGGGGTGACATAATTTGACGATGCATCTGGGTGCCGTTCTCGAACAGACTCTGCTCAGAATGATTGGTTGAGCGCGTCTGGTGCCATTTTGTAATAAAGAAACACGTTTAGCCGCTGTCTAGGCGGGTGTGTGTGTGTGTGGGGGGGTGTTTCCACAGGATTGATTTGGTTTACATTTTAATGTTGTTTATCATTAGCACGAGCCTTTATCCGCACAGCTTCATCTGGGAGTGTATTAGCGGTAATGGGTGTTAGTGCGTGTGAGGACGGATCCGTGCCGTCATAGTCCTTGATGATAGCTAGCTGCAGATGGAGTGACTTAATGAGATTGTTATTGGCTATCTTTTTTATTCTGACACTAATGCGAGTTTGCTCTGGTAGCGTTTGCATTCTTCACCCCTCCATAGGCAGGGTTCTGAACGTGGAGGAGTCCCGTATTTGTCTCTGGATTTCTTTGTTATGTACGGCGTTGTTGCGGGAGAGAGAGAGAGAGAGAGGGCAAGAGAGAAGAGATAATCCTGCCATCTGTGTTCTGCATTATCGACAGTTTGGTATTTCTGTGCTTAGAAAGGCTTCATTAAATTATATCAAGCCCCAGTGCTGTTAAGTACTTAACAATATTAGCTGTTTATTTTGCCACAGGATAGGTCATTTATAGCCATGAATGTATTTTAAAAATATTCGGTAAATTTGATCTTAATCTAAGCGATGATCAGCATATGGTGAGTGATTGGGGATCTTTCTGATGCACAGGTCACTGCAGAGAGATTTCCTTTAAGACGTTCACAGTACACACCAGCAACTCACAGCCTGAGGGAAAATTGTGTTGCAGATACAGTAAGCCAAATGAAAAATCAGCAAACAGCACATCAGGCTCACAGTGCGGCGACATATTTTCTGACTCTCATCTTGGCATGCGTCATTACGGTACTGATCAAAGTCATTATGGTCAGGTGTGAAATAGATAGTCTGGTTGATTCATTGCTATATGTTGATTTGTTTCATTTGGGCTGCTATTAAGTGTTCTTCCTCCAGATGATGAATTGTAGCAGTCAGCAGTTGTGGAATTACCTCACATCCTGATTTAATGAAACTCTAAATCTAACAGAGTGTAAATTTGAGATGAAGGAAATGGGACAACTGCTAACATCAAGTTTTTGGCTCAGATTAACAGTGATTAACAACAACCATTTTAAACACCTTAATTTCACCATGTTCCTTTTTTTTTTTTTTTTAAACTTCTAAATGCCTCCTGAACATCATGTCTGTAATGGAAAAATAATCCATAAAAATGTTTTGTCATTGTTAGAGAGAATACTCCAAGCACATGAAGTTGTATGCCATTTTTATTGTCCCACTTTCGGTAAAGATTTAAAACAAGCTCATTTTGCCCCGAACAAAGAATAAGGTTTTGTGGCATGCTCGTGAAGTTGTAAAATGAGAGCTTTAATTCATTTTTTTTTTCAACCAGGTGTCTAACTGGTTCGGAAACAAACGAATCCGGTATAAGAAGAACATTGGAAAGTTCCAGGAGGAAGCCAACATGTACGCAGCCAGAACTGCAGTGAACGCGGCCAGCGTGTCAGCTCACGGCAGCCAGGCAAATTCCCCCTCCACCCCCAACTCAGCAGGTGGGCAAATCTACACACACGTCTCCCAGCCGTGCGTGAATCAGACAATGTCCCACATTACATTATTGCACGATTCCACACACTTTATTATTGCAGCTGCAAAAGTGACTCTCAGTGGTCCAATAGATAAAGGTTGCACTAACGTAGGTTGACTGTAAATGTCTTCAGCTTATGCGCAGCTGAGGCTTACCTCATTCTTGCAAACAGTCAAAATAGGTTTTCTAAATATGTCTATTGGGTTTTCAGCATTATTTCCCTTTGTGTCTAGCTCACATATCTTTGTTTCTTTAACTCTCAGAATGTGTGACTTGGTGTCACTATGGCGTCTTAAATGCTTGACATAGAATGTGTATTCAGTTCAGATTAATGACCCCATTTGCACCTGTCCATTTCATGCATCTTGCTTGCATCCTGATAAGATCTGAACCCCACGCATTTACACTTGAAATTCGTTTCCAGTCAGACTGCAATCTGGTAGTTTTGTGTGTTCATATGCAAATTAGCTCATTACATTCAAACACCAAGTTTCAATGTTGTTCCATGTTTTTAGATGTTTTCTGAATTCCACATCATGATATTTTGTGCTGTGTTTAATCTCGGTAACCTCAACAACAACAACAACAACAAAAAAAACATGAACATCTGCATTCACAGAACTTGTGCGTTGTCAAATGTGGCTTGGAGAGTCCGATTTGTGTAACTTGTGGCTAAAATGTGTCTCAGAAGTGGTTTGAGCAATTCTTTGAGGAAACTGTTTACTATTCTGTGGGTCTCCACCCAAACCCTGATACTAAAGAAACATAAAATGACCAAGTGTAAATGGAGCTTATGAGAGAATACAGGTAATGATTTTAAGGGTCAGTTGACGGTACCATTATACATAAAATAGGCACATGTTCAAAGATATTGAGCATGTAAGTTGTGTAGGTGTAACAGTACTCTGGGGATTACTCACGTTTATTGCTGCTACTGAGCGCTTTAAATCAGCCATTCATCCCAAAACTGTGAAGAACTCTTAACGCAGGTCACGCTTCCTCAGTTCACATTTTATGGGTTTTGGTTCACAGACAGAGCTGCAAGGAGCACGGTAGTCACTTCCTAAGCCTTCCTGCAGTTATTTATTAGTCATGAAGACGGGTGTGATGTGTTACTGGCTGAATCAAGGTTATCACGTTTGTATAAAAATGTAAAATGCCTCGTAATGCAGTTTTACAAGGATTTAAATTTCATTGAAATCCATTCTGGGCTTGCTTTAAATTTTTTAAACAGCAGTGTATGTAGGACAAGCACGTTCCTCCATTAGCTAGCTAACACTACAACTTGCCTGCTCTTGCTTTAAACCTGTCTTACGGCGTTATCTCTTGCTCAGCCTTAGTGCTGATGCTCTGCTCTCTATGGGCTGCTCATTCTCTCTGCTCTGTTACGCTTGTCTAACTGTACTTCCGCATGTGCTTTTTCTCCTTCTCCTCTCTCTACCTCTTGCTCTCTCTCTCTCACTCACTCTCTCTCTCTCTCTCTCTCTCTCTCTCTCTCTCTCTCTCCGTCTATCTCTCTCTCTCTTTCTCTGTCTTCTGTGGTCTTTATGCTGCTGCTTCTTTTTCCTCTCCTCTTCTCTCTCTCTCCCTCCTCTGCTCTTAGGTTCTGCTGGCTCTTTTAACATGTCCAGCTCTGGTGATTTGTTTATGAGTGTGCAGTCTATGAATGGCGATTCATACCAGGGGGCTCAAGTGGGAGCCAACGTGCAGTCGCAGGTACAGTACACATCAGTCTGGTCATCTCATGTGCTGGACATTTACTCTAATAACGCATACTCTTAATGACACATGGTGGTGTATAAAGACAAGAGCAGGCTACAGGGAGCAGATATGTACACGTAGACGAGCAAGTCTGAAATGGGTATCGTTATTTGAAATGCACTGGGCTAATACTAATATAGGTATTTACTTCCATCTTGAGCTCCTCATTAACTGACAGGTACTAATGGGACGTCCTCTCACCCGAACCTTTTAAACAGCTTCTGCCATTATCACAGTGCCGCGGAAAGCTCTGACTAGCATCGCATCAAAAATTGGATCTCTAAGCAGAGTGGTTAGTAATGAAACGGGATACTTTTTGCTCTTGTGTAGACATTGCATTTTAATATCTAAATAGTTGCTTAGCAATTGATCATGGTTTATAATATTACAGTATATTTAAAAAGCATATTAAAAGATGCACAGGTAATAGCAATAGGGAGTAACATCAATTTGGCACATATGTAATTCATAATAAAATGACATTCATGAAAAGTCTAAAAACCATAAAGCTGTTGAACGTGTTATAACATGCAACAAAAAGATGTATAATATACGTGAACAAAATGCACTTTGGACCTTAAACAGCACTGCTGTACCTTCAGGACAATGAACGAGGAAACGTCTCAACAGTTATAACAAAAGTCCAGTCACTTTGACTAACTGCCACAAGAATTATGCAGATGTTCTGTTTTACTCTTTTCCTTTGTTGCCATTTTAGCGAGCTCTCTGTGTGTGTTTACATCGTTCCTGTGATTGTGTTTACTTTGAGTTGTTTTCTTTGTCTCGCACACTGCCACTGTGTTGTCTGACCTTGCGCTTTTTTCTGTTAAGTTTTGTTTTGCTGCTTGCGCTTTCTCGTCGACCTTGCTTTGTTTATTCGTTCGTGTGCGCATCTGCTCTGACCTTGCTGTGTTGTTTATTGTGCGTTTTCAGGTGGATACCCTTCGCCATGTTATCAGTCAGACAGGAGGATACAGTGATGGCCTCACAGCCAACCAGATGTACAGTCCGCAGGGCATCAATGTAAGAAAACAAAACTTTTTTTTCCCTGTGCCCTCTACCAATTATTTTAAAGCCATGGGGCTCAGAATGGCACTCGGTGGGACATGTCTGAACTACAGTCACCCAGTGTGATCGGCTGCGTGTTGCTAACGCCACGGGGCCTGGACACACCCGTCACGTCCAATAAGATCTCTCCAAACACCTGCACTGACATGTGCCTCGCTGAGCAGTTTGTGTGTGTGTGTGTGTCTTGTGAACAGGTGAGATGGTCTGCACTGAGCATCCCCTCCCCACCTAGACCTCATCGCTGCCCAAAGGCCAACAAAAATGACTAAGAGGAAAATACTATATCTTGGTTCTTAAAATTAAATGGAAGCTTGTGGCCTTGTGTGTTTGCCACCTTTGTTGTCCCTCTCATCATTTCCCTAATTTAATTATTTATTTTCTTTCGGTGGGGGCTGCTGCTGGGGGTTTTGTGTGGTCGCAAAATTCACAGCGACAAGCCATGTGGTAAAGGGGAAAATCGATCAGACAGACACACGGGGAGCTGAGTGCGGACTTGGGACAGCAATCCAAGCACATTGCTCAGATCACATTCGCGCCGAGCTAATGGCCCTGACAGCGTAAGAGAGTGGGGCGGGGGGGGGAGAGGACGACGAGGAGTAAGGTCAGCGGCTGTGCTGCCATGTCTTGGCCCGCTTTCTGCTATATGCTAATGTGATCAAAACCGTTCCATAAGAGAGTACACGGATATATTCAAATCCCAACCGATCCCCCCATTTCCTTCACTCCATGACATTCCAGGGGAATCGGAGGTATGTGAGAATGAGATCAGATTTGATTTTTCTTACAAATAAAAAGAAGGCAGACTTTTGAAAGTGTAAATATTTGCAGCCCAACAGAGCCGTTATCCAACCAGTTTTCCTCTTTTACTAACAAATGTTAGAGAATTCCAATGTTTTATAACTATATTAAAAGTAAAAATAAATAAATAAATAATAATAATAATAATAATGAAAACGGTCTGTCTTCTTCTGAGCATCACTCACATGTTCGGTCTTTGGCTTTAAATTTATAAACAGTTTTACTGCAACAAATCCCAAAATATCCTTTTAAACATGTTAGTGATTCTTTTTTTTTATTACTTTAATTCATCAACTCCTAATGGCAACAGTGCGACATGTATTTAAATATTTTCATTTGTGGTTTTCTCTTATTAAACATGAATATCTTCGACTGTTGTTTAAATGCAGGTGGAAGTAGAGTCCATATTTCACATCGGACAGCAGCGACTTTGTGCTAAAAGCCGATTTAAAGTCTGAAGATGAAGAATCTTTTTCAGACAAGTGATTTCCCCCTTTGTTCGCCGTGTTGATAATGGCTCATGTAGCGTTTTATAGCAGTAATTATGCCTTCAGTAGAAAATAGGAACGTGGCACCGTAACCGAACACGTTTTAAGATCTTTTGCTGCTCTCCTCCATTTTGTTTGATTACAGAGTGCCTCGGCTCTAAATAACAGGCTTGGAGCTGAGTGGCTGCCGGCTGCCATTTCCAGCCTTTTTGCTATTAATATCCCCAAATGCTCTTTAGCAGGCCTGTCTGCAAGACGAGAAATGGCTTCTGCGCCTCGCATTGTGTTTTCATTTCAATCTCCAAATGTCATAATTTTCCACCACCGCTTCCCTCTTTGTTTCTTCTGGGAGTGTTATATGGTGGCCCACTTCATCCCAGCTCAGTATTATGGTGTGTGTCAGTGAAAGTGACAAGCATTTAACTCTGTCCCGTATTACATGTCTGCAGTGCTTCCCGTCTTCCTGGGAAAAGCAAACACAGTATATTTATATTCTCAGCGGTAAAGCAGTGTTTCCTCAGTTTTGTGTGTCTACCTATCTACATACATATAC
>JAQMCW010000035.1:10472447-10483488 GCA_030068335.1 Chrysichthys cranchii
ATATATATCTTCAAAAGGCATTTCTACCTGCGGAACCATGTTTTTGCGGCATTCTGTGTTAACTCTATAGAATATTGTGGGAGGTCAGGGGATCAATTTTTGAAATATTCTAACCAGCCCATGTGGCACAAAAACAATGCCATGGGTAAATTCACTGAAATCATACCCCCCCCCCCTTTTTTTTTTGTTTTTTGTTATGGGGGGGGGTGTTTTTGGGGGGTTTTTGTTTTGTTTTTTGTTTGTTTTGTTTTTGTTTGTTTTTTTGCATTGGCAGCATCTATATTCTATACACATATGTCCTTGGTCCTTGCAAAAAAAAAAAAAACCCTCAGCCTTCAACTTTTTTCCCGCTGCACTCAGGGTGCTTTCACTTGAAAACAGTTCAACTTTTGGAACATCGCCAAGCTTGTCAGTGTCACTCCTGTTTCGCTGACCAATCAAAAGCAAGAAGGGGTGGGACTTACGATAGCAACACTGTCAACAATGGCAGAAGAGAAACTGATCCTGGCTGTCAGTTATTTACGATCTAACACTGACGCGTCACCATGATCAGTGTATGAAATCTACGAGGTTTCTTTCCGTTGTTTTAGCCCACCTTTCTAAAGTAAATAGAGAACTGGCGTTCATAACAAAAGAATGTGGAAGTGCTTGACGATGAATTTTGTAACATAGAAACAATAAGCGCTTGAGAAAACACTCTGAAAATGAGGTCGTGGACAAAACGTCTGGCGGCCGTAACCGAAGCACTTGACCTGTATCTGCTAAAGCCTGTCCGTTGACATCACACGATGAGCTGATTGGATCTTGTAGAGCAAATCATCGCCGCATGCCTTGTTTTGTCACAGTCGTCCAGCATTCATTTCTCTCATGTATCTGCCCTTTCTTCTTCCACAGGCTAATGGTGGATGGCAAGATGCTACTACCCCCTCCTCAGTGACCTCACCCACAGAAGGACCTGGGAGTGTTCACTCTGACACTTCCAACTGATCCCCTCATCACCTCACTCCTTCTTGTTCCCTCACTACTGCACAAACCATGGACTCTTTTTGTTCTGTCACTCTCGGCCGTTCATCACTATGTTTAAGTAATGCACTCACTAGCTCACTAAGCTGGGTCTCTGCCGTGCTTTGGAGTGAATCAGTCTGTTTTACCCAACCACACACAGACACAAACACAGTTTCAGTTCTCAAATATAGCCCTTGATTTGTATTAACCCCTTCAGATCAGATTTTTTTTCTATCCTCAATTACAATTCATTGAAATTCTTCTGCAAAATCATCATGTTCAGTCTTAAATCGTATTTCGATGCAGCTCCTACAGTCAGTGGATTGAATAACAAAGGAATCCCTCAAACCTGACATAGCTATTATAACGAACTTGGGGTCTGAAGGGGTTAATATGTACGCTCACACTACCTCTTAGATAAACAACATAAACAGCAAAATCATAACAATAAACTGATTTCTAAAATAGAAATGATGGTGCATATGATGCCCCGTTTTCCATATCGGAACTTTTTTCACATTTTTATCATGGTAAGAAACCATGAACATTTTTTTTTTCTGTGTCCATAGTGCCAAAGTATTTTTCTACATTTTAACACTCATGATTTGCATGTTCATTTGACGTGATCATATTCTTCATGTTGTAATATAGGAACATACTGTATTATAAAGACATATTTTGTATCTCAGTCTCTCTCCATCACGTAACTTAAAATTGATTTTTAATTAGGCTATACGAACATCGCTTGTCTTTGATTCCTAAAAAAAAAAAGCTCCTTTCTTAAAAAAAAAAAACAAAAAAAAAACAACAACAAAACAAGACAAAAAAAAAAACAAAACGTTTTTGTTGCTTTCCGTGTATAATCTCCACCAGTGACAATGCAGTATAGGCTTTTGCGAATTAAGACGTTTGTAACATCTGTGTGAGTCACCCGACGACGAGGATTTACATACATTTACATCCAAGTTATGCGATTTAAAAAACCCGACCGCATCAGTTAATGAAGAGCCAAATGCTGCTGTGAACCAAAATCACTTCTGTAATAAATGCAAACAGATTTGAAATCATGCGAACTTTAATGCTACAGTATTTTACAGACTATAAGATGTTTTTAAACCCTCTAGATGGTGCTCTGAGTTGTTTTTGCGTTAGCCTACCTGTTGGTTATGGGTTAGCATTCGGTGCTTAACTTCAGCACTGCGGGCAGCAGAATGGTTAGCATTGTGACTGAGAAGAGTGCTTTCTGTACAAGTCTTATCTGACACTATGATTAACTCGAAAACTGTGACATGAATACAGAGTTTCATACAGGTATCTCTTCTTTATGACTGTATGGGACACTACCATTAGTTTGGTGCTAACATAAACATTTTCGCAAGGGGTTGTAGTGGAAATTAGCAATATTGTAGCGGCAAAGCTCAAGAATGATTTCCAGGCCTGACAGAGGGATTACTATTGTAGCAAAGGAAACAGGAGAGTGCTAACCTACAACACTAACAGGTCAAAAGCATGGAAATGCCACTACTTTAATGCAGTGTGTAAAAGGAAGTTACATATTTAGGAGGGTGCGTCTTTTACTCCAGAGTGACTTATAGTTTGGAAAATACAGTAAATTTGTCTGTGATCTTATGACATTTTTTCTTTTTTTTTCCCACTAAATAGCGTACGGAATACAGTAGATGATATCAAGCGACATAGAAGTAATCTGATTTTCTCATAAATTTGATGTGTGACTGTTGTGAAGTCACTTTGTCATTTGCATTTTACCCCATTTTCTTTTTAATCCAAGAACAGAACCAATCCAAGTGAGAACAGCTGAACCTTGTTTTTTATTCTTGGTGACGACACATCACATATCTGTCATTACTTTGATACCAAAAACAGCAGACATGTCCATTCTGTTTCTCATCCCCATTTGAACCAATGTCCACATTGTAAATGATGTATTATCTTCTGTACCTGGGCTTGTTTCATTTCTTAGCGAAAGCCCCAGTGCTTCGTATTCAAAACCAAAAATGCAGTCCGAAATCAGTAGTGTTTGTCGAAAGAAAACGTGGCACAAAAATGCAGAAAACATTTGCGTATATTTTTACGTCGTCATGTTGTGAATAGCCTAATGCGCTCTTCTTTTTAGCTTCAGCTCTGTTACAAGACGTTCTTCTTGCTTTTTCTTTTCTTTTTTTTCTTTTTTTTTCTTTTTTTTGGATCCTTGCTTTAGCCTAATGTGAATTAGCCCAAGAATGCGCTATGTACGTAGATGTGCACCTTTTTATTCTTATTTTGCTCTTCTAAACGGAGTTTAAAAAAAACGATACATCTTGTGCTTCATACAAGCGTGAATCGGGTCTCTGACGGGCAGGCTTTGTCTTCAAGAAATCTTTTATGATTAGATCAAGGTAATAAATATGAAATTCCTAAAGTGATGTGACAAGGCCAGTGCTTGTGGCCAATTTCGAAGAAAGTGTATAACCGCACTAATCTTATCACACCTAGAGAGAGAAATGTGCAAGCGTGTGGTGCGTCACACATCGATTATGACTCAATCATGTTACTTGTAGCAAATCAACAAAGCTTTTTTTTTTTGTCAGATTAAGCACTGTAATTTATTTAGTTAGATGCACCATCCATCACTAAGCTATATCATGACATTTTAGAATGAGCACCCATTAAGGACGAAGGCCCTTTATTTCCGTGTGTCGAGAGTCCAGCAGAGATTGCTGATTTCCTGATCTCTAACACACCTGGAAACGGGGTTTAAAGGGGACACTGTTGCCAAGAAGGAAAATGTCATTTTATGGCCAAACTTCCAAAATTCAACAATGAATTGAATGAGTGTGTGTGATAGCACTGGGAATTCAGCAAACACTGCTGGAGTCTGGACACCCAGGGACGCTACAGGAGTCAGTCGGGTCCAGCTGGAACTAGCAAAAACAGCTCCATCTGCACAGACTATTATTCTAGCGTGACCTGTGGCTCCTCGAGAAAGCGTTAGTGTAGACTATTCAGTTAGACACGCCATCCGTCGCTAAGCTAGGTAACATTCACTAATAAATCTCCATGCTGATTTGTTGTAAGCCTGAAAGGCCTAACTGTGTGTCTGGAGTTTAACACACCTTCGAAACCTGGTCGCTAATTAATGTGTGTTAGAGTGAAACAAAAAGTGCTCCATCCATCTACGCAGAAACACAGCTGGTCACATCTGGGTTGAAGAGCAACATAATAACCCTAAACACACATACTTACACACACGTTCGTCTCTCATCGCCTGCCCAGTCCCAGCGTGTTGTTGAAAGCTTCATGTAATGATGCTTTTAGTTTTTGCATATGAAGCAATTTGTAAAACATCAAATGTTTACTTTGTTGCATGTCTTTCGTTCTTTAAAAAAAAAATCCTGCAGTGTTTTTGAATGTTTTTTTTTTGTTTGTTTGTTTGTTTCTTTTGGGTTTTTTTTTAATAAATAAATAAATATATATATAAAGCGCGGAGACTTTCTCTTGCCGAGTTTTAACTTTTAAGATCTCTGCATATGTATAATAAGGAATAAAAAACGGAACAGCAAATTATTGTCTTTTCAATTCCAACTTGTTTTTGTGACGGAAAAAAAACTAACAAGGTGTAGGTTTTCTGGTCTCTTAATTTGTACTGGTAATGCATATTCCAAATAAATAGTTTCTTTTGTTGCAAGACTGGATGCTGTCATTTTTTTTTTTTTCTGGACAAAATGGAAAGTTATTAAATTACACTAGATTTAATAGCGCATGTGTAAAAAATTTTTTTATTTATTTATTAAATTGCTATCCACCCTCTTCTGCATACATGAGCTCACTCACACCCATGAGTGGTTAATGTCACTGTGATTGAAGCAGACTCAGAAATACTTTACTGATCCCTCACAGGAAACTGATGTGTCACAAAGCTCCCTTCAACATCTACATAGTAAAAATGAAGAGATAAAGGTATAAGTAAAAAAACAGCATAGTACCCCCATCTTCAAAATATCTGAAATAAAAATAAGAATATATCCCTGTCCATAATATACAATATATACATATAAAATTTAAATTAAGATGGGGTTTACGGTGCATGTTGAGGATACAGATGCAGAGTTGTTAGTAGTTAGTGCACATGAACCTATCCGGCATTGATTTTCAGAGGGAGGAGCTGAATAGTTTGATGGCCACTGGTAGAAATGATTTCCTGTGGCGCCCTGTAGTGCAGCGTGAGACAATGTGTCTCGGGCTGAAATCGCCCCTGTGGCCGACCAGCACATCATGGAGAGGGTGGGAAGAGTTATCCAAGATTGACCTTATCTTGGACAACATTCTCTCTCACCCAGAGAGCACGTCTAGTGTCGCTTCCTTGCCTCCTGGCCACAGATGGCTATGGTATGACCAGGGTTTGGATTTACGATGTCCTGAAGATTGGATGATCACTTATTTGTTCCACCACTGGAACAGGAAGTCATCTTATTTCTGATATATATTGACCATTACATCTATAAAAGCTTGTTTAAGGACCCCTCAAAGTTAAGATGGAGATGCGTTCCGCCACACCCATTGTAAGTCGGAAATGTCATATGTCGAACCACTGTGTTGAACCACTTAGCCTAGCTTAGGTATCTCAGCCTAGCTTAGCCTAGCTTAACCCAACTTAGCCTAGCTTAGCCTAGCCTACCCAGGAGTCTTTTGCTGTAGAAGACATGCTTTTGAATTCAAATTAGCTCTTGAAGCACACAAAAAACCTGCACTGTACAGTACACAGATACAAAAGGTAACTCCGTGAATTGTGGAAGAGAGTGAGGCATTGCGTGAGGCGAGTGATCCAGGCATCGTCCGTGTACTTCCGGGTGTCGTCCATGTACTTCCGGGCATCGTCTGAACGTCTGCGTACGTCATACGCTGTTACGCTGACCTGGCAGAGATGCCTGCCTGCAAATTTAATTTTTTTCTAAATATTTTACAACTTTTAGTGCACCGCAGTCGTCAGCGTAACTTCGAAAAATCGTAAGTCGGGTCATCGTAACTCGAGGAGCACCTGTAAAACTAAAACTATTGCTTTAAGACAAGTAACATTTAACACACAATCGCTTACCAAGCAATCTTTCACCTCATGTCGCTCAAATGGTTTTATACTAGTCAGTATAATTGTGCATCCTGTCTTTAGTTTGCTCCCCGTTGCCACGGTTTCACTGGTAAGGCCATGGTACGAGAGAGACCTCACTGCAGCATGGAGCTTGTGTGATTTCAACTTAAAAGTCCGCTCCGTAGGATTCAACCAACTGAATGCCCCTCCCATCCAAGTGCACATTAGAACATATGGTGCCTGTAGCACCTGTAGCAGACCTCCAAGTACTTACATTCACACTCCCTTGCTTTTCCTCATGATAAATTATAAGTATGATCCTCCATTTTTCTAAATTTGGGTTCTCAAGCTTATTATCCTGCACCTCTTCTTTCTTCTTCCTTGTCTTCCTTTCTTTTTCTTTGTCATCCCTTTGGCGCTTTCTTTCGTATTATTGCTGCCACTTGCATTATTTGTTTTATGTATAATCATACAACTAGAAATAAACCTGTGCTGGGATTCCCCATCATTTCCTTGTTCTCACTTCACTAGAAGTGTTACTTTGATTGTTATGTCCATTCCAGGCAGGTTAGCACATACCGTATTTCCTCACCCACCAGAGGTACCAGGAGAAGTACAGCAGCCAGAATAGGGACACTATTACACATTACTCCCCGACATGTAGAACCACTTCCCAAGCATCAGGAAACAGCAAGAAGCCTAGTGCATTACTGGTATCTGCATAAGCAGGATGCACACACAACCATTTTATATGGCTTCAAGTCATATGGCTTTCCGGTAAAAATCTAATTATGGATGGGTCTAATGCCTGGGGATCAAATAAATTCATGCAGTGCATCAGTCTTAAAAGCTCAGTGCTGTGCTATTTTCATCAAATCAAAACACTTGCTGCTAGTAGCAGTGCGGCGAGAATCACGACTAGCTCGTGAGCTGAGAGTGGGGATACGTTTTTGAAACCCAAAAGACGTGGATGTTTTCTAGTCTAGGGGAAAAAACAAACATACCACCATCACTCAAGCTCACTTCAACTCAGCTTCAGCTTGCAGTGCTAATGAATCCTTTGCCTACCTGTTGGCGTAAAATCGTCAGCTCTGATTAAGCTTTGGTCAAGTCGCTGCTGGTGTGAGTTCAGGGTAACAGCAGCAGGCTAGTTAACACTTATACAAAACAACCTACGTCAGCTTGAAATCAAATACTGTCAGATATATAAGGAGGCGTGATACATTAACGCCCCGAAGTAGAGTATTTTTGTGTAACTGCCCAGTCTGGAGTAGGTTATTCTGTTCAGACCAGAGCGATTTGCTAATGACTGCAGTACTCAATACATTAACCAATACCATGTCAGACATTTTAACAGTTTATTGTTAAGATTTAATGCTGCGGAAAGTCTGAGAAGTAAGTAAGCAAGTTCCTATCAACACTTTTGTTATCCATCCATCCATCCAACCCTGTACGTGCCATACGGCACATAGGGTGCCAGGCGGCCCCCACGGGGCTCAGTTGACATTTCTGTAGCCAAGCGCATTCTACAGGGTGAGGTCGCTAGCCCCACGCCCAACCCTCCCCTAACTCGGGACCATGCTCTCACACACGCACACATTCACACCTATGGACAATTTAGAGTAGCCAGTCTGCCTAACACGCATGTCTTTGGACAGTGGGAGGAAACCGGAGTACCCGGAGGAAACCCACACGGACATGGGGAGAACATGCAAACTCCACACAGAAAGGCACCCGTGCTGAGGGCTCGAACCCAGGACCTTCTCGCTGTGAGGCGACAGTGCTAACCACTCAGCCACCGTGCCGCCCACTTTTGTTATAGCCATGATAAATGGATGTTCTCTCTCTGTGTCTCTCTCTTTCTCTCTCTCTCTGTCTTTTAAAAAATACAGCTTGTTATTGTATGGAGAAACCAGGAAGCATAAACTCCTCTCTCCTGAAGACTTTCCCATGCTGGGAATCTTTGCAAATCATCATAAGTGTTACAAAGCACTGGGCCCTGAGACTCCTTCCACACATCACCACATCAACAAGTATATATCTCCTTTGTTAAACAATGTATTTTTTTTAAATCTGATATATCAATATTTATTTTATACCATATATTATTATATGGCGTGTTCACCGTACCAGATCCTGTGTATGAGCTGTTGCTATAGGAACCATAACACATTAGGACAGGGGCATTAATATAAACCTATCAGTCAAGTTACAGCAGGAACTTCTGTCTGAGCCATGTGGTCATACCAAAATATTGCATACTTTCTGACCAATCAGAATTGAGAATTCAACTGCCTTATGGAATAAAAAGGATAGGAAGAAAGAGAGATAATGCTTTACTTTTAGTATAATGTTCGTTAGGTTATAAGGCCCTTCGTTTATCATAAATATACATATGTGTAACAAAAAACTTATTCCAATGGACATCATTGAGAGATGCTTTATTTATTTATTTATTTATTTATTTATTTATTTATTTATTTATTCGGTCATTCTGAATTTATAGACTATAAGCAGTATAAGAAGTCGCTTAGGGCACCTGAACTACAGGGCTGACTTAAAGCTTACATACCCTGAGATCTGACTGTGGAGCTCAGTGTACTTCTGGTATTTCACACTTGCATAACAGTGATGATGTGATGGTTTTCCAAAATCAAAATCACTCTATAATTTGTGGTAAAATGAAATATACTGTACACCGCTCTGTGGTTCCGGCCTCATGGCATGGTCATAAATAATCGAACAATCGTAAAAACAGAAACAAACAAGAACCAGAGAAAATATACATTCTGTAACTGACTCTGGAATGACAGTGATTTGATTGTCCCTGATATATCATTATATAGCAGCTTTCATGTTCATCAGTATGCCTACCTGTACACTAATATCTTCCGGATGTGACGATATTTGGAATTTGATACAGCTCATGTAAACACCATAGTCCATTCTGATATGCTGAACTTGATTTTATTCAGAATTTAACATTTTCTCAATAAATGATTTGAGATTTGCCAATATTGTTTCAGGTACATAATACAGACATGTATACAGCGTGTTTGTTATATCTTACCCACTTGGGCTCTTTACAGCAGTTTGCAACACATGGCCCAGCTTGTAATCAGCTCTGTATGTTGTAGACAAACCAACTAAACAACATGCTGCAAGACTGGAGTAGAGAAGCATGCATGTAAACGGTAATATTAGTGGAATATTTATTTTTCTGAATAAGGGCTAATACCAGCACATGTAGCCCATGTGTCATGTTAAAGTGCAGTACAGAGAATCTTTTAGAAGCGCTCAGCTTTGTTCATTTTCCCATTAGTACCTCACTCGGCAAATCTTGTCACACCATCGCTATCATGTCACTGTGTACACTGAGCTGCAAATTCAGATGTCATGACGTTCTAATGTAATCCATCTCAGGAAAACTCCCGACACGACCTTATGTCGAAAAAAATCCTTGTCACTTGACTGAAACATGCAAAACATTTGATGAACTGTCATTAGTCTGAAAAGACCTTTATAAATGTGACCCGTGCTGGCATAATGAGTCGGAATGAAGAAATTTTCCAATGGGAGTTATTACTTCCACATTGTTCATCTAAAGACCTGCAAAATGAGGCATGGTTTGTTGAAATCAGCCAAAAACGACCGAGTTACATCCGACTGAAGTTGACCACGTCTAATGGGGTTTGGAAACTCGCTTTCCATTGGTTCGTAAAAGCGTCATCGGGAATTCCATGTGTATTATCAGGAAGTATAGGAACTACGCTTCACACCGATACCAAACATGGGTAGGGGGATTCCCCCATCTTGCCGCGAGCGTTCGGTGAAAAACACGGATTTATCATGGAATATTACGACAAAGGACTAATTAATGAAGACATACGAATGAACATAATGAACTAAACCTTAAAATAAAAGTAGTTTGGGATGTTTTTCTTGCTGTTTTATCATTTGGATCAATAAACGAGGGCTTTATGGACTCATTTTTGAGAAAATCTCATTTCAACCAAAACCAATTTTGCCTCTTAGCTCATAATTAGCCTATGCGCATTCCGACTCATTTTGCCCGCACGGGTCACAAATATTTATGTAGTTTTGTCCTAAAGAGAGCCGTTCCTCTCTTGCAAGCCACTGTAGACCAAAGCATCTTCTAAATGAATGAATGGCAATGGGTTTTTTTCTTTCTTTCTTTCTTTCTAAAAATGGACATTGTTCCAGCATTACATTTACTGCAGGAATTCACATACTGTAGCGTCACGTGCATTTTGCCTTGCTGGAGAAAAGGCAGGTTATATAGGCTAATTACTCCATGCCCTTTAAAAAGCGGGTCATGGTCATTCCACACTGTGGGACACAGACTCACACGTCGCTGCGCTGTCAATTTTAACTGCACAAAGCATTTTTGCACGCTGGAGCAGGGTGTGTTTTCTCACCCCTCTTATTCGCTACTGCGTCGGAGAGGGTGTTGAGATGGTTTCAGGACTGACGTGCCTGCCTGTGACGGCTCCTGGGCTTGTGGTCCGCTTTACTCACGTACAGGATGTTTCCCTGACAAGAGGATAATCTACTGCATACAGCAGATACAATTTAATCTTCAAATCTTACTCAAAAGCTTGAAAAGAATCACTGGGTTACCACGTCATCAGGAAAAGCAAATCCACAAGAACGGCTAGCTGCACTGTTAACTGCCCCTGTCTAATTACGCTCCAGCCTACGCACCTCACATTTGTACTTATATTACCGATCCTACTTGTGATAGATACTGTAGATATAAAGTGAGTATATTCTTATATACACAAGGTTTCCGAGTATCGAGTGTCAGGGTTATACTTAGTATTAACAATATAAAGTAATACTCCGGTATTTAATTTACAGTGGTGCTTGAAAGTTTGTGAACCCTTTAGAATTGTCTACATTTCTGTTTAAATATGACCTGAAACATCATCA
>JAQMCW010000035.1:10561638-10583720 GCA_030068335.1 Chrysichthys cranchii
ATTTGTAAATCATTGCATTCCGTTTTTATTTACAATTTGTACTTTGTCCCAACTTTTTTGGAATCGGGGTTGTATATGGGTTGAGCTTCAGGTGGTCATTGTCCGTCCAGCTCTGGATGTCACGAAGGCAAGCAGAGATGCGAGAGGAAACCTGTGTGTCACACGGAGGAAAAGAGAGAAACACCTGAGTGTCATCAGCATAGGAGTGGTAGGGAAGTTCATGAGCATTGATAACCGAGCCGAGAGATTAGGTGTAGAGGGAGAAGAGAAGCGGACCAAGGACAGAACCTTGGAGGACCCCAGTGATGAGTGGGTATGGTATGGACACTGTACCAGACCAAGTAACCTGGAAGGAGTGACCAGAGATATAGGACTTGAACCACTCTAGGACCGTCCCACAGATCCCCAGAGCTCATAGGGAAGACAAGAGGATGGCGTGATCGACTGTGTTGAATGCAGCAGTAAGGTCAAGGAGAATAAGAATAGAAGAGATGGAGGCAGTACGTGCTGCATGAAGTGCCTTGTTGACAGAGAGAAGTGCAGTTTCAGTTGATTGTTAAGCTCGAAAACCAGACTGGTAGGGATCCAGGAGGTTATTTTAAGATAGAAAAAAGGAAGTTGTTGTATACATTGCAGTAACTTTGTGTAGTTAGTTTGTTTCATTTTGTAGAGCAGTTGTATTTGGCATTATTATTAACAATTTGTGATATTGGTAATTGCTGATTCAGGCTCTTAAATTCTTCCTGCTCTGTTCTCCATCAGCAATCCAGGCTCTGCGTTCAGTGTTGAATGCCTTCTGTGTGGTCAACCGCAAGAACATGTTTGTGTATCAGGAACGCACCACCAAATCTGTCTTCTACCTCAGGTCAGTGTGGTGGTCTGATAGCCTCCATTAGGTCTGGCTTCTACCCTCTCATCACTTCTCATCTCTCATCACTTATTCATGCTAGCTCCTGCTTCTTCTTGTACATAACTTTTTTTTAATGTGGTGTAAAATCTTGCTCTCTCTCAACTGGTTTGATTCTTCTCTTCTCGCTTCAGACTTTCAGAAACTTCTCAGACAGGGGCATACAGTGATCTGGATATGAATCTCCATTTTTCTCGCTCACTGGGTTTGGCACGCAGTCAGGAGCCCTTGGGCTCTGAAGATCTTACGGTACTGTTTACACACACTGGTCAAGGTTTCCAACGATGTGATGGATTTCCTTTAAGTTTAAGTTAAAGATGAAGGCCTAACCAATCATAGCTGTATGTATTTTTTGTACTCAATTATTTATTTCATTATGATATTAGCAGGGTAGGACCTTCATTCATCAAGCAGCTCTGTTGCTACTCTTCTTTTTGCATTTTTTGCTCCAATCCAATGGATTCAATCCAGTCACTCCAGTGATACATCTAAAAATCTAAAAGATTTGGACGAATAAATTATGTTAATGTAGTATGATTTTTTTTTTTTTAAGGTCGTAAGTTTTTTTTTTTTTTTTTTTTTTTTTTTTTTTTTTTTTATAGAACTTTGAAATATCAAAATTATGAGAATCTTGTAATGCTAAAGCTCTGTAAGATCAAAGCTAAACATGATGAAGCATTCAGACTGAATGCAGAACGATTGAAGGGCTGAATATATATACCACGGATTTTCGTCTTTCGCGGAAAGTTTAGCAACGTAACCCCCGCAAAAAACTAGGGACTACTGTGTCTGACTGTGTGTGTGTGTGTGTGTGTGTGTGTGTGTGTGTGTGTGTGTGTGTGTGTGTGTGTATACTGTGGAACCTCTGGTCACGAATGCCTACAAAGATGAACAAATCGGTTCCCGACCACAAAACCCACCAAAATTTTGCATCTGGTCATGATCACATAATCGGGTGCCGAACAAACACAGCCCCGGCCATTTTCCCCTTCCGCTTTGTACGTGCCAATGTTTTCCCATTTTCTGTTTGTGTATTGCACAACTAACAAAGATGCACATGTCCCTTTAATCGATCTCGATCAGACCTGTGTTCACTCGCTGTACAGTACCCTCCTCCCCGTCCATCTTCCTCCTCACTTCCTTAACATCGGAAGTTGACTCATGCAAGATTAGTTTTCTTGGTTGTTTGCCGTAAGTTTTTGTATAATTAAGGATAGTTCAGACTTTGATTTTTTTCTGTGCTTAAAGCTCATTTAAAAATGTTCACAGCATTTATTCATTGTGTTTCTATGTATTTTTGCTCTATAAACCTTCATTATGGGTCCCAAGAAAGTGGAAATGGTAGTGAGAGTAAGAAGCCATATCCCTCCGCCACCGCTTCACACACGCTCCGCGGAACAAACATTCAGTTTCGGTCAAGCACTCGTGGTGTGAATGTGTTCACAGCATTTTTAAATTGTGTTTCTCTGCATTTTTGCTTTATAAGCCTTCATTATGGGTCCCAAGAAAGTGAAAAGTGGAAATAGTAGTGAGAGTAAGAAGCCTAAGCGTCTAACAGTTGAAATAATGAAAGAAATAATCGCAAAATCGGAGAACCGCCACGATATCCCTCCGCTACCGTCCACCTACGCCAGCAACTACGTATCCACCGCAATGGTAATGTGCATTAAAATTATATGTTTTTCATTTAGTTTTATTTTTCTATAATTAAGGTTATTTTAAGTTTATTCTGTTAAATTGCCACACATAAACCCATAATACACTTTAAAAACATGTTTTTCAGGGCTGAAGCACATTAATTGTATTTACATTAATTTCAATGGGAAAACTTTATTCGGGTCGCGAACAAATCGGATAAAATTTAAAAAAAAGTTTTTACAGCTGAAAACATTCTTGATGTTTGAGATGGTCAGAGATGTGACTGAATGATTGGACGTAAAAAATGACATACATTTGACAGTTGTAATTTAGTGAGTAAGGTGCTGGGTTCTATAGCAAGTTATAAGTTCAGATCCCGAGCTGCCACGGTTTGGCCTTTGAGCAAAGCCTTTAAAATCGTATTTTGTAAGTCATCCGCCATATGAGTAAAATGAAAAAAGAAAAATGTAAAATGGAACTGTTTCTAACCACATCTTCCTTTTAATATGTCCATTTACACAAACAAGTCATGCAGTACATACAGAACCTGCTCTGTTTAAGATCTTGTGCCTTTTTTTTTGTGTGTGTGTTTCCCTGGCTTTGTCTGATCGACTAATTCCCACATATCCTTAACATAAAAGCAAAAATCCTGTAAAATCATTGATGCTAAGTGTAAGATGCTGTCTATATTTTGACCTCTTTATTTAGGGCTTTTATACAACAGTATGCTCAGGTTTTAATTTTTTTTTTTTTTTAAATCCACGCTGGATGCAGCTAGACTAACAGTGTATGTCGTCTGTGTACGTTAATCAGTGACACAAACCTGGCTAAGACATCACCTAACAGAAATTCTTTAACTGCGAAGTTTATCCATTTATTTTCTTGATGTAATTTGCTTCAACAGAGTCAGTGCATACAGAGGAAAACTCCTAGCCATTATACGTGGTGCCTGAAGGAGCTATTATATAACAGTGTATAACAAAAATGGTGTTCTGCTGTCCCACAGGCAAATTAATTGTGATATCAAATCATCTATTAAAAAAAAAAATGCTAGTTCTGTATTAACAGGGAACGAAAATACAATTTACCAGCATGATGTACGACTTGACACATTCCGTCAGAGTTAAATGTTAATGAGGAAGATGCCCGTTGGTTTTTCCTCAGCAGCAGTTATGTATCCCTGGCTTACCCATTTCACTGAGCATGCTTTCATATGTGGTGTGCTCGTAGGCTTACTTTACACTCGCGCATTAAGCATCAGAAAACTGCAGCCTACAGAAATCATTACAGCTCTGGTTGCAAGCAGAGTCACTGCTGGGTGATTTATTTACACTGCTGTGTATAAAACAGGAACGCATCCTTCAGTTTAGGAGCTTGATGAGCTGCTCAGAGTCAGAGATTCGTCCTTAAGGAGGAATGAACTGCGGAGCAAGCTATGAGGAACATGCACTTCATAAAGAGAAAAATAGGCTACAAGGTCGTACGTGTGTTTGTGTGTGTGTATGTTTGTGTGTGTGAGTGTGTGAGAGAGAGAGAGAGAGAGAGAGAGAGAGACATGAATTCAAGTGTGTATATCGTGTATGCGTGTGTTAGATATTTTTTTTGTTTCCAGGGCTCCCGGTCATCTCTGGAGGGCTCAAGGCCAGTTGGACAGGTGGACAAACACATTCTGCTGTTAGTGCATGGAGTGGGACGTGCAGGTGAGAGAGAGAACGAGAGAGAGAGAGTGTGTAACTGTGTATCTTCAGCGTAAGACATGTCCTTACAGTATTACAAATAAGCCAGTGTTTAAGTGTATATTATTAAGCCTAAACCTTGTTAGAAAGGAGTTAGTACAGGAGTTAGTAAATCTAAAAAAAGCACAATTTTTTTCATTTCATTACAGGGTTTATGCTCAGTCCCTTTAACAAAACAAAACAAAAAAAAGCCCTTTTGCATTTTAAAGACCTTACACGTGTTGTGAAAATGACAGAAATGTAAAGGACGTGTCACTGCGTTGCGTTATGCAGAAATGATGCGTGTGAATTTGATGCAGGCTGTATGCCTGTAGTACTGCTCACATCCTGATAGGGAATGCTGTTGCTCTTTGTACAGCTTTTTTTTAACTCTTATGGCCATGATGTCACCACTTTGTCTCTTTCTCTCTCTCTCTCTCTCTCTCTCTCTCTCTCTCTCACGCTCTCTCTCATATCTATCCCAACTCTTTTATTCTCACTTCCTGTTAAGATTTGATTGGTGAGACTGTATGGAGCATAATATTGACCAAGCTTTAGGAATACAGTGTGAAAAGAATGGAAGTAATAACGAATATAGGGCAAAATAGCTACAGTAGCTACTAATAATAGTGATAACAGCCATGATGATAATAGCAAGAGAACAAGCACGTTATGTATTGCACTGTAGCAGTAAGGACAGTGAGAGCAACAGGAGTAAAAATAGGGATAAGAGGGTAGGAGTGAGAGGTGGGCTTTAGGAGTGTGTTGTAGGAGGTGCAGGGTTACTGAAAGGGGCTGCAGTGCCTACTGTCTCTCAGCGGGTGACATGTTTTGTGTTTTTACTATCAAAACCTGGGGCATTATTGACTGATTAAAGGGATGTGGTAGAATGGTTCATGGTCCAATTTAATTTATGTTACAATTAATGTTTTGCTGTGTCTTGTCTCTGTATGATTCTTCAAGTGCTGGAATTATGTTCTTGATACAAATGTCCAAGAGTTCCTTCATTTCTATACCATTCCAGTTTTCTCCTGTTCTTCTTAGTTTACTTTAGGTTTGTTGTTGTTGCTTCACTCAATTAGTGTTTAAGCCCTTAAACTTCAAGCAACTTGCAACAATGTTCTAGGATGAAGGGATGTCTTTTTATTTCAGTTCAGATTTATTTATATCTTGCTTTTAACCCTTTACTTGGTAACTTCAGTAAACATCCACAACGGCCCTCCATACCTCTCTGTGAAGTCGTAGAACCACATGGATTTCTTCCATTCTTAATAAATGTTCCTCTGAGTGTGTGTTTCTCACACACACACACACGCACACACACACACACACACACACACACACACACACACACACACACATGCATATACATATACACACACACAATGTTTTTGGGGGAAAAAATAAATGACGCTGCACTGGCCATGTATGGTAACTCTATTAACTTTAATTTTCAACATAAAAATGATTGTGTATATATAGCCTTTTAATATCTTCCAATAACACTTGAGGGTTGAATTTTTGAATTGCCAAATACAGTGGAACCTTTGATTGCGAGTAACTTGGTCTGCAAGTTTTTCGCAAGACGATCAAAAATTTATAATAAATTTTGACTTGGTTAATGAGCGAGGTTTTGCAATATGAGTAGTATTCATCTGCTGAGCCTCATGTGATCACAGCTTCTCTCATTCACTCTAGGATTGTGGCTTCCATGCTAGTATATACTGTTAGTGTGTGTGTCACTCATCTGTTTTATGACAATGCAATGTCGCATTTCCGCGAAATCCTCAAAAGGAGGCAAAAGCAGCCATCTTTGGATAGTTTCCTTGTTAAAGTCACACGAAAAGAGTGAGCCTCTCCCCTCTCTCCTGCTCTCTGTCATGGATCTGCTCGCACAAAGCGCCGTGCAGCACACCCGTTTTCGGGCACTCCCAATAGCGGTGCATGCCGGAGGACATTAGGACTAATTATATAGACTGTAAATAGACTGACTCATGAATGCTAAGTTTGTGAAGCATTAGTTTGCATTTCCCCGTGCTATTGCCAAGCCATGTTCTAGTGTTTACCTTGCTCATGTTTTGACTCTTGTTTGTACTCCAGTTTCCATGTTTTTGTTGTAGCCTTTGATATTCCTGTTTCTGACACTCTCTTGTCTCTTTCACACCAGCCACGATTCTTTTCAAGGCTAAAGTGTAGGCTATTTTGTTTTATGTAAAATATCTTTATATTTTATATCAATAACTTTTATATAAATATTTCTGGGTTGTGGAACGAGTTATCTGAGATTCCATTATTTCTTATGGGGAAACCCGCTTTGATATACGAGTGATTTGGCTTACAAGCATGTCTCCGGAATGGATTATGCTCGCAATCCAAGGTTCCACTGTATTTCAAATAGTGCCCCATAAAAGGTTGAGAACCGATATTATCAGAAAGCAACTTTACATAAATCTGGAGTTATATTTAAATCCCTATTGAGCAATCTAGAGGTGACAGTGGGGAAGTAATCTCCCTGAGATGGCAGGAAGAACACAACCTTGAGAGGAACCAGACTCTATAGGAAGCCCATCCTCTCCTGGGTGACACCAATAGTGTGATTATAACTGTATACTGTCAAAACAGTGCTAGATACAAAATCTACAGTATCCAGCATCCATCTCATAAGCAAGACAGGAGAGACTTGAGCATAATCAGTTTTTGGCAATGGAAATGTGGTACCATCCACTGCAGCAGAAATGTACTGACTTATGCGACATCTCTTTAACCCACCTGAAAAGATTTCCTTGCTACACTCACCAATATATAAGTTTTCTGAAAAAGAAAGAAATGGGTTACCAAATGAGACCAGTCCATGTTTAAAGGTGGTGTAGGAATTAGTGGTTAACCTAATGTGCAGCTAATTATAAATGATTTAGTAGAAGTACAAAAGGAAGGTGATGATTGTGTGCTCTTGGGCCAGCCAGGAGCCTGAGACGTGAGTGCACCTGCAGCTGGTTCGCAAGTGATCTAATAGGGCCAGACAGCAGGCATGAACAATTTGTTCTCTCCTTAAGCTAAAATTTAGCCTATATGTATCATGGAGCTAATAAAACCTATTATATGGGTTTGTGCTTTCATAAATATTGCTGTGGTCATTATGTAACAAAAGGTGTATAATGCTATACACTATAATATGTATTAGACATTCAGTGATTATACGTTCTGGTCAGTCTGCAATGCACCCGTGATTGTTCTGTTCCTGCGCTTGGTAGCAAAGTTGCATAGCGTGAATAGTTGAATAGTGCCTGTGTATGGAGTTAAGGTTATATTGTCTCATCTGTGCTCTGATTGGCAGGTCCGGAGATCACCGACGAGTTGGTGAAGGTTCTTAGAAAGCGACTGGATGAGGCAACACTCGACATCATCACGGTGATGCTGGTTAGAAACTGCAAACTGACTCCTGCAGATGTAGAGGTACTCACAGTCTCTTCCTCTACTTCTCTATTAGTATTTTTATTTTATTATTTTGTTTTAAATTTTCCTTGCCTCTAAATAGAATGCGTGATATGGAGTTATATTTCTGCCAAAAGTAATAATACGTAAGTGCAATAATGAGATCATTCATTTGTGAATAATTTTATGCTAAATTTACAAACCAACTCGAGGGTTTTAACTGAAACGTCTCTGTATTTCGAGGAGCACTAATGAAGCAGGGGACTGCACCAAGTTAATTAAGTGGGGCTAAAACAAAACACACAACAAAAGATTTGCAAGTCGTGGCTAGAAACTGTCAAAATTATGCTCATAAAATTGTAGGATGGTGTGAAAACTCTGAGTTAGGCATAAGCCATGAACTGATTGTATGAATTATCATTCACAAATGTAATGAACAGAAAAAATTATATAAAAAGATAAAATATCTGTGTTACATACACAGTATTTGTATCGGTTTAGTGCTCCGTACAGCCGTATCTGTATCTACATTCATAGTTGAACTATGAGTGGGCGCGGCCTTGACTGAAACGATTTATTTATTGGTATTTTTTCAAATGTGAACCCTGCAACACTGGATACACTGAAAAACAACAGGACTGCTGGAAAAACACACAAAACATTTCCTCAGCTACATCACTCGAGTTCCTAATTGGACTCAGCCACATACCCTGTGGACCTCTGTAGCAAACTTGGGTGACTGAGTAAATGAATGATGGCGAATGTTCATGTAAAATTAATGGGGAAAAACATGGAATGGAACAAGCAGATATTTTTAACGTTAAAAAATTTTTTGGACACCCAAGCGTAGAGATGCACTGTCCTAGGGGATGAACTGTGGGCTGTAGGGAGTGTGCTGACTTTATAAATAAGAGCATACTTTGATCTAGTTTGTACAGAAATAAGGTAAAAATACATTTTTATTTAGGAGTTCAGAAAATCGGTGTTTAAGTCGAGCTACTGGTTTAAACCACTGACGATAGCCCAACAAATCCCCACCCCAAATAGTGTGCCTCCTATTCGTATCCTTGTTTGTATCCGATCAGATCTCTGTCGAATAATGAATTATTGCAACAATACACATAGACAAGATTATCTTATGTATTTGACTTTAGAAAAACCTGAGATTGTTGAATACACAGATCTTTATATGAGCTGCAAGTTTAGTTACTAAAGGTTATTCACAGTACACAAGTGTAGTGTACCTTTTTTTTTATCTATAACATACATATTGTGAGATAACAGAATGTATCTCCTTTTGTACATTTTTAAAAATCTCTCTCTCTCTCTCTCTCTCTCTCTCTCTCTCTCTCTCTCTGCAGTTTATTCAGCCTCCTGTTTCTCCTCCTACCGAGGTGATGGAGTTCAGTCTGCCTCAGTACAGCGTCCCATGGATACGAGCCTTGGCCCATTATCTCCGCCAGAATCTGCTCATCTTCCTGCACATCCCCAAATACACAGACAGTAACATGGAGCACCACTTCAAGGTAACCTTTATACTCTGTTTGCCCTTTGCTGCTTCGCTCAGACTCCCCTCATGAACTGGATTTATTTCGCGCATTTATTGTTCGTTCAAGCCCATCACCCATCCATAGTAACACAGTGAATTTCAAAGAATAAAAAGATAAAAATTGTTTCGTGGTGTAATAGGTTTAGGTCAGGGTGCATTAATGAAGGGCTTTTCTTTTCAAATGCCAGCTACACACCATCCTAAAATAAGTTTGACAAGTGCTAGGAAAGTTTCGACCTGAATATGCTGGCAACTTTCTTTTTTCTCCTCAGTGCTAAGTCTTTCAGTGTGTTCTGCAATCAATCCACCCACCTCTCTCTCTCTCTCTCTTTTCTGTCTTTTACTTTCAGCACTTCCATGTGAGCAGTGATCTGCCTGATTCTGATATCTACCTCTACAACAAGCCTGGAGGCCAAGGGACAGGTGGCAAAGGTGCATTCTCTCAGTTCCACCACACTTTCACTTTCTGCTTCTTCCTGTTTATCCATTTCCTTCTGCCTTTCTCTCTCAGTGTTTTGTTTTATTACAGCATGCTTTACTGAGACATTTACTAAAATGAGAAAGGACTGTGTTTTGTTTTTAACTGCCAAAACGTATGTACGTCCTCTCCCCGTCCACTTTTAATAGGAAAACATGCATACCTGCCCATTAATGCAGTTCATGTGGCAGCGGCACAACGCAAAAAATCATGCAGATACATTTCATGAGATTCAGTTAATGTTCAAATAAAACCTCAGAATGGGGGAAAAGTGTGATCTGTGACTTTAAATGGAGAGCTTTTGAGGAAACAGAGTTTACTAATGACAGGGATTGGACGAGCGATGCTGATCTGTAAGCTTGTTCCTTCATTGTAAGCAGTACAAGAAACAGCCATGATTCTCCTAGAAACCTAATACTGTGAATGCTTGTGTATGAATAATGAATGAGTCTTCATGTACCTCGACAGAATTTCTCCTCTTTTGATTTAAAGTAAGCAGTTCCTGGATAAAATCTTATGTAATTGAAAGGTTTACCCAGATATCTTGAATAATCGTTTCATATTTTTCCAGTAGACTGCCTGTAAACACAGCCTGGGGAGCAGAGAAGGGATTTTTACGTTAAACCCTTAAACTTAAGGCTCATTATTCGGTTATTTATCTTAGAGCATATTATTCAGTATCTACTATGAATTATTCATTAGCCACAATAAAACTTGGAGTAAAGGTGTACAGTTGAAAGAGTCAGGAAAGGAAGTTTAGTATTGTCTGAGTTTTGGGTTTTGGTTTATATAGGTGTCCGTGCACAAAATGATGTTCTCAGCTCAGATCAGCACTTCATGTCATCCAGGCCAGAGCCCAGCTAAACTAACTTTGTGTAACGTCATTAACCTTGCCTTGATGTACTGACAAGCCTGTCATTTTGATAGACTTTAAACAGGTACAGTGTCCAAATCATTCAAGAGAGTTTTAAATCCATACTAGGAGTTCAACATCATTAAATATAGCAGTGCCACTACTTCGCCAGCACGAAGTGAACCGGAGTCGTGCACCATGGAAACTGAGCAGCACATCTGTTTTGTGCACTGTTTGGTGATAATTGGCTGGAGAGCAGAGGACTTCTAAGGTGATAACTACGAATGTGTCGGAAAAAATGAACCGGTGAGTCCTTACACTGAATAAATTATCTATTTAGAAAGACAAGTTGGGGAGAAGTGTAAACTAAAGAGAAAATTCAGCCATGACATTCCTTTCGTTGACTACTTGTAGTATCCCTAGCAGCAATAAAAACACCCCTGTGCTTTGCTCTAATTGGATGTGGAAGGCACAACTAAAGCACAAACACTGAACACAGAAACCTATAAGCAGTAAATCCGCAGTCTTTAATAGAAAGAAGCAAGAAAACTCGTGCGTATATTCTCTAGTGTTGTGGCAAAGGACAAAGTCTTCAGGTGAATCTGTTGCAAGGGAAAGGGAAACTGCACTGAGTCACTGCACAGTGTTGTATGCCTACTGTTCATGTGGCATGTTTCCTTCTTTTTTCCATTGAGCAGCTCTTTAATCAGCAAGTTGCCAACTGAAGAGGAGTGTGATAGTCATTGGCTTTCAGCCAGTTTAGCATTTGGGTGCAGCTCCTCCCTGGCATGCGCACTTGCTAAGCTGAAAATGTTCTTTCTATTATCTGTTCAAATGATATTAAGGAGGTTTTGGTTGCTGTCCCATGTGCTGGAGGCTAACTCTAATTGTACTTATATATAAGACCTTACTTCTACAAAAACAAGACAAAGGAAGTGGGTGAGCCTGGCATCTGGCATGACGGTCACTGGGTGACATGGCCATCAGATGTAAGGGATAGCACGTGAGACTGGATGTGGGTGAGACAGATGATAAATGAGAGCAGCAGTAGGTGAGAGAGACAGTGGTTGAGACAGATGAGTGAGGCACACAGAGGTGAGTAAGGTCTCTAAGGCCATGATAATGATGGGTAAGGCAGGCAGAGGGTAAAACAGTCACCAGGTGAGATCGTCGATTAGTGAGAGAGGCTGCAGGAGAGACAAGCGATGAATGCGACTAATCATTTTAATCTGCAAAGATTTATGTTATGCAAACTCTACTCTGCTGTTAGATTTTGATCACTCAGCTGTTTCAGTCAAAGAGCAAGCTTGTTCTTTGTTTGTTTGTTTGCCTGTTTGTTGTAAGCAGAATTCCACAGAAAGTACAAGCCTGGTTTTCATTGAACCCTTTTCATGAACCCTTTAAATTTTGGAGCAGATCTGATCTGACTCACAGGGATTCAAAGCATTTAGTTTCTCGTTTGCTAACGTTGTGAGATATGGAATTTATGAACGTCTGCGCTCAACAATGTATACATCTTAAAATCCAGTATATGGTGGGAAAGTTCACTAGTGACAAAACATAACCAATGTAGAAATACGATGACTCCACTGGAAATAAATATATCCAGACATATAACATGGTTGCGGTTGCAGAATTACATGTCATAGAAGAGTCGACTGTTGACCTTGGTGGAGGTCTGCACCGTCCTAGTGCCTTTCTAGTTTTGGGGTTTTTTTTGTTTTGTTTTTGTTTTTTTTATGATATCAAACTTTAAATAAAAGTAAATGGACGGGGGGGAAAAACAACATAAGTATCATAAAACACGGATGAACTAGACTCACTGAATTTGAGAACTATCTAAGAGTTGTCTTGTATTATAATGAATGCACTGACAACCTTCTTTCCAAAACTCCCAACCTGCTATTGGCCACAAGCAAGTGCATGAGTCAGGGAAAACTAGAATTGTTCAGATGTACACACCTGCTGATGCTATCTTTTTTTGAGAATCAGACAAGATCAAGTTCCACTGCCACAGAATGCATTCATAGGTTGTGACCAACAGGTAGATTTTGCCAGTTTTTGCATGCTAGTTTGCTCAGAATATTTAAGCACAGATAAATAGATGAACAGTGTGTGGTGGGACAAGTGACATCGTCCTCTGTATGGTTCATGCCTGCGCATGTTTTACCCAGGATTAGGACCACCTGATTTGTTGATTTAGATAATATGAAAGGAGTTCAGGTGAATAGAATGAACAAGGTTAGCAGTTATTTATAATTTGTACTACACGTCTTCCCCATATAGGTCTCTTTATATGAGATGTTTTTGCATCCTTAGGAAGAATTTCATATGTTTTTATAGACAATCAGTGGCCAAGGAAACGTTACTAAACTTGGTGATATTAGTTAGCAGCTGACTTTTAAGGTTTGTGATGGATGTAGAGTGTCGTGGATAATGAAAGGTCATCTTTTAAGTTAAAGGTTCAATGTGTAATTTGTGTACTTTGTCAAGTGCTACTTGAACTATAATAACTATATCATTGAAAATATGTATAAGGGGGAAAAATGCCATGCAGTAGAATTTGCTGTTATCTTTATTCTAGGTTTTTGTCTACATTTTAACAAACCCGGGTTGGCTCCAACCCAGGTACTTCAGCTTGATCTGTTTTGTTCTTTCGTGAAAGACAAGTCATGAAGATCTAATCTAATTTTATATAGGTAATTTTATTTTATTTCTTTGTAATCTTATTTTTTAGGAAAGAATCAGGCAGTTTGACTCTCAGGCTGCCACGGGTTGTAAAACTTGCGAACTGCTCCTTTAAAATGAATATCAATGCACATTTGTTGTCATTTACTGTGTCAGTGAAATTTATGCACGAGTCTGCAGATTAACACGCAGGTTTATTAAACACACTCTCTGCTTCAGTGATGTATTTATATGGGATAACTTTAACTTTGAAATTTTGCTTTAATCTTTGGTAATGCTCAGTTAGTTGCAGTTACTGATGTTTTTATACCTTGTATAAAAGTCTAAGTGCTCTTTAATGGCTGTGAAGCGAAGAGCTGAGTCCAGCTCATAACTGAGAAGTAACTTGGTAATTTAATATGATAATACGTCTGGCTAATAATAATATGTCTGGCTGGCGAAGGATAATTGGCAGGTAGAAACAGGGAGGCTGCCGGTCTACCCAGCCTGGAGCGGCTGTCGGCTAATTAAATGATGACTCTTTAAAATACTGGCCAAGCGAATCATGAGTCGTTCAGGTACTGATTTTGTGCCTCGGGTCTTAAAATTAAGCGGGCTTAATTTTAGCGGAACAGTGGGTTTGGATAATAAGGATGGCGTGGGCTTTTTGGCCTCGGTTTCAGGATGTGTAGGTTTAATCTTGTGTAGCTGCAGTCACGGATTAACCAGCGTGGGCAGTGTTTCGTGCTCTATATGTAAGGCACAGGTGTGATATCTGATGCTGACAGGATTTTGAAGTCCGGTGGTATCCTTCACGTATCGCACTGCAGTGAGTGTTCGCATTCTGAAGATGCCTAGACAGACAGAAATCCTCTTTGATACTGCGCTCGTCCTATCAGTAGTGCCAATCCCTCCCTTGTTAACCTGTCGTCCTCTTACCTAATACTCATTTACATCTCTATTCATTCTCTACTTTACTTGAAGCCCATTTTTATTCACCAAATTCGCATCCAATTTTAGACTCGTATCCCACTCACTAGCCAAGTCTGCTCTATCATGCGGCAGCTACCTGGGAGGACAGGAGATAAAACTACCCTCGTGTGCTGTTAAATTTATTAAACTTCCCAAATGTCACTCCAAGTGGTAATTAGTGGGAGATTCAATTTTAAGTTTGCTTTATTTTCTGACCTTTAGACTTTCATCATAGCATGGGAAATGATGGGTTCATTGGTCAATAGTAAGGTTTAAATTTCTCTAAATGTGATTTACTTTTAATAATCACATTCAGGGCATTTAATCCATTTGAATCAAACCCTGGTGCTTTTTCCTCGTTGGTTTGTTTGTAAAGGTGAGAACACCGCAATCTCACTGAGGTGAAGGCTAAAACAGCCGGTCCGAGACCATCTCAGCATGGCGCTGAAGGTTCCAATCGAACTCTAGGTGTGCTTTGATTGCAGTGAGAAAGAGATTCAATCCCGAATCGACCCAAATTCAGGAACCAGACATGCTGTGTAGATTTGAGCTGCTAAAATGAGCCACATGGCACAAACTGAGCCATGAGTTAAGTAAAAGAGTTAAGTGCAGAGGAAATGCGATGTGTTCCGGGGTTTGGACTGATCAATAAAAAAGCAAAGCAAGTAGACAATAATTATGATACCCCAAATAATTTCAAATTTCTTATATTCTACTTCTGTTTTTGTTTGCACCGGTGATTTGTTTTTAGGAGGTATGTGCACGTAGCAGTGATTTGTTTACTTTTTCCCTTATCGTATTTCTGACTAATGAATTGGGACAGCTTTGTTCATGCTGTTTCAGCCCCACACACATCCAGCTTTTTTTTTGTTTTGTTTTGTTTTTTTGGTTTGTTTAATTATGTTCCTTGCGAAAGAAACCAAACTGAAAAGCAAACAAGCCAAAAGTGTCAGTTGTCTCCAGTCTACTAGGTATGAACGCACCCTATGTTACCTCTTGTAACCACTGGTTGCCTGATATGCAGTTTTATGCTAGCATAGTAGCAAAATTCATTTAATGGCTTTAATAGATGTAACTGTGAGAAACTGATCATATCACTTTTCCCCATAGTCCTCATGCAAGCCGATTCATTTGTTGCATCATTCAGCTAGTTTCTGCATTCTCGCAGAAAAGAGGTTTTTCAGCTGCTCCCAAAGCCAGATGAGCACCGCTTCCTTTTCTTCATCATCAGGGCCTCCTTCAGTGGACCAAAGATGTGATAATCGCTCGGCACCAAATCCGGGCTGTAAGGAGGATGTGGAAGACGCTCGAACCCGAGCCATTGCACTGTGTCTACTGTCGCTGCTTCTGTATGAGGATGTGCATTGTCATGGTGCAGCAAGACTGTTTTGGACAGCGTTCCTCTTCTTTTGCTGCGAATTGCAGATTTCAATTAATCTTCCAAAAATGCACAGGAATTTGCACTGTTCACTGTTTGCCCATGCGCTTGGAAATGTACCAGAATACACTCCTTCATGTCCCAAAAGAACATTAGCATGATTTTCTTAGGTGAGGGCTGACTTTTGAATTTCTTCTTTGCTGGAGAAGACTGATGTCTCCACTCCATTTTTGTCTTTTGCTCTCTGGGTTATCGCGTAATTTAAAAATTGCCTTTACGTTTTGATTCTCTGTCGTAGATCAAGCTAGCTAACTAGTTAATGTTAGTGGAGCACGAGAAAGCAAAGAATTTCTGATGAAGATTTTTTGAACGGGACAAGCTTGTGATAGGGGCATACGTGCTTCAGTCAAGACTCTTGAGGCCAACCACCACACCTTGTTAAAGTAACTGAACTGACCTTGGAGTGGCACACTGGGCACTCCAGGGGAGTTCCGTGCTCCCTGTGTCTGTATGGGTTTCCTCTGAGTTCACTGGTTTCCTTCTACCAAGACCTACATTGCTGCAAGGTCTGAATGTGTGTGTGCATTATGGACTATGATGGACTGGCATCCAATCCAGGGTGAATTCCTGTCTCACACTGGGATAGTATTCAGTGCGACCCTGATGGTGATGATTGCATCTATATCGTGTATATATTAGCTTAAAAACACTGGTTTAGTCAGCATTACAGAGTATCAGAATGTCATCTGCTCACCCAGAAAGTAAGGCTGTTGGATGGCTGTGGATTTGTCTGGATTGATTTTAGAGTGGTATTGTAGTACTACAGAAGGGGTACAGTTAGCACCTTAGGACCAATATGAGCTTTACTATTTTCATATTTAACTGCCTACTTTCATTACAGCATGTATAACTTAGCTAACAAAAATGTTATTTTACAACACTAGACATATGTACATCCAGGGTGAGTGCTCAAGGGTGTGATTATCTCACTGCAGTCCAGCTGCTCTGCAAAATCCTGTGCCTATTGTGGCTTTTTCTTTTTTTTTCTTTTTTTTGTAAGGAGAGACTCAATGCTGCATTGCATTTGCCTCGAAAGTCGGATTTCAGAGGTGGGGATGATGTCATGTCTGACATTACCCTGTTCCATTTGTACAAGTTCCAGGAAGCCTACAGGAAAAATGCCTCCAGGAAAACTGCTATTGTGCTTGCTGTTTTGTCTTTTACGGGTGTTTTATAGCGAATCGAATTAAAATGTGTCCCTAATAAGCTGATCTCTTCCTACAAAAAAACAAAAAAACATTCAAGTTTTAAAACTTCCTTTTATTACTTTTCTTTAAATTTCACAGGGTGGGGGAAACCAGGTTCGCTCACTATCATGTAGCCATTAACCATTAATTAGCAAGATCACCTGAGAACAACACATTATGGGGTATTTAGTGCATCAAAACATTGTGTAAATATGACCACAGATAAAACTTGGACAGTGCTGTTTGTATGAGTCATAAAATGAGACAAAAATAGACAGAAGTTTAATAAACAGTATAAAGCTACCACTTTCACTTATTGTCCCGGCAGTGTGCCGCCATTTTGGATTTTTAAACCGGGTTGGTGAGAATGTCCCAACTTTCTGAGTCGGACATCTGACTTCAGGGGGCATTCCAGTTGACATTTCTGACTTGGAACACAGATAGCCGATTTGGCCGATTTCCAAGGCCAAAAAACATGGAATGTAGCATAAATCCATGCATAAAAGGCACCAGTAATTTTGTAGCTAGCTGCACTGTATTAGCCCCACTCTGCCCTACTCTGCTCAAACCAGTGACAAAACAAAATCAGAAATCTGCAAATGAAAACATTGCAAAAATTCAATCTGAGGCACCGCATCCATTTTCCATCCTCAAAGCGTCTTTGTCTCTTTCTCAATCTCGTCATTTCTTGTCCCTGTCTCTGTGCTCAAGTCTCGGCGTCACTGTGTGTTCCTGTGCTCACTCTTGTTGTGGGTGTTTTTTGTTGTGACTCAGGTACCATGTCGGAGCTCGTTCAGAACCTCTTCCCACCCTCGCAGTTCCAAGGTACCACAGCTCCATTGCCCATCAGTGTTACCCTGTGCTGGCGCCCCCTCCTGGCTGTCTGTGTGTGTGTGTGTGTGGTTTTGCTCTTACTTATTTAGCTTGGTTTAGTTTGTAGTGCCTTATTTGTCCTAAAATCCACAAAGCCACGCTTGGGCCTGCATGTCATGGTCTGCTCACAATTTATTTATTTATTTATTTATTTATTTTGTCGTTCAGCGTTTTGCATAATGTCAGTATTGTGAATTTTTTTTTCAAGCTTTCAGAGGTTCAGAGGAACCTTTTTCAAGTTGATTAATAGTTTTTGTTTTGCTTCTGAATGCAGTTTTTACTGAAATCAAGAATCATCCTAGGCTATGTAATGATATTTCATTTGTAGCATAAGACATGGAGTAATATCGGCTGTTTACTGTACCTAATGCCACATTCAAATTGAAAAGTTTACAGGAAAACTCCTCGTCTACTAGTTGTGACTTTGAAAACTGAAGTTTTCTGGTAGCTCTGAGTGCATGAGCTTTGACACCATGTTGGCGTTTTAAATTTCTCTGATCTCGTGGGAGTTTCCTTGCAGTTAATGCAAAGCTTGTTTACCATGATACAAAGCTCTTTGCAGATAAGGCTGTGCTTCTTCAAGCTGTCTCACTATAGATCCTGTTATGTTTGCACACATGCTCTGACATAGACAAATGATAGGTGTCAGATGTATGATGAAAAACCTGATTATTGAAATCTTAGTGTCTTTATAAGATTTCTTCATCTTTAATCGAAAGGACCGTTGGATGCGTTTCTGAAGCGCTGTTTTCCAGCACTTCTGGCATTTATAGTTCCACTTAAGAAGTGTTTCAATCCATGCTGCTTGTGTCCGAGGTGCGTAACCCACATGGAATTTATTTATTTATTTTTTAAGTTGAAGTGAAGCACAGTCTCTAAAGAAATCCATCGAACTGTCACAAGCACACTACACTATACTATAATTTGTTATCCTTTCTATATTTATTAACGATACATTAACTGTTATCTCTCTGTTAACTGTAGTTTCATAGAAAAGTGTTTGTGTCATGGTGATGCATGGTGATAGTGATACTCCAAGATAACCGTAAAAAAAAAAAAAAAAAAGATTAATAGATTTTATTCGGCAATGTTCGACTGTCTCATGGCACTTTTTATTGAGTTGTGATAGAATTACAGCTGGCATAACCTCAGCTGTTCCTGTCCCTATGTTTCAGTGACACAGATGTACATTTGGCTGATAGTCTTCCTGATAAAAAAATAAAGTGTGCTATGTGCTATAGTGCCTACTGAACATGTGGTGTGAATTGAGCAAAGTGAACTGGGGGTAAGATGTTGTAGGAAGCTGTCTACATTTACATTTTAGGTAGAAAGAGGTAGGTCTGTAGTCGTAGTTTGAAGACACCCAATAAGCTGTTCGTACATCAAGGGGAAGTTTATTCCATTACTTCGGGGCCAAAACAGAGAAGAGTCTAGATGCATGTCTTCCTTGTACTTTGTGAGATGATGAGACCAGTCAAGCAGTGCTAGAGAATCAGAGGGACTGCAGTGCAGCGCGGCGTTTGAGAAGTGCTTTGAGGTGGGAGGGTGCGGATCCATTTTTGGCTTTGTGTGCAAGCATCGGTGTATTGAATCTGATGCAGGCAGCTACAGGAAGCCAGTTGAGGGAGCGTAGCATTGGGGTGATGTGGGAGAACTTGGGAAGGTTGAAAATGGTTCATGCAGCTGCTTTCTGGATCAGTTGCAGAGGCTGAATGACAGTCAGAATCAGACCCTTCCAGGAGTGAGTTACAGTAGTCTTAGCTCAAGATGACAAGGGACTGAACAAATACTAAGTGGCCTGTGTGGAAAGACACAGACGAATCTTTTTGATGTTGAAAAGGAGAAATCGACATGAGCAAGAAATATTTGCAATATGAAAAGAACACCACAGGTGTTTGTCCATGGTTACCTCAAGGTTGCATGCAGTGGCCAAAGGTGAGATCAGAGAGTTGTCCAGAGAGATCACAAGATCCTGAGGTGTGCATTAATCAGCTGGGATGAATAACAGTTCAGTCATACTGGGGTTGAGTTTCAGCTGATGAGTGGCCATGCAGGATGAGATGTCTGTCAGACATGCAAAGATCTGGGAGGAAACAGGATTGTCCAAGGGAGGAAGGAGAGGACAAGTTGAGTGTCAATTGTATAGCAATGGTATGAGATGGTATCATACCTCAAATGGTGTCCCGTTTGAGGATATGACCTCACCATGAGATCTAGTCTAGAGAGAGAACAGAAGAGGCCCATGTACTGAGCCCTGAGGGATGCCTGTGGAGAGTCTATATGGAGCAGATATAGATCCCTTCCACATCACCTGATATGACTGACCTTCTAGATAGAAAGCAAGCCATTGCCATGCTGAGCCACTAATTCCGAGAATGGACAAGAGAGTCTTGCGGTTAACTGTGTCAGATGCTGTTCAAAGGTCAAGGAGGATGAGGACCTGCGACAGTGTGACTGATCTAGCAGCTTGTAGCTTCTCAGTGACAGCCAAAAGGACAGTCTCTGTGGAATGTGCTGCTTTGAGGCCAGACTGATTAAGATTCTGGTGGCTGTTCTGTGAGAGATGGAGAGACAGTTGCTTATAGAAAGTGCATTCAAGGATTTTAGAAAGAAAAGAGAGAAGTGATACCGGTTGGTAGTTGCTTTTATCTAAGGGATCCAAAGTTGGTTTCTAGTAAGTATTATAAAGAATGTCCCAAATGTCTCCACACATAGGGCAATTAACACTTTTACACAGACACCTCAAAAGTAAATAGACACACCTGATTAAGTTTTATCCATGCAGGCACGACCTGGTGCTTCAAACTTATTAATGTATTATTATCTTTCATTTCAGATTACAGTATATTAATTGTTTGTAGTAGCTTGCCATGCCATACAGAAGCAAAAGAGTTGAGTGATTTTCAAAGAGTTGTGTGATTGTGGGTCAGTCTGAGGGTGGACTTAGCCAGCATATGATTGCACAAAACCTTGGGATTCCTCTTGCCACAGTCAACAGAGTGATTTGTGCAATTCAAAAGCAAAGGAAAGGAATCAACAGCATCCTGCTCAGGTCGACCTGGACCCTCTGACAGGTGTCTTTGGACTATCAAGGGGATTGTTGAAAACAATCCGTGTTGTAAGGCCGCTGATGTTGCAGAGCAATTCCCAGTGAGACTACTTCTGTGAAGTATCTCCATCAACTTGACTACTATGGCAGAGCAGTTACGTCATATACATTTTTCGAAAATGATGGTGTCTTTTTACTTTTGAGATGTCTGAATTTTTCCCCTATCCTTTAAGAATCCCTTTGACAAAAGTAGATCGTATCGAAATCATTCTCATGGCTGCAGCACGTACATCATTTAAAGGGATGTATTCAAAGTGCAATTACATGCATAACACCAGATGTTTTGACACAAGTTCATCATAAGTGGGAGAGACGACTCCGTATGTGTTCACAAAGAAATGGCAGTCGTGCAGAGGATGGTTTATAAATGAAGTTACATCTTGCTACATTTTCCCTATGTCTGGAGATTTTCGGGGACAGTCTGTAGTTTACCAATGAAAGAAGACTGTTTCAAGGGGCAGTTAGTGGTCTGGCTACCTAGAACCAGGATTGATAATCGAACACTTGGTCCAGTGTGATCTTCAAATAGGAAGCACTACAGTGTCCCAAAAGTCTCTGTGCATAGGAGAAATTAACAGTTTATAGCATTGCATCGTCGCTCCCACTCAGGATGAACTTGTGTGAACACATCTGGTGTTATGCATGTAATTGCACTTTGAATTTGTTCCTTTAAGTGATCTTCGTGCTATATCCATGATAATGATTTCAATACAGTCTGCTTTTGTCGAAGGCATGCTTCAAGGCTGGCTGGGAAAAAAAAACACGTACACATACATGTATATGAAGCATTATGAGACAAAACAAAAAAAGTGTTCATTTTCCTGAAATATGGAGACTTTTGGGATACCCTAGCGATAATCTTCATGATTTTGCTTTCCATTTACTAAGATGACGTTTTTCTAGTGAAATTACTTAATTGTCAGATGATAGGCATGATTACTGATTAGATTAGATTTATAGCCCTTACAGGTTCAGAGGAACACCCACTCCTGCCTCGAGGGCACACAAGACACAGTGGAGCCAGTCAGGCTTCAAGTCTCTTATAATGTTGTGTGGTAAATAGAGCTTTCACCAAATAAAGGACGAAGACACACAGCTTGGATGAACACTCCATCATTACAATGATTGAATAACACACACAGCCCCCTCTCTGTCTCTCTCTCTCTCTCTCTCTCTCTCTCACTTTCACACATACACACACACACACACACACACACACACACACACACACACACACACACACACAATCACACACACACACACA
>JAQMCW010000035.1:10607401-10622667 GCA_030068335.1 Chrysichthys cranchii
TTTCTTCCCACAGTCCAAAGACATGCACAGAGGGGATTAGGCTAATTGGCTACTCTAAATTGGCCGTAGGTGTGAATATAAGTGTGTATGATTGTCTGTCTCTATGTGTTGGCCCTGCTATGGACTGGTGACCTGCCCAGGGTGTACCCCACCTCTCGCCCGAAGTCAGCTGGGATTGGCTCCAGCTTCCCCGACGTGACCCTGAACAGGATTAAGCAGCATAGAAAATGAATGAATGAATGAACTTGGTATGGAATAGCATTTCCCTTTAATTTTCTTTAATATTTAAGTCTTGTGGGTAAACTTGTGGATAGGTTTTTCCAGAAAGAAGAGATATTTTTACACTCAGTGTTAATGGCTTCAAGCAGAATTTATTTTGGAGCATTTTGAACAGTTCTTGCTGATTTTCTGACCAACAATTTGTTGTTAAGACCATCAAAATCTTAATGTTTTGCAATTTTGGGTTTGGCCCAGGAATGTAAATTCTCATATGTCATATTATTTTCTTTCAATCACTTGTTCAACTCATTCAGATGGCCTTGTATTGTGGACGCACCACTTAAATCAATCACTGGATATTTTCCAACAAAAATCATAAACACACACACCCCCTCATGTTTAATTCCTTACTTAACAAAGCATAAACGACAGCATGAACCCACCACAAGCAGTGTGATGGAAAAATGAAAACTCTGTCATAATTAGTGATCGAATATAGGACAAATAATTCCTGTAATTGATATAAAATTATTTTCATGTTTATAGCTAAACAATGAACATCTGCCCTAATCAATATTTATTCCTTTAATAAGTAAAAAAAAAACCAAAAAACATTGTAATTTAATTTATGCTAATTTGTTATTTTTAGTCAGGGTTGAATAAACATGATAATGCAAGTGCATTTATTTATAATATGAACAAACATCAATTATTACACAAGTGTTTTATTGCATTCTTAACCTTTTTTTTTGTTATATTGTATTAATGCAGAAGTTTATGGTTTGTTAATGTACAGTATATTCGATCTTTTCTTTGGGCGAGGTTAAAGGAAAAAGAGACAACATTCTCTACTGCCATTGTATTTGTACAGACAACAGGGTGAGCTTTCACACACCCTACCCTTCTTTCCTCACTCTCAGCATGAGCCGAATCCGTTCCTGAGCTCCACGATGGAGGCAGACGCCCTGCTGCGGAGTCCTGTACCACCAGTGGCCAGTAAGGATGCAGGTCGTTTGAGTAATTCAGGACGTGGCCTGCCCCATCTGCCCTTTCCTGCTGAGCTGGTGCCCTTTGACGAAGCTCTCAGAGATGTGAGTGCCGGCCGCTTGCCGAATCAGGACGGAGCCGACATTGTGGCTCGCCACGGGGCACAGCTGCTCGAGGTGAAAGCGGCAGAGCGCAGAGGTGGGACACTGATGTCACATGAACACACACACACTCACACATACATACACTCTCATACGATGTACATTGATGCAGATCTTGGCTGTGTTCACGTGAGCAAACGAGAAAACTATTTTCTGTGGGAGTTTAAAAAAAGAAAAAAAGCTTATATTTTTTCAAATAATTTTATGCAAATCTTTTATGGAATTGAAACAACAGTCCAGATGATTGCCTGTCTCCAGGAATTCTTACGATGCAGATTCTTTGCTCTTCTGTCCTCTTTTGGAAACTATCCAAGTCGATTTTAGTAGATTAGTGAAATATATTTGAGAAGGTTATGACCACTAGTTTCCGCACAGATAAATCATAAATCAGCCAGGAGTCTAAGAGAATTGTGATCAAGTATATGTCAAACATTGTTTATAGAAAAAAAAAAGACCCCTATATTCCTCCTCCCTTTTCTTCTTCTTCTTCTTCTTCATCTTCATCATCATCATCATTATTATTATTATTATTATTATTTTCAGAGCTGGAAAAGCAGTTGAAGATTGAGAACCTGTTTGTGACATGGCAGCAGAGATCGGCTCAATCCAACATGCCCATTTCTGTAAGTGCCCTTCTACGAACTATTTGTTTGGATGAGTGGCTCCTGTGGGCTTCAGGACTCCAAACCCTCACCTGTCAATCCCTCAAGTAGCAAAATGCACTTTAGGTACTTCATGTTGTCATGAGAAACAACCTGCTACTGTTGGCCTGAAAAGCTGCAATTGCAGCGCGTGTATATTTGTGTGTATGTGTGAAACTATTTCTCCATCTTCAACATATGCAATTTGCTTGGTCCGGGTGCAGCGTCTGATTGTGCCCCGACGCGTACACCTGTCTCTGTTCTCCTAAACCCACACAGCAGCGTCTCTCTTTCTGTCACACATAAACAGCCATAGAGTACATGCACAGTCATCTATGTGACAGTTAAATGGGACGGCAGAGGCAGCAGTCTGTCAGAGCATGCTACAGCATTATGGACACAGTTTCTCATGCTGCATGTGTGTGGGCAGTGCTATTCTGTAGGATCAGTACAGCAGTGACAGCTGGGCTTCAATGCACAACACTCTAGGCTTGTTGGCCCCAGGGTTCCTGTCATTCAGGCATTATCCGTCCTTGTTTTTCTTGCCCGTGGGTCATGAGCGGTGGCGTTACCGAGACAGACCTTGTGCTATTGCATGCCTCTGATCGAGCTTTGACGCTGGCATACGGAATCAGGCTCTGGAACACTATCCATCACCACCTGACGCTTTCACATGCTCACGTCTGCCACGTCTCATTAACACGACTGATAAGGCTGCACCTTGATCCAGGGTTGATGCTGGGATTGCGCATCAGACCGAAGTTCAAACTTGCCTTCGTAGAAGTACAGGATCGGAAATAAAAGGAACGAAAAAAAGAAAGTATGTAGGAAAGAACCTTGAAAAGTGTTTTCAGCTGTCCATGTCTCTCAGGCTGTAGCGCAATAGATGAAAGCCGAGTGATGTCATTAAACATTGAAAGCCGCAGAAATGGATTAAGCTTGTCCATTTGGGAAAAGGGAATTGTGTTTGACATACTGCCTGGTCTTTTTCTTAGGTCAAATCTTAATTCTGAGCTGTAATTGAAGTCATTAACATGAACACCACATACTGTGAGGCTGTAGGAAGTTTCTGCAGAACTGCCAGAGCTGTGGCTTTTTAGCCTCCTCCGACTTCACTGTTTATGTAACATGTCTAGGGTTTTTTTTTTTTTTTATTATTTTTTGGCTAGGCAGTAGGTGGCCACTGAACAGTGACATTCCTCCAAATCTTAGTATTTCATCTGAGTGCTGAAACAGCACCAGTGATGGGCTAAAAATGGCCCGTGATCTCTGAGGATAGCAGCTTTTTACTACATCTGATTGACACAGGAAGACGGTTTTCTGTCAGCGCGGGAAATGCTCTCCAATTTCTCGTTTTTTTTTTTTTTTTTTTTTTTTTTTTTTTTTTTTTACCCGAGTCAGCGTATCAACTTTCAATTTGTGAGTCAAGTCGTGGGTGCTCAAGCAGATAAAATACAAAAATGTGTCTAGGGGTCTCCTGAACAGTAACAGAGAACCACTTCTACATCTTATAACTCTGGGAAGTGATAAGAAGATTTACTTTCATTTCTTTCAGAGCTCATTGTATTTAGGTGTGACCACATTGCCACAGCCTGTATAGAATGAAGATTGATAAAGGTGGTATAGAAGGGCTATTATTTCTCCAACTGTAGACAGTCATAGTTGTTTTTCCAGATGTTTACTGCGTTAGAAACACTTAGCGCTTGAGCTGGAGCGGCTTCAGGAAACCAGTAAGCCTTCTTTATAACCATCGCTCATTTTCCCTCGATGAAAGGTGCAGCCATCAATTCTAATCAAATGCAGAAAAATATGGTGTTTGTACACAGGCCTGGCTCTGTAAATGGGAAACAAATAAAATGGCTTGATCCGAGCCACACAACACTGTTCCAGCCAATCATCAAGAGGAGCTGCTCATGCATAGGACAGGAGGAAGGGGAGAGGGGGAGAGAAAGGGCTGTCATCGTTAATGGTGTTGCCTTGGCAGTGCACATCCATGAATTTGGGGAACGAAGCTTTCGAAGGAGCATTGAAGGGAGGCGTGTATTTCTTTTGCTGTTGAGCTCAAATAGTACTAATCTTTCTCCAGAATCGATGACTCCCTGTTTAAGACCCATTATGCAGTCAGATATGGGAATTCCTTAATGCATGGCACAAAATCATGTTTGCTGGCTGAAAACTGACTCTGTACTGGTGGTATTATGTGATTATGTGTTTGTTTGTTTCTTGTGAACCAGCCTACTTCAACCTCATGATTATAGAATGCAATAGGCAAAAAAAGGCAAAAAAAACCCAAAACAAAAGCCAATAAGGTGAGATCCTATTATTATATATAGATGTTTAAAGTAACTTACAGTTGTGCACCTCTGGGGTGATAAAGATGCCTGGGAAAATATTAATGAATTTTTAAAATGATGTTCAAGCTTTGAAAAAAGCTTATGAGTTTTACATCCTACATCAATCAATGTCACCTTGGGGCGATCACAACCTTATAATGTAAAAAATAAATTAATTAATTAAATAAATAAATAATAATTAAATCAGTAAACCCCAAGCAACTCTTATTAAACTGACTCCTTGATGTATTAATTAAACCCGGTGCCAATTTGGTCCACGTAAGCTTACATTTACGCTTAGCCAATTGGCAGAGCTCAAAATACTCGCTTAATTCCCTGTAGGGTGTAATTAAGTAACATTGGACCTGTTCACTTTAGCTGGCAGGCAGACATTGAAAAGCTGTCTCCACAGGAAAGGTCCAAAACCCTTTAGGGACTTTTAATAGAGAGGAAACCACTCATGTCTCAGGTTTGATCATTAGTTTCACTTGTAGTTGTCCATATTTCAGCAAAAACATGTTCCTGATCCAGATAATGGTTTATCTCAGGATGTGATGTGTAAGAACGTTTCAGCAGACCATATCAAATTTTAACATGTAGCTAAAAGTATAATATCAGGGGATACTCTGAAGCTTCTCCACTCAAAGGAAACGTTAGTCTTTCAGCTTGGTGTGTTGGCGACATACCCAGAACCCATCTGACCAGCAGAGTGACTGGAATTGGAGAGCCACAGTTTGTAGCTCATTTTCATAAATTCTCTGCCTTTATACTTCACTGCTGCCCAGTAGGGATGCAGGAGTTTATCTCTATATGATCTCGGTTTTCAAGTGATGTCCCACATCTTTCAGTGGGAAAGGTGGACGTGTTTTTTTTTACGACACACTAAGCACAAAGACACGAACTAAGCAGACACCTGACCTAGCGGTGTGGTGGTTAGCACTGTCACCTTACGGCAAGAAGGTCCTGGGTTCAATCCCTGGGGTCGACCTGGACACCTTTCTGTGTGGAGTTTGCATGTTCTCCCCAAGTCCGTGTGAGTTTCCTCCCACAGTCCAAAGACATGCGCAGAGGGGATTAGGCTAATTGGCTACTCTAAATTGCCCGTAGGTGCGAATGGTTGTCTGTATCTGTGTGTCGGCCCTGTGATGGATTGGCGACCTGCCCAGGGTGTACCCCGCCTCTCACCTGAAGTGAGCTGGGATTGGCTCCAGCTTCCCCCCGTGACCCTGAACAGGATTAAGTGGCAGAAGATGAGTGAGAGAGTGAGAGTTTTTGTAAAATAAAAAAAATAAAAAAAATTCAGGATATATTATTGTTGCTGCATTAGTAGTGAAAATTTAACTCAAATATTACTTGTCAGTTTAGCTTAGGTTAGCCAACTAGCTGGCATTATTAATGACTTTTATTAATGAAAACCTCATCTGAAATTGTGTCAGTGTATTTAATGTTAGCCATTTGACCGGCATCAGCAGTGAAGGCTGTTGACATTTTTGAATATTTAAAACCGGCTCAGAAATCCTATTAGGTTCCCTCATGTTAGGCAGATGGATAGCATCAGCAGTAAACATTAACATTTTCAAATTTGATGTAAACCCTCTTCAAAACTTCTTTCAGGTTAACACGTATTAGCCGGTCTGTTAGCAATAGCAGTGAAGACCATTACCGTTTTTTATTTGATGTAGAACCGCCTCAGAACTCCTGACTGGTTAGCTCTTATTAGCTCCCCAGTTAGCATAATCAGTGAAGACTATTAGGATTTGTAAGTCATATTCAAAATGTTGTCAGGTTAGGTTTTGCTAGTTCTCTGACTAGCATTAGCCGTGAAGTATAATAGCAAATATGATTAAAAATGACTTTAAAATCTTATTGGAGATTCTGTCAAGCTAGGTTTTGTTAGCTGGCTGTCTATCATTAGCAGCAAGGAACAACATTTTGATATGTTTTCAGAAATCCTGTTCGGATTTCAGTATCAGTGTGGCTTAGGGTTGCCAACTTTCTCAACCCCAAATGAGGGACACTTTCTTGCAGGTGCGCGCGCAGAGCAGCTGACCAACAATAATGGAAATTGCAAGGTTTCATACTATACATCTACACATTTCACAGTGTAAAAGGACAAGCCACTACTGTACTTGCTCCTTTTCTTGAAATAGCACTAGAACCATATATGCAACAGACCCTGTAAAAGTTTTAGGCCTAAACCAGCCACTGTCACTAATTTATCCGAGTTCTCAGCAGTACACTGGACATTTTGCAGGAAAAGACAGACATTTATGTAAGTTATATATTAACATTTTATTATAATGTTGACATTTAAACATTTAAAACATGTCTAAGAGTGTAGAACTTTTTGTTATTGTCCATCTGTCTCATACATAGGCCTACATTTTATTGGTTGCTCTTCTGACCTCTTTCTGTTGTTTCTTACTATTGTCATAATATTGCCAACGTCTCTGTTGTTATCCTCAGTTGTCTGTGTCACAATTTATTATAACTTTGACATTTAATTTACAACATTTTCCTATTTCCCTTATTCGAGGCATCACTGGCTAGTGAAAAATAGACAGGCTCACCTTCGGGTGGAGGCAGACAAGACACAATTTCCCCCACAGTGCTTGGTCCTGAAACATTCATGGTGATCATCTCAGCTTTGGTTCTGCCCAAGTGCATCTTCTTAGCAATGCATGAATCTTGAAATAAAGTTCCATTTAACTTAACTGTGCAGTCAGTGCTGTTATAGCCAAGACCATGTTTGATGGTGTGGTAAACATAGGCTACCTCACTTGCGGAAACCTTGTCTATTTCGGCCGTAGATGTGGCAAAGAATGAACTGATGTCTCTGCCTCTTTTCGCTAGCACAGCCTTCTTGTGCATATCTGAGCCTTCATGGAGAGTTAAATCATTCTCGCCACCATGACTAATGGATAGCTCTCGACGGCATACTGAGCAGAACGCTTTCCCTGTATCACTGGTGACTGCTTTGACCCATAACTTTTTGGTTTCCCACTCTTTTTTGTAGCTACACAGTCATTTTTTCTTCACAGGTTCACCGCTCATTTTGACCACACAGTCTATAATTTTGTCACCGCTCACCACTAGTGGCCAGTGCACACACGCACACCAACAACCGTGTCTCATAGCAACATTTGCATGAGTTTTGCCATGCTTACAGTAGTCTATTACTGGCTGACGAGGCTGTGATTGGAATACGGGACTGGAGCTGTCCCTGAAGGGACAAATCAAAATCACCCATATTTCGGGATGTCCCGGACAAATCGGGATGATTGGCAACCCTAGTGTTTTGCAAGATGAGCAAGAAATTTTACTAAATTTTGACTTGATGAACAAGCGATGTCTTGCAATATGAGTTTGTGGCAGCAGAAGCGTGGTCGAGCACCGCCTGCTGGTGGGGGACTGAAGTGTCTGCATGTAGTGTTGCGGAGGCGCTCTTTAAAACGATCTCCCGGGTGGGGATCCCGAAAGAGATCCTCGCCGACTAAGGCACAACTTTTATGTCGTGCACGCTCCGCAAACTGTATGAATTGCTCGGGATTAAATCGATTCAGACCAGCGTGTACCATCAAAAGAAGGCAAAGGCAGCGATCATTGGATAGTTTCCTTGTTAAAGTCGCACGAAAAGAAAAAGATCCCAGTGAGTCGACAGACTGCAGTGATTCTGTGAGTTGTAGTGAAAGTCATCCTACACAAAAATCCTCCCCCTCTCCCCTCTTCTTTTGTCTCGCTCACACCAGCTACGATTCTTTTTAAAGTTAAAGTGCAGGTTATTTTCTTTTATAGATTTTTACTTTATATTTTGTATTAATCATTTTTCTATAAATATTTGTGGGTTGTGAAACGAATTATCTGAGTTTCCATTATTTCTTATGGGGAAATTCACTTTGATATACAAATGATTTGGATTACAAGCACATCTCTGGAATGAAGTATGCTCGCAATCCAAAGGTTCCACTGTAATTGGCACCCTTTATAAAGTGATTCTCTAAAATTCACATTACAAATAATATTCAAATATTCTAGTCCAGCATTAAAAACTGCTTTATCTTTTTTTGCTAACTTAAAAGCATTCTCATGACAACCCCAAAGAATATAAAAGCTAATTTTACTCTTTAAAAAATTATAAAATATTTTTAATTGCCCTCACTCTGAATTCTAAGCACAATGGTTGGGTCATGGAGAGATGCTGCGTGAGCATCCATTCATGTTATAGTGCATGTGCTACCAGCATGACTGCATATTTCCTTCATTTTTTTGAGTTTACTAACGTACAAATATGTCAGTGAAACTTGGGGAATGGGACAGTCAAAGTTTGGTCATTTCATTAATACATGACTTGGGCTAGTTTTCTGGTTATCCATGAGGATCACTCTTCTATGTAAATACAGGTTACTAGGGTTAGGTGCTATTCACATTTAAACCAATACTGGTACCTGAAATTTGTTACTGGTACTCAACATTTCATTCTTTCTGTAGTAGCAAATAATACAATTTCAGGTGTAAAAAGTAATTCCTTCCCAATTAACTTATCCATTTTCACAATACCCTCAATTTCAACATTTTGTTATTTATTTCAAACATTTTACACACCACACAATCTGAAACTCCCCTATGACTTAATCTTCCCTCTCAAAACTGTCCCTACAACTTCCAGCCTGTTGCAGTCTGTCACCAAGGCTTAGTGTGACCTCAATGCCCTGACTGTATGTTAGGTGATGTCACATGGTCTCGCTCTCTGTCCTTCTCTACCGTATACTTTAAGGGTGTTTTGACCTTTAGTTCATTTGTCTGGTCTAACTCATTTGAGGAAATGGTATACTTGTAGCATTTATCCCTTGGCTTGGTTTGTTTTCACACAGAAAAATCCAAGCAAACCAAATTGTGCCACTATAAACTATGCGAAAAAATTCACTCGATTTAATGGTCAGATATGTCTGTGGTGTTAGCAAAAAGTAAATACAGAAAGAAGGCACTGTTTTCTAGATTATGTAAATTCACATTGAGGAAAGGCAGAGATGGCTTTGTTTAGACAACCATTCCCAGTGCATACAGAGCAAAACCTAGCTCCTACCTAAGCTACTCAGACCACATCTCTGTTATGCTAATGCCAGCATACAGATTGTTCAACAGCCACTCCAAACCGGTTACGAAGCAGATGAGTACCTGGTCAGCAGGAGCTATCTCTGCTCTTTATGACCGTTTTGAGCACACTGACTGGTACTTGTTCAGAGAGTCCACAACCAATGGCGACAACACCAACTTGGAGGAGTACACATCATCTGTGACCAGCGACATCAGCAAGTGCATCAGTGATGTCACTGTCACCAAGATGATCACTACATGCTCCAACGTGAAGCTGTGGATGAGTGCAGAGATGCATGAGCTGCTAAGGACCCAAGATTCTACCTTCAGAACTGGTGACAAATCGACATTAACCCATTAACTGCCAAATTTTTCTTCTGAAAATTTTCATGTATTTCTATTAATTTCCATCCAAATAGTAACAACCACATCTACTTTCAAGAAATATGACTGTTAGTTTTTCTGAAATTTCAATTTTAGTCAAAGTCCCAAATGGGGATCATGGCACATGCCATCTATTTTTTATGCCATTCAATATATGGTCCCCAAATAGGGGCCACGGAAGCTAATGGGTTAAGAACAGCGAGAGCAAACTGCCTCAAGCCATCAGAGTGTCAGAGCATCCAGGCCATCTACAGGACAACAACCCCTGCCTGTGATAGTGATGTCTCCCAACCAAATGCACTGAACAACATCTACTGTATGCATGGTTTAATGTTCAGAAAATGTGATGAGGTGGAAGACCACCTTTCCTCAAAACTACCAGGTTCTGTATCTGACCATGGCTGATGTGAGGAAAATACTTCATAGAGTTACCCCAAAGAAGGCTGCAGTTCTAGATAACATCTCTGGGAAGTGCTTAGAGAATGTGAAGACCAACTGGCACATGTACTGACCAACATCTTCGACATCTCCCTGAGCACCATTGTCATTCCAGTGTGCCTCAAGGCCACCACCATTATTCCCATGCCAAAGAAGTCCTCAGTGACTACCATCCTGTTGCACTCACATCCATTATGATGAAGTGCATTGAGAGGCTCATCATGAGGCATATCATGACCCTACATCTGGCCCTCACCTACCTGGAGAGTAAGGACACAGGAACATATGCTGTTCATAAACTTTAGTTCAGCATTCATCACAATCATTCCTCAGAACCTTTTTGGAAATTTGAGCCTGCTGTGACTGAACACCTCCCTCTGCAGCTTGATCCTGGACTTCCTTATTGAGAGACCTTAGGTCAGTCGGGAAGCAACATCTCCAGCACCACCATACTGAGCACTATGACCTCCCAGGGCTATGTGCTGTTCACTCTGCTGACTTATGAATTTTCTGCAATGCACAGATTAAACCACATCAAGTTTGCCAATGGCACAACCTTGGTGGGTCTCATCAGCAAAAATAACAAGTCAGTATACAAAAAGAAGGTACTATGGTTAACAGATTGGTGCAAACTCAACATGTGTGAACGTGAACAAACCAAAAGAGATGATTGTTGACTTCATGAGACCACGGAGCAACCATACGCCACTGAACACTGATGAATGCTCTGTGGAGACTGACAAGAGCACTAAATTCCTTGGTGTTCACATGGAAAAGAACATTTCCTGGTCCCTCAACATCAGCTCCATAACAAAGAAAACCCAGCAGCATTTCTTTTCTGCAAAGGTTGAGGAAAGCTCATCTCTCACCAACCAGTCTCACCACATTCTACAGAGGGACTATCGAGAGCATCCTGAGCAGCTGCGTCATTGTCTGGTATGGAAACTGAAATGTATCGGATTGCAAGACTTTACAGCAGATAGTGAGAACAGCTGAGAAGATCATCGGAGGCCCTCTTCCCTCCATTACAGACATGTATCATACACTCTGCATTCTCAAAGCCACCAGCATTGTGGAGGTCACCATGCACACCTCAATCAAACACTTCACCCTCCTGCTATCTGGCAAGAGGTACAGAAGCATTCGGGCCTTCATTGCCAGACTGTGCATAAGTTTCTTCCCTCTAGGAGACTCCTGAACACTCAGGGGCTGGACCGACAACACACATACACACACACTCAATGAATACATTCCATTACCTCAGAAATTTTTGTGTACAATATAGATTACATCTAAAAGGCTTTTTTTCATAACTCATTGTATTATTGCACCTTACCCTCATCAGGATTATGTATCAGTTCATATTGCTCTTCTTTTATGTCTAACCATCATTATTTCTACTATTGCACTGTCTTGTAATGTCTGCACTGTTTTGTGATGTCTGCACTGTCTTGCAATGTTTGCACGCTTGCACTTGTAGTTCTGTGTTGTCTTATGTTGCAAGCTGTACGCTTCTGAAATTCTATATTGTCTTGTATGTAGCACCATGGTCCTGAAGAAATGTTGTCTTGTTTCACGATGTACTGTATCAACTGTACATGGTTGAAATAACAATAAAAGCCAATTGACTTAACTTGACCTAAACCTAACCTAAAGCTTAACCTCAAAAATGAAAAGTAAACATGACTGCTCTTTTGTTTTCTTATTTTATGGCTAAAATCCCTTAAAACCACCGTGAGGGCCACCCAATTGTAAGGATCATTCAAAACTGTCCTCACAAGGATAGTAAAATTTGACATTTGGTCTTCACAAGAGAAAAAACACAATCATGCCATATTTGTAGATGATTTTTAATCTTGCACTAAAATATTTTAAATATTTTTCTACTAATTTTAATGTGATTCAAGGTTGCAGTGGGTACAGAGCCCACCTGAGAAACATACTTACAGTTACAGCATTTGGTCGATAACCTTATCCAAGCATCAGTGTTTTATGAAATCGGCAGCTACAAGACTAGCCATGCAGTTGCATTTATGGATTAGTTGCAGAGGTTAGATGGCACATGGAGCAGGCCTTCCAGGAGTGAGTTGCCATAAAATCAAAGACCTATACACAATTGGCACAAAGAGGAATGCATGTAAATTTGCTGCTACAAAACATCTAAGCAGGGCGGCACAGTCGCCTCACAGCGAGAAGGTCCTGGGTTCGAGCCCCGGGCTTGGCACAGGTGCCTTTCTGTGTGGAGTTTGCATGTTCTCCCCATGTTCGCGTGGGTTTCCTCCGGGTACTCCAGTTTCCTCCAACAGTCCAAAGACATGCACAGAGGGGATTAGGCTAATTGGCGACTCTAAATTGGCCGTAGGTGTGAATGTGAGTGTGAATGGTTGTCTGTCTGTGTGTGTTCCCCTGCAGTGGATTGGTGACCTGCCCAGGGCGTATCCTGCCTCTCACCCGATGTCAGCTGGGATTGGCGCCAGCTTCCCCACACGACCCTGAACAGGATTAGGCGGCAGAAGACGAAGACGAAAACATCTAAGCAATCACCTGTTTGTTAAGATGCCATTGCAGACAGACTTCAGGTCCATCACCTCCTGACCTACATACAATTGGTACAATTTCTTTCCAGAAGCTACTGAGTTCCTCAACTGCCACAGTTCATATATAATGTTTATTGAATATAATTTGTATCTGATCCTGCTGTACTCTTTGTTTACATTACATTAGTGTCATTTGGCAGACACCCTTACCCAGAGCGACTTACATCTATCTAATTTATACAACTGAGCAGTTGAGGTTACGGTCCCTTGCTCAAGGGCACAGCAGAGGCAGCTTGGCTGTGCTTGGATTTAACTTCATGACCTTCCAATCGGTGGTCCAATGTCTTAATCACTGAGCTACCACTGTCCCCAGTTTATTGCACTGTCTGTTGTTGTTGCTGTACTGTATGTGTTTTGCTGCACTGTTTAATGTTACACATTGGCACTAAATCAAAACCTGTGCTTCTATAGTCACTCACTCATCTTCTGCCACTTAGTCCTGTTCAGGGTCGTGTGGGGAACCTGGAGCCAATCACAGCTGACTTCGGGCAAGAGGCAGGGCACACTCTGGGCAGGTCGCCAATCCACCAAAAGGCCAACACACAGAAACAGACAACCATTCACACTCACATTCACACCTACAGGCAATTTAGAGTAGCCAATAATCCCCTCTGTGAAGGTCTTTGGACTGTGGGAGGAAACCAGAGTACCTGGAGGAAACCCACACAGACACAGGGAGAACATGCAAACTCCAAACAGAAAGACACCCAGGTCGAACCCAGGACCTTCTTGCTGTGAGGCGACAGTGATAACCACTGCACCACTGTGCTGCCCTACTTCTATAATCTACATTTGAAATGATAAGGGACTGGACAAACACCTGAGTGATTAGAAATGGCTGGATCCTTCTGCTGGTGTAAAGGAGAAACCTGCATGACTGAGTCAGTTGAGAGATATGAGGTGATGAGAAGTTGTTGTTCATTGGTTGCTATAGTGTGATTACTAAAATGGTGTCCATGCTCTGCAACAGGTTAACAGTTTTTTGTTAGAGATAGTCATTCATCAGAAGATGCCCACAATTCTCCTTAGGCTTTTGGTGTAAAAGGTTGATAGTTTGTTGAGAACACTGTCTATCATCCTCCAGCATACTAAGGCATACAAAAGGGTGGACAGAACACAGCTTAGGTATAGCCTCAGGTTGGTGTGGGTGCTGTATTGTGGTGACCCTTTTCATAATGAAGAGGACATTCCTTGCTTTGTTGAGCTTGCTTTGGATGTTGCTGGTAGCTCCGCCAGCTTGTCTTGTCCAAGTATATGAAGCTGTCTTGGTAATTCTTCTACCTCCATTGTGACTGGTGCTTTGTTGTTGATGTTGAGGATCTTGACCTCAGTTTTAGTCCAGCTGATCTGCAGTGCCATTTTCTGAGTGATACTGTTGAGATGATTTGTTTTATTCTGCATGTGTCAGCATGGTTCACTGCTCTTCTTGTACACCATTCTCAAAATCTTCCACTTCACCTTGTTGTCACCTATGTCTGGTTCACTGAGGTTTTCCATGTCTGCTAGGGCCTGAAACCTGTTCTTCACCTTGTGGTCTTGCAGTTTCTGCACACCGAAGCATTTGAATGCAGCTGATATGTGTCCTGCACTCTGCAACATCATCTTCAAGACAGCTATAACCAGGCAAAGGTCACTTCCAACATCAGCACCTCCCCTTGCTCTGATTTCCAGTAGAGAGTGACTCCATGTTGTATTAATTAACAGGTGCCAATATGGTTGCTTTCCTTCCTGCTGGGTGAGGATCATGTCAACTTATGAATGTAAAGGCATGGGATGAGTATCCCACAGTTCCACCAGCTTCTCTCCATGTGCATTTTATTCATTCATGCTTCTCCATGGCTCTCTCCAAGTACAAATTGTCATTTTCCACCTTGGTGTTCATGTCTCCCATCACAATCAGCAGTTTGTGATGTGATGCTGCATTTATTTCAGCCTGCAGCTGCCCAATTATTTCATCACTGTTCCAGTGATTGGCTCATAGCACTGGACTACTGTCAAATTCCCATGCCTTCTCAATCTTGTTGTGAGTTGTCAGTTGGCTGTTGACAAGTTTCCACTCCACCAGGCACTTCTATATCCCTTTGTTCAGGATGTTGGCTACTCTCTTGTTGTGTCAATTTTATTCTCTTTCTGAATACAGAAGTGTTTCCCCACTATGTCAGCTGTATCCTGAGCCAGCTTGGTCTCACACAGGGTATGCACATCCAAGAATCTTATTCTGCTCTTTCACTTGATGCTCAGGACTTTCATCTTTATGCTAGTAGCTTCTCTCAGCTTTCACCACTCACAGTCATACATGCATCCTGTGATAAATTTTACAGGCCTATACACACACATACACTACCGTTCAAAAGTTTGGGGTCACTTTAAAATGTCCTTATTTTTGAAAGAAAAACACAGTTTGTTTCAATG
>JAQMCW010000035.1:10718258-10741434 GCA_030068335.1 Chrysichthys cranchii
GGTTCTCTTTATCTACTTTGAGGACTTGTGTGAAAATGTGATGATGTTTCAGGTCATATTTAAGCAGAAATGTGGACGATTCTAAAGGGTTCACAAACTTTCAAGCACCACTGTACGCTACAGTGAAAGCTTTTAAAACCAAGCTGCGTCTGTGGGAGACTCAGATACTGTAGGAAAACTTGATCCATTTTCTGCACTGCCAAACAATGAAGGAGCAGGTCATTGCTGCCGTTTTCCTGAAAAGCTCGGCATACTTGGTGCTGACTTCACACGGCGATTTGCCGATTTTTGAAGCCCAGAAAAGCAGGTTTGAATTGCTGAGTAATCCATTTGCAGCTGACGTGTAAAAAGCACATCATTAAACATCCAAATGGAGTTGATTGAGCTCTAGTGTAGTGGCACACTGAAGGCAAAATATGAGTCTGTGGGCACTGTAGAGTTTCCACGTTTCACCCCTGACACAATGCCCCATCTGCGCTCCCAAGAAACTCAAACGCTCTCCATGTTTGGCAGCACATACTTGTGTGAGCAACCGTTCTCTTTGATGAAGATAAATAAAACTTCACACAGGAGTCGTCTTACTGATGAACACCTTCATTCAATCCTGAGGATTTCCTCAGCTCAGAATCTGAGCCCAGATACTGATGAACTTGTACCCAAGATGACACCAAGCATCTGGCTCAGAATAGTGAGCATCACAGAGCAGAAAACTGTGCTTTGACTCATTTTCACTTTTTTATCTAGTTTCATTTTTGCTTTTTTTTCTCCTGCTACTACAAGACATTTGATTTTTCTTTGAAGTAAATGACTTTCGGCTGTTGCTCGCCTGAAGAAAATGTTTTCACTTGAAATTACTCTGGAAAAACCACAGCAAGATCCATAATAAATGAATAAATCTCATTTTTATTTCTATTTTTATTTCTTTATTATTTCTATTTAATTTAGTTCATAATAATAATGTCTGCAGGCCTTGTTAGTTCCAGGTTCAATAGGTGCCATAAGGTTGTTTCACTGAGTTTTCAATAAACTTTGAACTCGTCCGGCCCTTGACTCAGAGCAATTTTTTAATTTCGGCCCACTGTGTATTTGAAGTTGACCCCCTGCTCTAGGCCTACTGGATCTGTATTTAAACAAAAGCAGACATCAAGACTTTTCTCTGTATGGCGTCATAATCGTGGCATGACCGTAGAGTACAACAACTGAGCTTCTGACTGTCTTCAGACAAATATGAAATCTTCAACACTGTGTTTACATACTCATGCTGTCGAATAGGGTTTTAGCTTAGCAGGTTTTTTTAATACCTGGACAATGTGTAAAAGCAACAGGAAATGGCTCTGAATAAGGCCATCTGCCAAATTCTGTCCAATAAAATATTCAGCAAAACCAAAAGAACAAATACCACCTGCCACAACAAGCCTCAAACCTCAAAAAGTGAGCTATTTACACATCCATTAGCAACGCTATCTAGGATCGCAAACCCACTCAGGGGATGCAAATGTAGCTTTGTATTCACAAATACTGTTTATTGTACCTAGTGTAAATAGATAGTCTATACGAACCTGAGGCGGATAAATGGGCCTCGTGGTCATTTGGCCTAATTCTCTTAACAAGTCTGGTCAGATTACAAGGCTTTTAGGGGAGCATTATGTTCATAGGGGACTATAGAATTTCCTTAGACGAACTTTACGTTTTGTTGCTCACAGTATACCAAGAACTGATACGTCAGAGAAGCTACTAGCAGTGGCTTTTAAAAAGCTGTCTCGTTGCTGTTTGCTGTACAGGATGAGAAGCGCTTCAGCTGGACGAGTACGGTAGATCTTTTACACACAAACCTGACATTATGGAGTTTTAAGTTTCGGGTAGGGTTTAATTTTCTTATTTGCGCCTTTAATTGTGCACTTGAGATGAAATTTGCTTTCTGTCCCTCAACAGTGGTGAATATCTGTTTGGTGTTTGTATCAAGGGCTAGTATGTCATCTATACTGAGAATTCTGAAATTGCACATTGTGACATCATTCCTCTTTGGTAAGAACTTTGGTTTATGTTGTTAAATGGATAAACTTTTCAGATGTTTTTTTAATATGGTTTTATATCATTAGTGGAATTTTAGAAGTTCGCTATTATTTCTAATTCAGTTGTTGATTAGCCTTCCTAGGACCCACAACAGCTTGCGTGTCACCTCGATGCCTGGCTCAGGAGCTCATGAATAAAACCCTGTCCAGTGCTCCCCAGACTCTGGGGTGTGTCACGAGCGTGAACCTCACCTCCATCCAGTATGAGACGCTGTCTGTCGTAAGTCTCAAAACGTTCTGTTTATGTCATTCACAATGTAACAGATTATTCGTGCTTTAAATACTACATGGTTGTATTACAAAAATTGTGGATATGAGAAAAATTCATATATGATTTTTTCCACTTTTCTTTGATCCGAAGAACACCAAAAGTATGCAGTTATCTAGCCGCATTAAAATTACCATGGTGAGTACATTTGACCTCTTATGCGACGTGAGTCGCTTGAATTTAGAAGCCCCATTTCCAAAAAAGTGGGGACGCCTTTTTAAAAATGCAATAAAAACAAAAATCTGTCATTTGGTAATTCACTTGCACCTTTATTTAATAGGCCAAATGACAAAGGAAAGACTTTCGGTGTTTTCACTGCAAAACTTAATTCTATTTGGTAAACATAAACACATTTAGAAAGTGATTTTAGAAATAAAAGAAAATAAATGACATTTTTTAGGAATATAGAAATCATTCACGTTCGACATGAGCGTTAAGAGTAAGTAGAACGAGAGTCATCAGTGGTTTCTTTTTGGTTGCAACTAAACAGTTAATTGTCCATATTAGGAATATGCCTGTGTTACAAGTCGAATGAAATATGTGGCACCACAACAATTGGTTGCAAATAGATTCAAATTTTTTAGAGGCTGGGCAGCACAATGGTTAAGTGGTTAGCACTGTTGCCTCACAGCTCCTGGGTTCGAGCCCCAGGTTCGGCACAGGTGCCTTTCTGTGTGGAGTTTGCATGTTCTCCCCATGTCTGCGTGGGTTTCTTTCAGGTACTCCGGTTTCCTCCCACAGTCCAAACACATGCGCGTTAGGCAGATTGGCAACCCTAAATTGCCCGTAGGTGTGGATGTGTGCGTGTGTGAGAGCATGAACCCGAGTTACTGAGTTTGGGGAGGGTTGGGCGTGGGGCTGGCGACCTCACACTGTAGAATGCGCTTGGCTACGGAAACGTCAGCCAAGCCCCATGGGGGACGCTTGGCACCCTATGTGCCATACGGCACGGACAGGACCTGAGAGAGAGAAGATTTAGAGGATATTTTTCTCTATACTGTATGTCACAACAGGTAGCTTTGATACCTTACAGTTTCAGGGTCTCTGGTTGGATTTAGAGCTCAGCTTGCTGTTAATGCAGAGTTTAAGATGCTTGTCCATGCCCAGGTTCGCAGTTTTCCCCCCAAAAACATGCTGCTCGGCGGATTTGATTTTGTGTCCAGTGTAAACAGGATCAGCTCCAGATACACCACAAACCCGACCCTGATAAAGCAGTTACTAAACAGACCAACGAATGAATTTTTAATCTGAGATCTGGTGGTCAGATAGATTTGTCAGCTGTCAGTGTCTTTGCCCAAAACTCACTACTAACAAGGTCAGATGGAATTACGAAAACCATTAAAGACAGCAATAGGTTCATAGAATAAGCACTAGATGACAGGGTGGGTCCACAATGTGATCCCACAATCATTGGCTTCTGACCTTAAACACACGGGACGATCAGTGTAAGCCTTTCCCTGCAGTAATAGACAAAAAAAAATCATATTTTTCATATTTACAGTTGTCACTGAAGTAGTCAACTTTGCAGGCTAACACTGTTAATCTACCCAACGAACAGTCATCAGAAAACAATTTCTCATCTATGCACAATGCGTCTCTCTTGTGCTGCAGCAGCATTTAAAAGCTGGACTGTTAAAAGTGACCCTCACTTCATTTACATGGACAACATATTCGGTTTTTTGCCTTTATTCTGAAAAAGGCCCCAGCTGAGAAGCCTATTCTGAATGTGCTGTAGACCTGTCGGAAGAATGCACCTAAAACCCGAATAATATGGGCATATCTCGCAAGTCTTAATCGGAAAATGAAATTTTGGAATAAGACCCGATTCGGAATTTGAAAAATATGCTGTTTACATGACGGGAACAAATTCCAAGTATTGTCATATTTGGAATAATAGTGGAGTATTAGTGTGCGTGTAAATATGTAATATTAGTGAGACACAGCTGCGCAAAGCTCCAGGTACAACAACCTAGCATGTTGGCTTGTTATTCAGCTTCTGTTTTTGTGCAGGCAATGCCTGTCATCTTAAAGCCATCACCTGGATGGTTTACACATGGTCCAGAAATAACCAAGCAACTTGCCACAACTGTAGACTTATTGTCAGAACAGATCAAAAGTGGTGGTTGAGAGTAGTAAGTAAAAACTATTTCAGTACTTATCATTTTAGGAATACAACATTTCACTTTGTCCTCCATTATAACTATGTTCAACTTTGAAGAACCTTGTAAACATAGAAGCTTGCTAATCTGTGTAGTTAGCAAGCCTAAAGGACTTTTAATATAGTGCAGCAAAATTGAAGAATTCTGCTGGATAAATTGCGTTGATTTAAGCCAAAACACTTGTCCTCTTTAGACGCGCCATTTATTACATGAAAATATTTTTTTCTTATAAGACTTTAAACTGTACAGACAGGCATGTTTCTTTGAAATAAAAGTATGTGTCTAACCATTTGGTGGGCATGAAAAACAAACTCAGTTTGCTGTTTCTATAACAGGAGTGGACTGACCCAGACCTTGTGTGGTCAAACACAACTTACCCGTTCCACAAAATCATGCTGCCTGTTAAGACAATATGGACTCCTGATCTGACTGTGGAGAATGCGTAAGTCAGACTTGATCATTATTTTTATAGTTTGTATACTGTATATATCCTCCTGAGACCTCACTGAGACTCCCAAGAGGACGTCACATTTTCCCCAAACTACATTGTGTGTATTTCTTTGTAAGATCCTCATATGAGGACCACTGGGTTTTACTCTTTTGCCAAACTTCTTCCTGTTTGGAGACAATGATCAAATTGAATAGTTATGAGTTACGAAAAAGAGAAACAGTGAGGAGAAAGGACAAGGCACTCACCATTAGACTTCGGGTCTCAGGAGGATATAAAATAAATATATATAAAATTAATACATTTTATTCATTTGGCATGAAATGCTTTTATCCAAAAGCAACTTACAAAACGAGAAATAACAAAATAATTATATAGCTGAGCAGTCAAAGGTTCAAGGTTTTGCCTAATCATAGTTCATAGACATTCTTGGGATTTGACCTTAAATGTCAGATCGCTCATTCATAACTTTAACCGTAAGCTGCCATGGCTGACCTTTTAATGGGTGTGGGTTATTGCAACAATCATACAGAAAGAATTCATTCCAAAGTAAATCGGATTGCATTAGACATCATTTAAGGCGTTCTACTGTAAATCAATCAGTGTTATTATAAATGTCTAATGTTACTATGGTATATTACAAGACATGCCAAGCAATCTCTTTCTCCCTCTGTGTTTCAGAATATATTTGAATATAAAACCCGCAACTAGCGACATAGTGGTGAAAAGTGACGGCACCGTGAACTACGCTATTGCTATGTACACCACGGTTGTGTGCAAAATCAACCTCCTCACCTATCCTTTTGTTCAAGGCTCTTGTGCGGTGGCTATCAACGGATGGAACCAAAGTTGTAAGATTTCAACCTGCAATTTACAAAAAGTGACAATTATGTGTCAGGAGTTCAAAGCAGAAAAAGAAATCATGCAGATACAGTTCAAGCGTCAATTAATGTTCACATGAAATATTAGACTGGAGATCAAATGTGACCTCAGAGTATTTGACGGCTGTTTGATGGCAGACAGACTGGCTTAAGTATTTCTGAAACTGCTGGGGTTTTCACATAGTCTATAGAGTGCCCAGAATGATGCAAATAATAATAATAATAATAATAATAATAATAATAATAATAAGTATTTAGTTCAGGCTACTGGATCAAACCACTGACACTAAACCAAGACTGTGTACCTAGTGTTCGTATCATGTTAATGCACATTGCCTTTGTCCTCAGTGAGTATGAAATATGAAAGTATGAAAGTAAAAATCTCCCGCTCACATGAATTTTAGTGCACCTCTTCCACCAATGAGATGCCCAGAAAATGAAAACAACAAGCAAACTGTGCTCATCCAATTCATCTCTGTATTTTATTATACTTTAGAATGCATTCCCTATTCAGATCAAATAACGTCCAGCTTCATTTACAATTTAAATATTTCTTTTCGAAAGTCAAATACTTTCAGGTCGTAGAGCATCAAATTTGCACAGCTGATGAAGGGCATTTGTCTGAAAAGTATATTAGTAGTACAGTGTAGTAGTAAAGTATAATTATATACAGTGCTCTATATACCCCAAAGTATCACACCTATATGTGAGTCTTCTGCAAATTCTTGGCACAAAGGTGGAAACATTCAAAAATGTGCAGAATGTATTTGTATGATGTAGCATTAAGATTTTCCTTCACTGGAACTAAGAGGCCTAAGCCTGTTCCGGCATGGCAATGCCCCTGTTTACAGTGTGACATCCATCAAGACATGGTTTTAGGTTGGAGTGGGAGAACTCAAGTGGCCCGAGCCCTGACCTCAGCCCGTCTGAACACCTTTGGGATGAATTTTAAAGCAGATTGCACCTCAGGCCTTCTTACCCAACATCAGTGCCTTACCTCATTAATGCCTTTCCCAAATACCATACCATACCACTTTATTTCTAAAACACTTTCAAACAACACAGACGCTGACCAAAGTGCTGTACAATGAGCCAAACATAAAAGCCATTCATGTCCAACAAATAAAACTAGTAAATTAAAAGAAAGCAATAGAACAAAAATAAAAACAACTAAAACACACCAACACAAAAAATAAACTACTAATAACAATATCAATAATAAAAACCATAAAACATCCTAAAACACACATTACGCTGGGTTAAAAGCCAAAGCGTAAAAATAAATTTTTACACGAGATTTAAAAATGGCCACTGATGGAGCCTGTCGGATATGTAAAGGGAGCTCATTCCACAGCCGTGGAGCCGCAACTGAAAAGGCTTGATCACCTCGCCGTTTGCAGTGGGATTCATCCTCTGATGGTTTCATCCTCATGTCATCTCTGGGAGTTTTTCCTTGCCCCTGTCGCCCCTGCCTTGCTCTTTTAGTATACAGTTATAAATGTAAAAATTATATCTGGAGTTTATATATTTCTGTATAGCTACTTTGTGACAGTGTCCATTGTTAAAAACGCTATACAAATAAAATTGGATTGAAATGAATCAAACCATCATCAGTAATAAGAAAAAAAAAAGCACATTTTGAGTAGAAAAGAGGATTGATGGATTTACTATGCATGCAGTGTATCACTGACAGCAGTGTTAAGTGATTACACCAAGTGAAATGCCTCCTAGATCTGGTGCCCATTTGGGCTAAGTTATTTAAACCCACTTCAACTCCATAACAGGTCATCAGTGGTGATTGATAGGGTGCATGTGAAATACAACAGCAGACGTAATAAAGATGAACAAGGTGAGCTACTTTATCGATGATTAATTTTTTGGAAGACTAGAAGTAAATAAAAATTCAACTGCTCAGTTCTGTGTTTGGATTTAATTCTGTAGGTCGCTGAAGTGGCTGCCAAATTAACGTAAAAACGTAATATGTAACACCCAACAGATTTCGCATGGGTAATTACCTCAGTTAGGTGCAGAACATGCTGGGTTTGATGAGGCATTCTTTGAAGATGTGCATAATTAACAGTGCGTTAGCAAGCCTATTTTTAATGTGCTGTGATTTAGCTTCACTTAATTAAGGAAGGGAAAAGTAAGTATTGTTTTGACTCTCATTAAATCATTATCAAACAGCTATTGCTTATTTTTGAACACTGTACTTCACAAATAGATGTATAATTTATGGATTACGCAAAGCTGTATATGTTGCTGTAAAATAGGCTAATGAATATTCACTGATATTTTTTTTTCCGTTTCTTTACACCTATGGTGTCATATTGGTCATGAGTTTTCGACGCACTTTAACCACAATGCAACATCCTGACACGCGTCACCCTAATCTGCTGTTATTGAAATTGCTTACTGCGTCCAGCACTTATGTCTCATCATCTCTCATCCATGTATGAATCCTAATTAGTTATGTAAATTATTAGTTTATCATTGTTTTTTACTGACTGATTTATCCTGGTCAGGGATACAGTGCATATGGAGAGAAGGCGGGAAAACATCCTGAATGGGATGATCATTACAGCGTTCCATGCACATTCACGTACTAATTTACGCTTTTAAAGTGTCTATTATGTGATTCATAAAGCGAATAAAGTAATAATAAAAACTAGTATGAAATAAAAACCGAAAAAGAACAAAACAGACTAAAAACGACAAGTAAGAGGCAGAAGTCAGTCTTCCCCCACAGACGTGTCTTACTATGAAAATAAGGTGTCCATTTTCTGCTTCCTACTCAAGTTCGAGAATGTTGGAGGAAGAAAAATAGAGTAATGTGCACATCTAAAACAATGATGCATCCAAATGACTATAACATCTAAGCAAATAAAAAAACAGTAACATGAGAAAAACAAACTGAAGATAGTAATAAATAATATGTACCGTAGATTTTTTTTTTTCCAAAGAATATCAATCAATCTCAGATTTTCAGGTTTTCATATATTTTAGCCATTTAATTCCTGGTATGAGCCGAGTGAGCTAGCAGGAGGAGCATATTAGCCAGTGAAATATCCGAACACACTAGATTGAATATGCTATATATTTTTCCTTATCCTAAGAAATAAGAGCTTTTTGTGCTTGTTATTACAAACAACAGTACAACACACTGTTAAAAGGTTCTTGTACATTTTTCAGTAGTTTACATGCAACATGATTGCCAATAATGTTCCCTAAAATAAAAAAAAGCAAGTAAACAAGTGTAAAACATGATTATAGTAAAGTACTGTAGCTAACATAGTCTAAAAGCATGCACAATTCAGTACATTTGCTCATTCGGCTTGTTTTTAAGAACAGAGACTTAAAATTGATGCACAGCAAAATTCTTAGAGATCATTTTGTATAATAGCCAAATGTGTTAGAGTTGAAATGACACTGTATATAATAAATATAGTTTAACACTAAAGAAATCAATTGTTTAAGAAAGTAAGTGTCATTGAGAGGTGTTGTAGATTCAACTCCTACAGAGTTGTGAAACCACACTCTGGTGTGAAGCAGACTTTCTTTTTTAACTATGCATAAAGTTATTTTAACTTTGTGTCTGAGTTGTATTATGGACATTTTAGAAAGTGTTAAATTACCAATGCAAAGACAAATTCAGGACAAAAATAAACACCAGCATAGTGTTAAAATGAACTTTCTCGGAATTTATTTCACACTGTAGAATTTGCTGTGTGCAGATTGCAGAGGTCCTGCTCATGGCCCCCGCCACGGCGGTTTGGTGGTGCTCTTGCCACCAAATTACTATAAACTTTACAGCCAATTCTTCTTATTTAGAAAGAAATACAATAAAATTGGCTTGGAGATATTCTCATTCTCATTTTTACTTTATAGTTCGTCTCACCCAGGGAACTGATTAGAATTTTTCAGTACCTTCTTCTGTACGTGTTTTTTGTTCATCCCAATAAATGTTCTCTCGAACATACTGTATAGCTATATAGTGTATATATTCACTGAAGGTCATGCTCTGCAGTAGCAGAATGTTAGCAGCAAATATGCTTTGTCTGTGCATTTTGAACTCTGCTTCTTCCCACATGCTATTCCCGTTTCAACCATAACTTGCTTGAGGGAAAAAAAATGTCTTTATTCATTTTGAAAAAGGTGAAATTTATGTGGAAAGAGAGTGATGGCATTTTTTAGAGTGTGTTTTACCAACTTGGGGCTGTTCAAAACTGGAATGTTTTGCTACCTCAGAGTGGCTGAGAACAAAATTCTGTCTCTGCACACTATTTGGGCTTCTCCATCAGTAAGAGTGAGTAATATCATTTTCATCCCATATAGACTTGTCAGATGGCTCTCGGTGATGACCCTGCAGGACTCCATCACCATCAGTGCAACTGACAGTTGACCTTGGCTCAGAAATGTGCAGCATAACTCCAAAAACACATGTCATCTTGTCATACAATATTAAATCATGGCTTTCCAGCCTTTAGATTGATGGGGACTTTGGAGACATTTTTATAAGGACTTTGTTTCCAAGACATATGTAAACAGTAAAGTTAATGCCCGTGTATTTATGTTGTTCTGAGTCAAAATGCTTTTATAAGCACTTTTTATTTTGAGCAAGTAGTGTTTTACTTGAAACTAAATTTCTGCAAACAATTAATTCATTTAGAAACTAAGTAAAATCTGCAAACAAGTGTGCCAGGGTGAAGCTTCAACACACGGCTCATTGAGACCATGCCAAGAGTGCGTGGACAAAGCTGGAAACCTGTTAACAATTTAAAATATCAAATACGGTTGATTGGTTTGACACTTTTCTTAATCACAGCATTATCTTTCAGGTGTTAATACACAGTGCTACCATTTTCATTAACATTCTGAAACAGTGAAACGGTAGAAATGAAGAAACCCTTCTGTGACCACTAAAATTTTCACTTGGTGTTATGCCCCTTGCAAAGCTGAATTAATTCTAAAAGTACCCACTGAAGGGACTTAAGAGCTAGGACAGTTTGTGATCCCTCACTGTAGTATGCATGATTCTGCTCTCATCATTTTAGATGTGCAAATGACGTAGCTCATAGGTATGCAGCAAGAATGAATACTGTATTAATCCAGTGTACAAAGACATTTTTTCATTATTAGCAGGGGAAAGAATTGCATGCAGTTTTCAAAGATGTTTGCATGAAGTTCTGAGACAACCAATAAGTAGTGGCATTTACGTAATGCTCAAACAATGTCCCAGTAGACTATAGTCGTCAGAAACTAAAGACATGTAAATATGGATGTCATTTTCTTTTAACATAGCAATGAAAATAAATTTCATTTATTGTTATTGCACCAGACAGGGGATTATTGTATGTAGCTTGAATAATGAAGTGTCCAGAAAAAATATTCAGGACTCCACACAATACCATACAACACCTGGGTGTGTGTAGTTACTAGTGTGACTAGTTAAACTAGTCTGACATTTAGTCAGAGAGACTGACCCATTGAATGTGGCCTAAAGGGTCAAAAGCATCACTCAAATCTTGGAGAACAAGAGATGGACAGGTTGCCTGAATGAATTCTCATATAAGTATGAACTTTTAAGTATCATCAGTCTTGATTCGGTGCTATGTGAAGCATAACCGCAAGGCCAAATTTTCATTACTCTTGTTTCTCTTGACTAAACGGCCCAAGAATTTTTATTTTATTTTTTTTTTTTACCAAGAAATGGCATATTGGAGATCTGTAGTCATTAAGCATTGAAGAACTTCTTCAGTCAACCTAGCCAATATATATTTTGGGGCTATGTGGGGAAAATGGCATGCTGTAGTGACATATTGACTAGATTCAAGACATTAGCCAATAATGAGCTGACAGAAGAAGAGGACTGCTTGAAGATGTAGGTGAGGGGTCAGGTTTGACATGACACCAGTAAGAGTAACATGGCATTAATAAGTGTTCTAAAATCAATAGGTGAAAGAGTTGACATAAACCTTATTCATCTCTTCATGGTAAGAGAGAAACCAGTCTGTGGGCAATTATTACCTTTGCTGCCATTTGAATAGAAACGTTACACCAATATTTACACAGTGAAATTTGCGCATATTCATACTTTGGCTTTGCACACACTTAAGTCAATTTTCTGGACGTACCATTCATATTATGCAAATTACCTGTCTGTGGTTCATGCTTCAGCAGTTGCCATTTTTCTTAAATGTCAGAGAAAAGGTTCTCAATAATGTCTAGACCATCGCCTTTAACGAGAGTCCAATGGCAGAAATACGAACACACAAGCATCTCTCGGGTCATGTGAGGCTATCAGATGGCTATTCGTTCCTGGCAAATAAATCATTGTTAAGAAGTTCAGTTTAAAGGAATATATTTTTTTTCAGGGCAGCGCTGAGGTGCCTCAGGCAGTATCGTCACCTCGCAGCTCCAGCGTCCTTGAGTTGATGAGCTCTACTGCATGTCCCCCATGTGTCTGCAGTTCTCCATTTTCCTCCCACCTCCCATGCTGGTAGGTGGATTAGCTACTCTACTTTGAATAACTTTGTGAATGTCCCTCCAGGATGTATTCCTACTTCATGCTCCGTGTTCCTGGGACAGCCTCTGGATCAATTGTGACCCTGACCAGGATAAAGTGGTTATGCAATAAATGATAGATGCCTCTTAGTTGTAATTAGGGACAAGTTGGCATGCAGTAGCTTAAAGGACTGTTATGCAATTCGATTTGAGTTCTAAGCCATTTTCCCGCACTTTCTTTAGAGAAGATTGGTAGGTCTTCATATTCCATTTTACCTCTTTTCCCTCCTCTGTACTCCTTTTTCTCTTCCCAGGACCCATCTTTCTTTCTTTATGAGCCTCTCTAAGAGCTGTCTGGCTCTTATAAGTCCGTATATCCTACATCTCTCTCTGTTTGTCATCCTAGCAATTTGTGCTGTCCGTTTGATGGATGCCATGGTGATTTGAGTATGAGCTTTAAAGTTTTCAGTGTTTGTGAGACAACTGTTTGCATCTCCACGAGTGTGTATTTGTATGTTTGTGTATGAGTACCTGCACTTCTATTAAACTTGAGCGAAAGGAAATTAACACACGTTTGTGTGTGTGTGTGTGTGTGTGTGTGTGTGTCCTGCACAGATCTTCTTATCTGTGAATGGATATTAAGACCTGGCATTGTTTGAACCCTGAGTCAGGCACAAAATTGCTTATTTAAACCATTCCCTGCTGGGCCTCAATACAACATGTGTAAAAATGACACAGTGACACAACAGAATGTCCATGTCATACACCGTCAGAGTTTATGCTCTTCATCAGCACTAAGTTTGTGACAAAAATGCCAGGAGAAACAGAGTTTCCGATCTGAGGTCAGCCCTGGGGACAAGGGAGTACGTATCAAATCATTATAGAGATATGACAGGGTACGGATTTAGGGTGTGAAAGTGTGGGATAATAGTGCCTTGTGACAGACTGGTGTCCCATCCTGTATACATTCTTGGATCTCACCCAGTGCTCCTGAGATAGGCTTCAGATACAATGACCAGGATAAAGTGATTATTGAAAAGGTATGAAGGAAGAAATAATGTTCCATAATAATGTTCCATTAAAACTCTGTTAAAATGTTAAATATTAAATGCAAAATAAATATTAATATAACCGGTGCTAGCTTAGTTTGTAGCTTAAATTGTGACGTTACATACCAAGACACTTTTTCATTTGATTTTAGAGACAAATGCACAAGTCAGTCACCTAAAACTCTAACATCAGTCGAACAAACTATAGTTCTCAAAGTTGATTCAGTCATTCTTCACTGATATCTTTCCAAAGCAGTGTGTTCTTATTTTGATGATAAACAAGAATGTTGAGAAAATGCTGAGGGAAAAAGTCAACGATTTTAGAATATAAAAATACATGTTCAACTGCTTATTTTGCAGTAACTATCCACAGTAATACATTTAACAAAATTATTTACATGTCCTTAGAATGAACTAAAATTGGTTGAGTTGATAAGTATTCACACCCTTCTTTCCTCATACCCTTAACACTCTCAGTAAAGACTAATATTATATTTACCTGAGCACTCACTCTAAACATGTTAAACTGAGTGCACCTGTGTTCATATTTATTACCATCAAATCCACCCGCGTCTCATCGTACGCTTACGAAAGAAATATATCTGACTGTGGGATGTTTCACAGCTTAAATGGCAGCTCACATTAGCCCTGTTGTGATGAGGACCAAAGAACTGCACCTAAAGTTTCAAGATGAAGTTGGTGAAGAAGGTTATAACCAGATCAGATAAGCTTTGGACCTTCCTAGGAGCACTGTGAAATTCATTATAACAAAGTGTAAAAAAATATATGGCTCAATTCTGACCCTAGATAATCAGGCCATCCTTCCAAGTTGAGTACAAAATCAAAGAGGCCATGGCAGCTATGAGTGAGTTATATTTGAGTTATGAGTTATATTTCTCACCAGGTGAAATACAAGAACCTGAAGAGACATCATCATTATCAGCTCTTTCCAGATCCAGACTTTGTGGAAGAGTGACCAGAAGGAAGCCACGTCTGTGAAAGGCTAACATAAAGGCCCACCTGGAGGTTGCTAGAAGGAATGTGATAAAACCTGAGAACTTTTGGGAAAAGAATTTGAACCATTTGGTATAAAAGCAAAGCATGCTATGTTTGGTGAAGACTAAACACTCAGCCCAACACCCAGAGAACATCATTTATACTATCAATTATGGTGGTAGTAGCATCATGCTATATATTGCTTTTCACCAGGAGGAAATAGAAATCATGGCAGGGCAGCATGGATGGAACCAGGTACAAGCAAAAACAAAGCCGAGTATAACTGTCATAAAGCAAGCTTACAGAATGAATGCAATTGCAGTTAAAAGTATTTAAAAACAGTTCAAACAAACAGTCAGAGGGCAAATGCATGAGCGGAATCCATAAAACAGAGGACAGGTCAACGATCAGGCAATCAGGACATCAAAGAGTAGACAGTGGAAATTCAGGAAACAGTCAATGGTCAATAGCACAGGCAAACAGACAATCAGAGGCAAAATACCAACAGGTGTTAATCCAGGGCAGAAAACAGGGTCATGCTAAGGTAAACAGTATATCCTAGGCAAAATCCAAACAACAGAGGTCAATAAACGAGACTGGGTCATACATGAAAATACTCAAGATAGAACTATGGCTTGGTTCTAGTGTGACACAAGACTAACTATTGCGCTGTGAGAGTGTGCATAAAACACAGTCTTAAAAAAGGGTGCTGTCCGGGCGTGGTCAGAACTGAGCACAGTTGTGCTCAGTTAAAACTCCAAAGTGTCAGAGTGTGGGATGTCGGCCATGGTTTCAATTTCCATGTCCTCATGGGAAAGTGGGAGTCCATCTCCACATTGGAGCCATCTTGGTTGTAGTTCTCTGTGTCGATATCCATGTCGTCAGTTCAGTGGGGGTTTCTGGGAAACTGAGTCCAGGAGCATGTCATGAGTTGTAGATGGGAGGATGGGGGTGTTGGTTTCGGTGGATGTGACAAAAAGCCAAAACTTTGCATCCAGGGTGAAAATGTACATCCCAACACAGCAATGAGCCAAAGTACAGGCCAAAACTAAAAAGGAATGATTTGGAAAAACCAGAAGCTCAGACAACTGAAAATCATTGGCATGAACTGAAAATTGCTGCTCAACAACATTTGCCATCTAAATTGCCAGAGTTGCAGAAAATTTGCATTGAGGAATGGAAGATATACAAAAATCAGAATGTGTGAAGCCTACAGACTGATCTGAGACGAGTCAATCTGTAACTGCTGCAAAAGGACAATGCACTAACTACTGACACTGGCAATGGGGATGGGGACGGGGGGGGTGATTGTTTTTTTTTTTTTTGTTTTTTTTTTTTACCAGTAAAGCAGTGTTTAGATTCTTTTTTTTTTTTTTTAAATAATTCTGATCACAGCTGAATAATTTGTTTCATTTTATTTCTGTGAAGAATCCATTCAAAAGGAGCAGGGGAAAACAATCACATTACAATTAATTTAAATTTGATGTTGCAACCCAGCAAAAAAGAGAAATAATCACTTTCTGGAGGCATTGTACAAAAATGCTTTCAAAGATAGGAACAAATAGTCTAGTAGATTAGTAGTGAAGTTACCTCAATTGCACTTTTGACGGATTTATGAGTCTACTAACTCACACTTCTAGATCTGTTTTCTTGTGATAATACATTAAAAGGTGGTCAAAAAGTCATGGTTTTAATCTATTTATGATTGAATATTCTGATTTTGATATATAACTTCAAAGACCTTTATTAATAATTCATGGATGATCATTGATTTTCATGTCCCTAATGCTAATCCTTTTATTCATCTTGCCACTGTTTTGTAAAGGAACCAAATAACAACAAGGTTGGTATGTATGTCAGTAAACAAAGGTCTGTGGTATGCAAAATATATCTAAATAGATTGCTGTATCATATGGGGTGCAGTACTGAGCCCTGTTGCCTTACAGCAAGCAGGTTCGGGGTTCAAACCTGAAGTCTGACTGGGGCCTTTCTGTATGGAATTTCTGTATGTTCTCCCTGTGCCTGTGTGAGTTTCCTCTGGGTGCTCTGGTTTCCTCCCACAGTCCAAAGACATGGAGATTAGGTCAACTGGCTACTCTAAAATGCCCATAGGTGTGAATGTGAGTGTGAATGGTTGTGCACCTCTCTGTGTTTGTCTTACAATAGACTGGCAGCCTGCCCAGGGTTCACCCCGCCTCTTGCCCAAAGTCAAGTGGGATTGGCTTCAACAGATAAGTGGTACAGAAAAAGAATGACTGGGTTATCATTTCCTGAATTAAAAACAATCAAACGGAGATCATATTGTGTACCTTGTTGTTAAGTGAAAGAGCCATTGGCAGTTCCTTTTGAGCTCGAATATATACAGTAGTTATGAGAAGCATAAACATATACTTTCTGGAAGCCTTACGTCTAATTTAATTACAGTTGAATACATCCTGTATTACTGCTTTGACAGAAATAATGTACTGTGCAAAGACAATTTTGCTTACGATTTATCATAATTCAGACAAGATATTTAATATTAGATTCGTCTCAGAAATGACAGCATCTCCATCCAGCAGCCATTTGTCAGAGTTTTACTTTAATCGGATCTCGGCTCATAGCTAATTCGTGTCACAGCCTAATGTGGTCATACTGAATTAGAGGATGGGAACTGAGTGAAAGAGTGTAGCTAAAATTAGCAAGTTCCAGTGTGTACAATAGAGAATGAAAGGCAGCATAATTGTGGATATGTTAATTGCACTTGTCAAAAGGAAAGTGGTGTGAGCATCCACAGTCATGGCTTACCTTCTAATTAAAACACTTTATTGTTCCATATATTTTAATAGTGCTATCTTTGGCTGGTGTAAGAGAGAGAGAGAGAGACAGAGGGAGAGATATACAGACAGTGAGAAAAAGAGATCTCTACCTGTTGGAGTGACACTCATGAGCATCCGTTAGCTCATGAATGCAGAAGAGGGCAGACAACACTTTCCTTTCAATTGTGTTATGCTGCCTTGTGACACTCCATAAGCAGCACTTTGAAAAGATACAGTAGTTAGAGGAAGCACATTTTGCCCTCACCCCCTGTGGTTGGAGGCTGCTGTGTGAAAGGGGACGACTGGCTAGTAGGTGGAAACTGGAAAATAAGCAAAATAGGGAGAAAGTCATGGAAAAATTCTGGCAGAATTTTGGGGTTCCATGTGATTGAATTGTCTTTATATTAATACAATTTGTTTTTCGTACAACCAGCATGATTTGATTATGCATTTTCAAAGGCCTGAATAAAATCAAACCCCACACACCCACTTTAGCTGAGGATTAAACCCAGGTTCTCACCTTTCAGCAGCATCCATATTACCACTGCACTATGTTACCACACCTAGGCTAATCAGTGCCAACATTATCATGAGACTTCATAATGGAATTGGTTTGCATTAATGCTATGTGAATTGATCATGCTCACCACACATAATTCAATTGAGTAATTAGAAGCATATAAGAAACATATAGAAAATGTTTAAATTAAGTTTAGTAAAAGCAGTGAAATCACATTTTGATAGGAAGCTTAATATTATTACATAAGCTATATATAATATCTTCTTTTAAACCTAACTGATCAAATATTCCAGTTTTTTGAGTGTAGGACCACCTAAGGACGAGCCCATCCCAATGGAAAAAGAAGGTTTTGCCCCCAGTGGATAGGAGGCTAATGGTAAAGTGCTGTTAAATGTCAGCATAGAGGAGAATAATCTCTACACCATCCTCTGTTCCTGGTAAACACACAGCCATGTTCTTTTATTGGCCTTTCCATCCAATTTCTTAAGTCATACAAACATGATGTATTTATTCAGTGTTACATTTGAACTCTGTGTTAAACTAACCCGGTATATATAATTGTGTTATGAATGCATTATTCCTCAAAAAAGCATACACCTCTCCTTTTTATTTCATTTCTCAGTATTGAAAGGACTGGATAGAACTTGAATTTTGCACTTGACTTTACAAGTCTTTCTGAATACTTGTGTCCTAAGTACTATTTTTTTTGTTTGTTTTGCTGCATTTGTCTTGAATGCAAAAGCCCAGAGAACAATATTAATTAGCAATTAGAGATAAATCCTCTCATGGGATTTGGTCATGGTTAAGGCATGTCAAGTCACAGTAGGAAATCATGAAAAGCACCCGGGTAATAATGGCTGTTAATTTGTAAGGAAATTGAAGGAAAGATTGCATTCTGAGTCTGCATGCAATTTCCCATTAGTTTGGGTGATTAGCAGCCCTAATTAAACAAAACGTAACAAGAGGTAGCCTGGAGTTGAATGCATGGAGTACAAGGAAAGGAGGAGCGGTATGTTATTGTTTCAATCAAAAATATTACCCGACAATACCAGAATGCATAATTTGTCCTTACTGAAACATATGCAATTAACAATGATTAAAAAAATTATCCCCTTCACCCTTAAACGAACAGCTTGAAAGTTGTGTTCACGTTGCCAACAAACTGAATAGAGTAAGTTGCTAGCGCATTAAAAAAACATTGTTGGGTTGCTCATTTAAAACAACCACTCAGGTTAAATTTATTGGTTAGTTCAGTTACGTTATTTGCTTCATTATTGGGCTACTTTGGTAAGAACCCAGCATGTTGAGTTTAAATATCTCATCTCAAGATGCCATTTTAAATTTTAATGGTCCAGTTTTTAATGGACAGGACTTGCCTTTTTTGATATTCAACCTGAATAATGCACAGTAACACTTGGGTCATGCTTATCCCTAGTTGAGGTAGAGAAACATACTGAATGAGCCAAGCTAAATTATCCCCAACCATGGGTACTACTGTATATAAACTCTTATTGATTTACTAGTTGGTCTGTTTCTAACCCAATAATTTTTAGTGTGTAATCCAGAGACAGTCTCACTAGTGCTTTCAAGTAGTAAGATTAATTAGCCCCAGCACTAAGCAAAATTCAGATGTCCACACCAATGTGTTTGTAGCACTAGCATATATACACTATGTGTACCTTTTGCAATATGTGTGCCACAGAGTAGAAGTACAATGTCACGCAGTGAGCTAATATTAAGCTTAGTTGCTCACTGTACTATCAAAGGACATACACCAGTATTCATTTTGCTTGATAGCTCTCTCTTGCTAGACAACATTTCCCTTTAAGTAGTGTAGTAACACAACTAACAGAGTAACAGTTCTAACAGAGCAGGAACCAGATCTAAAAAAAAAAAAAAAAAGCTGATATAAAATAATTCTTAGTAAAACTTAGCCTTATAACCTAGCTTGGATAGTCCACTGAGTAACTTCTTTCTGAATGCTACTCTCTGCAATAGCACAAGCACCAATAACCAATATGAACTGAAAAGTTCAATTGAAGCGTTTTCTAACAAAAGATTTTCTTTTCTCATGCATTTTCAGCATCTCCTTTCTGCTTTTCCTCCAGCTTTGTCAACATGTATCCACAAACATGGGAAATTGTGGGCACTGAAACCCACCCCCAACCCCCCCCAACACCCCCCGCCCGGATGCAGTTGAGAGAATGTTATAAAATTACACTTTGCAGGTTCCTATGAGAAAAGTTGTAGATACACATGTAACACAGAGAGTACAATGTGACAATATGCAGTAGACTGATGTGTTTGTGTGTTTGTATGTATGGAAAGTAGAAAAAGGGAATGAAGGAACAGAGAGGTTTCTGTGGTAAATGTAAATATTTCCAATTGTATGTATGGGTTAATGTATCACTAAAGGTGTAAGGATTATATAAACTGAGTAAACATCAGGGGCAACACTTCTTTGTCATTTATATCATGGTTACCTGTTTTTCCACACAATTTCGATCCTGTTATTACTTGTGGGTCCAGTAGACCCAAGCACCTCATATGTAATATAAATGTGTAGGGTGCACAGAGGGAATGCAATAAAAATGAGTTTTTCAACATGAGCAACTTCAGCGCAAATGAGCCAAGGCCAATGAGTGTCAGTTTGAAATAAGAATTGATTGCAGTATTTTTCTTTTACTAAACATTTTAAATGGGTCTCAAGCCATTTAAAGCACCATACAAGGGTTAATTTAATTGATCAATTTAATATTTCAGTTCATTTTGTATATCTTTAAAACAACAGACATTGGAACAAAGCAGCACAAACAAAAATCTGGATGTAGATAGATCCCTAATGTGCAAAACAGCGGTGACAGTGTCAAGACTCCCTGAGACAACATGCATAACATGTCTTGAGACGCAGAAGGGAACCCACCTTCTTCTGGGTGACACCCAGTAATGGAATTATACAGCTGTAGAAGCATAAATGTAAACAGCAATCAAGATGTATGTAAGGATGCAAGTATGAGCATACTATGAATAAGAGTTCTGGGATGAGCACAGGACAGTCTTTTTGATTACAGAAGGAACAAATTCAAAATATACAGGTGATCAATATATATATATATATATATATATATATATATATAATATATACAGATACAATCCTGATCAATATAAAGTGATCTATCCACAAAACACTAGCGCAATAGTACAATTACATTTTTCTGTATTCTACAACTGTACACAGTATTAGTAGACAACATAAATTAAATGAACTCTTTTGACAACTGACACTTTTACTACCAAAAAAACCCCAAACTCTGATATATTTAGTTTATCATGATATCATGAGGAGAATGACATGTCTCACTCAAAGATAAAATTCAGAGTTACCTACAGTTCATACCACTTTGGAGACATTGGATTAAGTCATGGTTTGTCAAATGAATGCATGGTAGAAATCAACAGGAATCAGCAGGAATTAAACAGTCACCAACAACCAAATTATTATAGTCCAGCTCTGCTGTATGTGATGATCCAAAAACACTTACAGTTTCTGAAACCATTTTGTCTGACTCTTTGGAGATGTGTTTCACAGTAATTATACAATGACCATGTTACATTCCTATTTTAATAATGTTTATCTGGTTCAAAACTTAATCACAGGTCTAAATAAACAATGCTTATAGTGTGTTGTAATGGTTTTGGTCCCCAAGACCGACGGGACGGTCTGGTTCTGTGTGGACTTTAGAAAGGTCAATGCGGTTTCTAAATTTGATTCCTACCCGATTCCCCGCATTGACGAGTTGCTCGATCGGTTAGGCGCTGCTCGGTTTTATTCGACACTGGATTTGATGAAGGGTTATTGGCAGATCCCTTGATTCCATTATCCCATGAAAAGACGGCTTTTTCCACTCCGTTTGGGTTACACCGATTTGTCACCCTTCTGTTTGGTTTATTTGGGGCCCCTGCGACATTCCAGCGGCTCATGGATAAAGTTCTCCGCCCTCGCGGTGCCTATGCCGCGGCCTACCTAGATGACAAAATCATCTATAGCAATGAGTAGTCATGGCACCTTAAACACCCCAGGGTCCTGGAGTCGCTGAGACGTGTGGGACTCACGGCTAACCCGCGGAAGTGTGCAGTTGGGTTGGTGGAAGTATGGTATCTGGGTTTCCACTTGGGTCACGGGCAGTTGCAGCCTGCATGAGACCCAAGAACAAAAAGGGGGTGCGGCACTTCCTGGGGCTGGCTGGCTTTATTATTGCAGGTTTGTGCCTAACTTTTTGGACGTCACCAGCCCGTTTAGTGACCTCACTAAAAAGGTAACCTTGGATCTGGTCCAGTGGACGGAACGGTGCCAACAGGCTTTTACTCAGGTGAAGGCTACCCTGTGTAGCGGGCCACTTTTACACTCCCCTGACTTTTCTCTCCGTTTTGTGTTATAGACAGACGCCATGGACAGAGGGCTGGGAGGCGTTTTGTCCCAGGAGGTCAAGGGGGAGGACTGTCCGGTGCTGTACATCAGTCGTAAGCTCTCGATGCACGAGAGTAAGTACAGCACCATTGAAAAAGAATGCCTGGCAATCAAGTAGGCGGTCCTCACTCTTCGCTGTTACCTCCTGGGACATTCTTTCACCCTCTGTCCGGACCACGCCCCGCTCCAGTGGCTCCACCGCATGAAGGATGCCAAGGCACAGATCACTCGTTGGTATCTGGCGCTCCAGCCCTTTAAGTTCCAGGTGGTCCACAGGCTGGGGGCGCAGATGGTCCTGGCGGACTTTCTCTCCCGTCAGGGGGGGAGTTGGCTGCAGGCTGGATGGCTCCCCGGCCTGAGTCGGGTGGTAGGGGTATGTAACAGCGGGGACGTGGCCAAGCACTGCCTTGTGGTGGAGGAGCGAAATCGGGGAAGGTGAGTGGTGAGTGATCACACCTAGAGCTACATATACAAATCATAAATATCAATATATTTTGTCCAAATATGCTATTATTATGGGATGTTGCTTAATATCACACTGAGAAACTAAATGGAAGCTAAGCAAATGTAAATGGTCATGACCCCATCATTATGATTGGAGGTTAATAGTGGAGTAGAGAAAGTGAGGACCAGGTTTGAGTGGCAGGCAAATAAGTGCAATTGATGACACTGACAGTGACTATAGCATGTAGCAAATAACATACTGGGAAATGATGACTATAATTGTGTGTAATCTCTGTAGAAGTGAAAGCTAGCATTATGTTTGAGAAATAGATGTACAGCTGGGGCAGGATATAGAAGGTGAACAATACTACTACTATTACTCCTTTCAGCTGTTCCCTTCAGGGGTTGCTACAGCGATTCATCTGTCTCCATCTAACTCTATTCTCTGCATCCTCTTTTCTCACACCAACGAACTTCATGTCGTCTTTCACTACTTCCATAAATCTCCTCTTTGGTCTTCCTCTAGGTCTCCTGCCTGGTGGTTCCAACCTCAGCATCCTTCTACCGTTATA
>JAQMCW010000035.1:10823977-10834148 GCA_030068335.1 Chrysichthys cranchii
CAGTCTGAGGTCCTGAGCACTCTGGACTAGGTTTTCATCCAGGATATCTCTGTACTTCGCCGCGTTCATCTTTCCTTCAACTTCAAAAAACGACTACGGATTGTTTATTTTAAGTGGTTACACTTTCAAGTTCAAAATATCGGTTTTCTGGCAATCATCAATACATAATAAAGCATAATGATTTTGCATTTTGAGGAGGTAGGCTGACTACTGAAGGTCAACAAATACAGAGAAAGATGAGGACATTGGGATGTGTGCAGTTTTTACAGTGTGATATATAGACTGACAATGTAGTTGGCTATGACCATATTTTTTTATGGGTATACACAGAAAATATCTGTGGCAGCTAATTCCATCTTCTGCATTTTTGCTTTGTAATTGTGCTGAATAACTTAATACAATAAACTGGTATTTGCTGTCACTGAAAAGATTCCGCAGCCGATACACAATGGTAGGGCTTGAGCAACCAACGCGCGATGACATTTCAAATGAATTTTCAGAGCACTTACATCGTTTAGGGCACTAGCTGATGAGAAAATGCTATTCCATCTCAGTCAGAAAAATAACTTGACAGTATTCATTGTTTGAAAAATGGGTAGAAAATCACAAGGCTGTATTTACGTTCAACACGTTATATGAGCTAGTGAGAGCCTGTGAAACAGTTTCTGGTGATTCATCTGTTAAAGTCAATCACCTTTTCACTCCAATTGATAGAGCAGAATTCATTCATTAAAATGCTGTCAAAAACATTCCATCAGCATTCTGTAGAAAGAAGATTTGTTGAGCTGTGTATTTGCATCAGAGCAAGCTGCAATAGAATGAAATGAAACTCACTAGGTGGCCTGCACCGAAGCAGCCAGGTTTGGAATACATTTACACCCACCAAGAAAGAACACGAGACAAAATGAGTGTGACACCAGTGACCCAGTGAAGGCCCTTGAAAAATCAACCACTGTCACCTTTTCATTCCACTACAGGACTTAAACAAATGAAAGCACATATCACAGAGTACAGTCATATTGTCTCGAGTCTCAGCTCCTTACCTCCACACAACATGCTGAATATAACACTGGCTGAGAAACGCAGAGCTAAATACTGATGTTGCCACAGATGTAAACTAAAGTTGAATCATGGAAAACCAAATGGGTCAGTCTAACTCTTGTGCCACGAAATGCATTTGATCAATTAAATGGAATGGAATTCAAATTTCTTCTTAAACATTTTCAAACTACTTTGAATTCACACAACACCACAGGTATCTATCACTCACACAGACGGAAGATTTTCAAGAATGAACTACATGCAAATTCCAAAGATACTGCCCTCAAGTTTCTTCTAGTCTTACCTACAAGTAACCTCGTGCAACACTGTATGCCGTTTAAGCAGTATCTTTAATAAAGGATGTGCAGTGCAATGTTAGCAAATGTGGTCATTAAAAATGGTCACAATGTGCTCAGAATTGTGCGCACTTAAAGGAATTGGTGAGTGTCTAGCAGGGTGTGAAGAGAAATGCTAGCAAGAGAGAACACTTCAGTTCTGTGAGCTCTGAGCCGTGAGATATGCATGCTTCCTTTCCCCTTCCTCATCAAGGTCTATGTGACCCCTTTTCCTTAGTATCACCCCCGGCACTGGGGTCACACTCATATAACCTAAACCAGCAGGATCCTGGGTCTTCAAACAGAGATGGTGAAAGGACTAGACTTTCTGTCTACCATTCGAAGTCAGAGACTTAGGTAGGCTAGGCTATTTAGAGTTTCAAAAGTGAGTACGATGAGTGAGTAAAAATGAACTAATGAGATCGAAATGAGGTGACAAGAATTTGAATAGTTAACGCATTAGGGGATGAAAACATTTATTTTCCCCTTTTCTCTTCTTAAATTGTAAGATTGAACTGGGAGTACAAAAATAAAATAGGCAGAGAATAAAATTGGACCTACTACCTTTTAACCGTAAATGAAAATAGAGCCATCAGCCCCAACAGGATTTCTCCAATTCTGAGTTAAAACAGAATATCGTAAAGCTGTTGTAATAATCAAAATTACCAGCAGGCCTAAAGCCTAACTGAATCTGTTTTACCCTTTTCAACAAACAACATAAAATGCAAAGTCACTGTTCTTACAATTTAACCACTCTAAAGAAAACTCAAACGAAACTTGTAGACTGTAGTAGTCATTTAAGACTAACCTATAGGGACAAAGATGAGCTAATAAATAACCTGAACATACAGTTGTGAATTGCCATGGAATACTTTGGCCAACTTATGTTAAGTCTCCAAACATTAATTGGCCTACTCCACACAGACAAACGCAGCCAGCTTCCACGCGCTCTTGGGGAACTCTGGGATACTTCCTCCCAGTGCAAAACTAGTATTTTGGTTTGCGGTGTGTAATCTGGCTTACAGCCAACCACTATAAATGAAAAAGATTTAAAGATTGGTCTATAGGGTACTGGTTGAAAGAAAAACTGTGGCTAAGGAAAGAAGAAAAGAGAAAAAAAAAAGAAACAGAGGATTCTGGGAAATAGAGTCCTACTGCTATAATATAGTGTAATGTAGAAAAGGTGCAATAAGGCATCATTTTAAAGAGCCCTACACCTACACTTAGCTAGAGAGTCAAGGTGAAATTCACAGCACCAGCTGTTTGGCCATTCTTGCCCTTTCTACTGTTTAAATGCAATAATATCTTGAAAATAACACTCAGGACAAGAAGATGATTTTAGCACATGGTAACAACATACAGAAAGCTAAATAAAACATTCCATTAATCAGCTGCTTGCTTAATACTAAACTGGTTCCCCGTTTTCTTATCGAGCATTGGTATCATTATCAGTATCGACAAGTGCCGGAAACCTTGTATTTGTCCTAAGTATGAAACTGATGATACTGGTGCACTCCTAGTTTTGCACAGTCACCTGACAAGCATCATAACCGTTAGGCCAGCAGGGAGTTTTGTCACAATGGTAGGACAGCTTGGCTCGAGAGGATTTGAGCTAGTGACCGGAAGTTAGTAAGTTCAAATTGCACAACTGCCAGAGCCACAGTTGGGACCTTGAGCAAAATCATTACATTTCCACTGCTCAGTTCAGTCCCTGAATTGTAATTGTGCCTCACTTGAAGGTGCTCTGTATAATAGAATTTGCGAAATGAATAAATGTAAAAGTTATTCATCTACAGTATGTTCTGTAAAAGAGTCAAGGCCTCGTGAGAACAATAACTAGGCAGAGTCAGCAGTTGTGTTGCTATAGAGGAATACCTTTTAAATCTCTTAAAATCCTGTAGAGGAAAGAAACTAAGCTGGTTGTGCAAGCTTCACTGAGTTATTTCTCCCCACGGATCTTTTATAGCTTCTGCCTTTCCTTGCAAACTGCATCATCCGGGACCAGTCTGTACTGTCGCTCTCCTCCCGTGTCGTGAGTCAGAGCTCTTTTCACCATCTGTTAGTGCTGCTACCTTGAGCGATACTTGAATATATCTAATATTAGAGTTTTTCCTCTTGTTCTCACCCAATGTACATCCCGTTGGACAAGGTGTCCCGGGGATGGCCATCTGTCTGAGCAGCTCTGTGCTCGAGTCCCATGTCAGGCGATGTAGCTGTACTCAAACCAACACAGTGCTCTTGACCTTGCCTTTTCACTCATTAAAATAAAATACAGGCTTAAGCACTTTCAGTGAGTGCTGCAAATTAACCTCGGTTCCGACCTGTGTGTTTGTCACATCTTCAGTGATTAGTGATAATTTGTTTTTAGACATTCTGCTCACTAAAGCTGGCGGGATTTATCAGCTGAGGATTTTTTTCTTTTCCAATCGGCTTGAGATATGTTGTAGGGAAGAGTAACCATATGGGTCTTGCAACATGAAAGATCACAAGTTACTTTTTTCTGTGCATTAATTAAGCATTTGATCAAATTTCATTTGAAATTAGGTTGATATTCTTGTCTCTTTTATGCACCCATCCTTTGCCACTTATCCATTGCAGGTCACTGGGGAAGATGGAGCTAATCCCATCTGTCTTCATGCAAGAGGCAGTACACCAAAGGTCACCAAAATATTGCAGGATTTATTTATACATATACAATACATGTGCAATTGACATAAAAAAAAAAACTGCGATATGAATAATAATTAACAGCATAAATAATCATTTTGCATGGACTGTCAATGGAAGGTCCTTACAAGAATAGTAAGACATATTTTGTGTGTGTGTGTGTGTGTGTGTGTGTGTGTGTGTGTGTGTGTGTGTGTGTGTGTGTACGTGCGTGTGTGTACGTGCATGTGGTTAGAGACAGGAAAACCTAGATCACAGATAAATATAGATGTGAGTGCTGAGTTTTAAAAGAGTTTAGATCACTCTTTGCAACATATTTCAACAACCCAAAGGTGATCCAAAGGTGTCCTTCCTACCCATTCTTACACTTTTTTACACCACTCTTCACTTCTTGCCTATGTTTTATCTGCCCTCTTATTTTGTTTCTTTATTTTCCTGATGAATAAATTCACTGCTCATTTCCTGTTTCTGTTAACATTTTTTGCATTATCTACAGTAGTAGTTAATGTTATCCGGCTTCAACCTTCAGAAAAACTTAAAGCAAGCACAACAAGCAAAAAACATATGATAAAGAGTACGCAGTCAAAAATAACCCAAATAAATGTAAATATTTAATTATACGATATTAATTGGTTATTATAATTAACTAACATATTTCATGTAACATGTAAGTAATATTTATACACTTTTTTGTCATTTGTGCAATTTTGAAATCAGTGTAAATCTAATCAATAATAATAAGATTCTACAGCGAAGGTAAGCTCTGCCATCATCTACTCTCTCCATGCACTTTTGTTAATTAAAAAAAAATAACAGCTTGATGTATTGTTTGATTGGTTGATTTCTGAAGGGATCTAAGGGGATCTGGTGGCTGTTTGCTCCCACTGGCTATTCTGAGAGAATGATCTTGTGAGGTGTGAGTTTTCTACTCCAGCTGTCAGTACAGTGCACATATGAGAATCCGCCTGAGACAGTAGGCTTTATTATGTATAATATAACAGCAATATATGCCCATTTTCATGCAGGCATCCAAATAAATGACACATCTGTTATCCATGGAGGTCATCTCTGCACAGCATGTTGAACCTTAGAGCAGATGAGTGACAACAGCAGAAGACTGCATTGAGTTCCAGTCCTGTCAGCCAAAAGCTGGGATCTAAGGACTCAGTGGACACAGGCTCATGAAAATGACAGACGAAGTTTGACAAACAAAACATTTCCTGATTTTTTTGTCCAATCTTGAACCATCCAGTTTCAGTGACCCTGTGCTCATCATAGTGCCCACTGTTTCCTGTCCTTGGCTGACAGGAGGGGACTCAGAGGTGGTCTTCTGCTGTTCTAGTCCAACTGTTTTATTTGTTGGTGTGTTTTGCATTCTGAGAGACTTTTCAACTCACCATGAATGTACAGAGTTCTTATTTGAGTTACTGTAGACTTTCTGTCAGCTCAAACCAGTCTGGCTCTTCTCCTCTGACCTCTTTCATCAATAAGATGTTTTTGCCTGTTGAACTGCCATTCATTGGATGTTTTTTTTTTTTAATCCATTCTTATGATTGATGTAAGCATTAACAGAAGCACTTGAGCTGTATCTGCATTCGATTTTATCTGCTCTACTGCTCCATCATTGCATGATTGTGTAATTGCACGAATAAGCAGGTGTACAGGTCATCTTAATAAACTGACCAGTGAATGCATTGCTAGTGTTTAATTTAAATAAACATTTATATTTAATAATTATGCTCGTATTTATGAGGTTTCATGTTACCCTTTTTAACGTAACAAAGCAGTGAAAAAAGTTATCCTCGGTCTGGAAAATGAATATGAACGATAATACAATGCAAATGCAGAATAAACACAGACATTAAAAAAAACAACTACAAACATGATGTTGGATTCTAACCCAGACGGTGTAAAATTCTGCACCCAACTAGAGCATTTGCACATTTAGATATTCTGGCAGATTTAGATAAGTTTCGCTTTGCTATAGCCACATGAGCGCTGTGCCCTACTTTGGGCACGCCAGGCAAAATGTCCTGAATCTGACACTATATTGCATTAGGAAGGTGGGAGAATACCACACCAGGTGGGCACTAACAAAAATAATGGGTGGTTATACTGTATGCTTCAAGACAATAGCGCAAAATAATAAACTCTAATTTACTGTTTTGTTAACTCCAGGCATATTGTTGTTGTAAAGAAAGGCCACAGATCCACCTTCAGAATATACCCTGTGGAACAGATATACAAATGCACAGCTGAAACTTTATGACATATTGAACATCTATAGTGTTATAAAAACTATAATCATTCCTCTGCTTGCATTTTTATCATAGCATTTTTTCCCTCGGCTCAGAGACATGCTGCTGCAAAAATAAAAATCTACATTATGAAAACTATTACGTGCGAGTCTTAGGCATATCCATTTTCCCTCTCATATTTGGATTGCTGCTCTTTCTCTTTCTTCATAAATGAGCAAATATTCTATGTTCTATCGACATTATTTTCCACGGCACAGAGCTGAGTTTTCCAGAACGAACAAGTCTAATTGTACATTACTGGGGAATTTGCAGGCTCCTTTGCACAGTCTATCATTGATATTTCAGTACACATTTGATGTTTAGACATTCAGATATTCTGTTAAATGTTCCATTGTCAAGCTTTCCTGTGAATACAGAAGCATTGGTAAATAGGTAACTGTCACATATCAGTCAATATGAGATGATTTTAAACAGATTTTACCTCCAGATGGGCTTTGATTTAGATAAATACCTCCTAGAACAGCTTGTTTTACCATCACATGTAATGAAAGCCACCCCAGAGAAGAGCAGAAGAGGATCTCTCCTATTTCCAGAAGTGATCACAAGTTACCCAAGCTGAGGCCATTAGCTCAGAGCCCTCTGCTTCATAGCTTTGCCTTCAGCAGATTAAAAATTAAGCAGTTTGATATCTCAGGCTGTGTCACAGAAAACAGAAACTCCAGACGCCCGGGTGATGTCAGAAACCTGATCATCCACAAAAATGCTGACTTGAAAAAGGCGAGCAGATCCGAAAGGCATATGGCTAATTGTAATTATTAACAAATGCATTGAGAAAGGAGTAAGTGAGACAGGGGCCAAAGGTGTTGTGAAATAAAACAATCAATGGTGTTATGATGCACCATGGGCTTTTACACTTGATTTGATCACCCTTTTGTATGAAATATTTCATAGAACTTTGAAACAAAAAAGATGGTTGCTGCAATATGGTGAGAACATTGTGGATCCAGAGCTGTGGCGTTCAGCTGTGGCATTCATTATCAACTCTACCTCCAACTGTCTATCTATAATGTAGTCCATCCCCAAGTGTGGTATTCCATATGTTCACTTACATGAACTAATGTAACTGAGATGAAATAGTATCACAGTGTTTTCATGAGTTCTGCAAGTGAGAAATACTCATATTTCAAGTAGCTGTTTGTTGTGTAAGTGTTCCATATGTCAACGTTACAAAGGATTATAGCTACTTTTGCACTCATGCCTAAATTAAGTTGTAATATTCAAATGCCCAGACACAGGACAAACCTTACTTTTTGCCTTTTTTTTTTTTATCAATAATTCCTACTAAGCTTATTGTATCCCTAATACAGTAATAAGTTACATTGGATTCATCTTTTTATAAGTCCTATTTGTCTAATTATACTTGGCCAGAATACAAAGCAATAAACTCAGACAGAGTGTCACTGATCTACACAGACATCTCAAAAGTAAATAGACACCCCTCATTATGTTTTATCTATGTGGACACCACCTGGTGCTTCAAACTTGTTAATATATTGTTATTTTTCATTTCAGATCGCAGTATATGAATTATTTATAACGACTAGCCATGCTGTGAACATCAGAAGCAAAAGAGTTGTCTGATTTTCAAAGAGGACATACAGGGGGTCAGTCTGAGGGTGGACTTAGCCAGCATATGATTGCACAAAACTTTAGGATTCCACTTGCCACAGCCAACAGAGTGATTGTACAATGGAAAGGAATCAATAGCATCCCGCTCAGGTCAACCTGGCCCTGTGACAGGTGTCGTCGGACTGTCAAGCGATTTGTTGAAAAAATCCCCATTGTAAGGCACTGGTGTTGCAGAGCAACTCCAAGTGAGATGGAGTATCTCAGTGAGGTATCTCTACCAGCTGTGTTACTATGGCAGAGCAGCAAGAAGGAAGTGTCTGGAAATAAATTTGTCAAAAATTAAGGTGTTTATTTATTTTTGAGACGTCTGTGTAGTTTGCCAACTTATATGATTGACCGCAGAAATGTAGTTAAACTGGCACTGGAAACCTTTTCTTTGCAGTGAGTGTGTATCTCCACCTTGAAAAAGCCCTTCCAAAATTTTCTAAACGTCTTTGAAGGTGTATGTGGTACATATAGCAGTTGGTGGAAGGACGCCTAACCTAACCTATGTAAATTGATGTGATTTTCATTATATCTCGGGCATTAAACATTGCAGGGGTCAGTGTACAGGCAGACAGGGAAAAATCCAAATTTTTTAATTTGGCAGTTGTGGAGACAGGACTAGAATCAAACAAAGGTTATTTCATAACAAACACAAAAACAAGCACTTGGAATGCACTGCAGGCTGAATCTGTGAAAGTGGGTGATGATTTAGGCATGCGTGTTGTTTAACTTTTAGCTATCAGCTTTTCTTTGGTCTTAGTAACATTAGCCTTGTAGCAAAGAGACATACATCAACCGCCTGTTTTGGTTGATTGACTATTTGGGATTAAAGGTAACTGTGTACGTTTTGTTCCTCTATCACTACAGTTTTTCTGGTCCAGAAGACATTATTGCCTAGAAACTGAGGCTCACCTGACACGTCCTGTCAGTCTGAAAACCTTGACAGATGTGTACTCAGTCTAGAAATAACCTATTTGATGCCCTTGTAAGATGTCACGGTTGCTTGTCAGGTGCAAGAGTTTCAGAGCAAAGTGATGTGCAGATCAGTGAGTTCGAGTTCAATTTGTAATTTACTGGCACAAATGTCAACACTACCGATATAAAATTAAATTAAAAAATCGAATTAATTAATTAATGTTATATGATATCTAGACAGACATCATTTCATAGTGTTTAAAAGTTCTTACCTTATATTGTAGGTTTAGACCTTACTAAGTACTCTTTCCAGAAATCCAGGACCGTTATAATATATGACAATAAAATAATCAGATAAAATTGGCTTTTTTTTTCATATATTCTCTTCACACAACACTTTTTTTTTGATAATGTTCAAGTTTTGTTTTGAAACAGTGTCTTGAGAACACAACTGGAGTGTTACAACAACTTTAATGATCAACTAGCCTGCACATTTCCAGAAACAGTTGCTGTTAAAGTGGAGTTAGTAACATTATTGCTACATTATATGGTCAAAGTAATGACTCACTTCCCACATTCTGCACCATGAGTCCCTTAGATCTACAACTTTTTTTCACCATGTTTGATCATAGCTTACTGCTGTTGTTAGCTTGCAGTTCACATTTGCCATGTGCCATGTCTAATTCTGAGGTTTTGAATGTTTCTTTTCAAGGAAAAGCAATGCAAATGGACTTGGAGAATCTATAAGAATCAGTGACCGCTGTGATAATGGTGGGCCTATGCCCACATGCGCAACCTGCTTGACATTTCTTGATATGCTCCCGCAGCAGTGCTGAAAGGACAGCTCCACTTCAGCGACACTATTTTAGTGAGTCAGCAGCCACGTGGCCCCAGAATGGGAAAGAGCAACTCAGCATGGCTGACGCAGGATAATTGGCACTTTCACTCACCCTCAAGGAGAAGCACTGAGAGTATTAAAGGGAGCCGCTCTAACACACAAGGTAGTATACTTGAAAATAACGCCCATTTTGATAGGCTCTCTAGTTCTGCCTTCAGACAGCAGATCTAATTGCACACCTCCCTAGCGCCAGCCAAGGCTGCCACCCCATCATACCCTTGGAGGAGCCCTGGCCTGACATCCTTCTACAAGTTCCTGTCTCCTCCAAGACATCAGTCTGTAGCACCACAACAAACACTGACACACCACAATGAAGACTTCTTCCACTCAACCTTCATGACCACTTTGTAAATACCAATCACTGGTCTGGTTTAACACCCCCC
>JAQMCW010000035.1:10846716-10859444 GCA_030068335.1 Chrysichthys cranchii
AGCTGAATCTTTTTAAACTTTCTTGCTTTTTCAGCCATTTGTTGCCCCCGTGCCAACTTTTTTGGGACCTGTAGCAGACATCAAACTTGAACTGTGCTCATTTAGTGGATAAAGGTGTACAGTTTGCCAGTTTGAACATTTATGTTATCTATGTTCTGTTGTGAATAAAATATTGGCATGTGATTTGAAAGTTTTTTAGTTTTCATTTTATTCAACTTTAAAGAACATCCCAACTTCTCTGGAATTCGGGTTGTAAATAGTATTAAGGCACCAGGCATTTTTATTTCTCATGTTTGTGCTGCAACCAAAATGACACCTGATCATCCTTTACTAGTGTAATCTAGTTTAAAAATACCAAGAAGCAAGTAATTTGCTTTATTATTAGGAGATCATACGTTTGATCCCTAGCAATGCCATAGCCATACATATCAGGAAGGCTATGAGAGTAGGTTTAGCTGTGCTCTCTGGGTGGATAGAATGGCATTTCTCTTCACTGTCATTCAGGTTGACACTAATTGTGGGCATGTGTGAACTAATGTATATGGAAGACAGGCACTAGAGCCTTGCTCTAAGTGTGTTCTGCTGCCTTGTGATGTCAGATTAGTATATGGTTCAAAAAGATGCAATGACAAGATTGAACATGAAGCACAGTTGGTAGCTGTTGTGCGACAGATGAGAAGTATTTAGTATATTGGAATTGGGAGACCATATTGGAGAAAACTGGGGTAAATATTAGGACCAAAAAAAAAAAGCCCTGAAGAAAACAGAAGGGAAAAGGTCATTCTTTATGTATTAATCATTTCATCATGAAGTCAAAATTACTTATAAGCTTATTATAAAATTGCTTATAAACATATCATATAGAAACTTATGAAAAATTTGGGTACCCAAATTCTGTCTTTGGAGAAATGGTTGATATTAGTGTTAGTAGTACATAATCCATCAGCATACATTCATCCATCTTCAGTAATCGCTTTATCAGGGCTGTAGTGGATCCGGATGTGTGCTGGGAGCTAGAGACCCAGTGAAAAATAGGAGTGGCAATATTATTGGCCAATATGAGCTAAATACGAATAAATCGGTATCAGCATTTATACCGGCTGATAACCAACTATTTAAAAAGGAACTGAACAATGAAAGATGGATCCTTTTAATCATGCTATAATTTTCTTTGCATGTTTAAATAGGTGTTGCTATTTTAAAAAGTCAATTTCAGTTGTACAGATAAATTAATGGTATACATTTACATATATATATTTTTTTTAGCTTTAACTGAATTTTTATATGCTGCCTATATAAATAAATAAAGTAAGGTTTCCTCTAGCATTTCATAGTTATATTAATGAAGCATATATACTATATTTGAGTGATGATGCATTACTTGTTTTCCTCTAATTAAGGTTATACCTTGAAAACAAATAACTAATAAATGTGCATTTTTCCATATGAGTAGTTATGTATATAGTTATTTATATAGAATTAAAGTAATTTTGTTGTGCACATAGTTTGTGTACATTTAACCCTCCTTGCGTATTTGCAGTATTCTAATAAATTTCTAATTGAATGAAGATGTCTGTCTTTTTTCCGTGGGGTGGATGTTGCCCAGTAATTTTTTTTATCTTTAAGGCTAGGGTTATCTGTATTGTGATAAATCCCTCATCAGTTGGTCCCTACTGAGAACACTGGGAATGAGGTGAGAATACACCCACAATGACGGCAGTCCTACAAGTATTTATAAGGCTATCAGTATGATTTTGCATCTCAATTTACTGTTTATAATCCAAACAAACTGAATTTTTGGTTGCACATTTGTCTAACAAGCTCAGTATTTTGAAAGCCTGTTTCTTTGTTATGTAGCGCACTCTGATACAATTATTATACTGGCATTTAAAAGATATAGTAGACGTATGTCCAAGATTACGTCTCTCTTTGAAAATCCACAGAAGGGTAAAATACACAAAATATGCTATATAGATAAAGGTGGTGGAGACATTATGTTTTGGGGCCGTTCATACATCTGTCTGTGTATTTGTCCATGTGTCTGTCCATCTGTGCTTCTGCCTGAGATTCTCGTTAACATGATATCTTAAGAATGAGTCGTTGAATGTTTGTAGGATTTATATCGAATTATTATTATTATTATTATTATTATTATTATTATTGTAACTAGCAGATGAACTGATTAGTGATTTTGGAATTGATCCAAAGAGTTTCAAGATAGCAAGGTCAAAGGTTAGCCTTTACATTTATGGCATTTGGCATATCTGTCTGTAATAAGTTATCTTCCATAGTTTCCTTCCTGTTTGTAGAATAATTTAACAGGATTTCAGGTATTAAGATTTGCAACAAGAATGACTAGATTTGTTGATGGCAGAGGCATCCCATTGACACCACTGCTGTTGATATCAACTTGTTACCCATGTGCTGATGCTTAATTATTGTAGTATTCTGATAATATTCTGTTTTGCTAAGCTTTTCAAACATTCTTTTGGCCACCACAGTTTTCAAGCATCTGTCAAACCTTTGTCTGTTGAACAGTATTATAGGCTTTAGTTTAGCATAGTGTAGAGTCAAGCAGTGTCTTAAAAGGAACGTGAGTATGAGCATGAGGTTAATTTTTTGAATTCATTATAGTTTAAATATTAGGTCTATTTTATCAAAGTAAAGTTGGTATCACAGGAAAAGCTACCTGTCTGCCTTTAAAATGGGACAGAATTTTCTTCAGAAGCACAAACACTGCCCAGAACTTGCCTAGTTAGTCTTCTCCTTCCCCTAAATGAGATACAGAGCGTAGAATATAGCATAGTGCATATTGTTATCCTGTGTTTAGGATCAAACCTCTAATATTTAATTAGAATGTACAGAAAATCCCTATCCAGTAAGTACAAGTGCTATAGGGATTAAGGGAGTTTCTCATCTTGACCAAAGCTCTGATGTAGCCACTGTGTTTGTGATGGAAATAGCAGGTGATTCATGGGCTTTTCACCCACCACCCCCTTCACCATCACCTCCACCCCTAAGACCTGAGCACCAGGGGGCATTATCAGTGGTAAATGGCTCTGAAAACGTTTCACCTGAGACAAGTCCAGGCAGGCCATGATTTATGGCCCTGCGATGCTGCAGAACAGTTAGTCGTGTTACTGGTAAGGATATGAGCATTTTCATGGCCACAGTTCAAGTTTATTTCAGTTATAAATTTCCAGAGATGCAGAGCAAAAGGCAGTGGTGAATTTATGGCCTGAGAGGTGTTGTTTGCAAGCTGCCAGTAAGGAAGCAGCTTTTGTAATGCAGCGTGGATAAGAATGACCGGCTGCTTTTGAACTCCTCCTTCACTTTTGGTCAAGAGGAATACAAAAGATGCTTTCTTGGAGTCATCGAATTACATAATATATAAAAAGTAATATTCAAGTAAGTTAGTTAGATACTATGACATACATTTGTCACATTTATTAGCATTTATTCATTCATTTATTTATGTTTTTTGTTCAGCTAAAATTGCGAATGATACTGACCAACTCAGCACTTATCATAACTGTCTCTGACAAGCAACCTGAAAAGAATCGCAGGATGTATTCAATTTGCGAGACTGTGTATCCAGACATCTGCCCACATTTGTTTTGTATCCAAGATATCCAGGATGGGCTCTGAATCCCCTGCAATTCATTGTGACTTTTTGCAATTAAACAGTTACTTACAATAAATGAACTAGACGATTATGGGTTTTTATAGCATTTTTTCTGTGCTTAATTGAATCTTAGATTTCTGTTTATTTATTTGACAGAAACAGAGCTGAAATCCAATGTTTCAATCCAAAACTGAGCAGTTGAGAGTCTAGAGTCGTTTTCAAAGCCCCATTGGTGTTTTTTTTGTTTGTTTGTTTTTTTTAAACAGATAAGTAAACTCAGCTTGTAATTTACCATCAAGACTTGCTTAAACTGTTAAATTTCAATAAAAAAAGGGGGGGGGGGGGGCATGCTTAAAGCACAAAGTCCTTCTCTGCATTTAATTTTCAGTAGAATTATTTCCTGTGCAAGGGCATAAGTTTGAGTTGAACACTGGGGGTCGAGGGCTCCATTAATTTAGAGTGGGTCTGGGGGCACATATTTCATACCACCTGTTTTCTCCTTTTCTTTTAGACCAACAAATTAAATTTTTTTTGTTAATCTTTACAAGCTTAACACTTGCACCAGCTCCTGCTTGTGGGAAGATGCAGATGGGTTGGCATGCAGCTTGGCAAAAGGTGTCTGTAAGCTAGCTAGCAATTAATTTGTCATGAATGAAGATTAAACATAAATTTGTAGCCTATTGGACGGGCAATGAGCAAAATAAAGAAGTAAAGTATGCCTTGAACAAACAAAAATAACATGGTGGGGTGGGATGTACTTTAAGTTATGTGCCAGATTGCGGTTACATTAACTTACCTATAGAGGTTTCCTCTAGTTTGACGTGCGTTTCAGTGTTGACAGCATTTTCACAGCTGGTAAACAAGCTTTACATTGTACAGTAATGTAAGACTCTTTCTGATTTCAGAAGGAAAGTATTGTTGATGAAAGGCATTCATGTCCAATGACATGGTCATCTGCCAGTGGCAGTGCAGATTTTCTGTACTTTAGTGTGGCAGGGGAACACTCGTGAATAGACCTTCAAACGCAAACTGAAGACCCACCTCTTCAGGCTGCACCTCTCCCCTGCTTCCCTGTCCACTGTGTAATCCCACTGTAACCAAGGCTTGTTCTGTCTAGCCTGGTCACAATGTATTCAGGTTAGCTACTAGAGTCTTGTTCTCCTTTTAGTTAGGTCTGTGGTATGTATTTACATCTGCATTGATTTATGGACAGCTCTGTTTTCACTGCTGTTAGCCGATTGGTACTTCTACAGAATACTACACTAGGTGTTACTCTGGCACTTGTTCACTTGACACGTGAACTTCCTTTGCCTAGAAAATCTACTATTCTTGTACCTGACTTCTGCACTTGTTGTACGTCACTCTGGATAAGAGCATCTGCTAAATGCCTGTAATGTAATGTAATGTAATATACAGCTCTGGAAAAAAAATTAAGCGACCACTTCAAGTTTTGCGTAAATCAGCATATTTATGTATGGCAGCCATTTCATTCCAGTGTCTGTGGTGGACTTCCAACCCAAGCACACCTCCTTTTACTTAATGAAGTATTGATTCGGTGACCACTGGAACCAAATTTTATTTAATAAGAAAAAGTATAAAAAGCACTGCTGTATTCATCACATTCCCCTTGTAATAGGATGAGTTTGGATATCAGAAAACAGTGCTTGTAGTACCTTAACTTTAACTGGAATACAAAAAAGTCTATTCATCATGCAAAAAGAAGGTTTCAATCCTGGCTTACTGGCAGAGGGATACAATGAGAGTCAGATTGCTTCTATTCTCAAAATTTCAATGACATTAGTTCATGAGAACAAGGTCAAGCAGCAGACATTGAGGACAACAGAGTTACAGACTGGCAGAGGGCGAAAATGACTCTCTGCTGACCCGGATAATCGTAAACGTCACTCAGCAATCGAGGGTTGACATCAAGTGACCTATAAAATGATTGCCAAATGGTAGCTGAGGTTAGGTGCATGGCGAAGACAGTTCGAAACCAGGCAGGGTTGAAGTCATGAAAAGCAAGTTTGGGATTGGGTTTCCTGCAGGACAGTGCTCCATGCCACACAGCCAGGTCAATCACGGTGTGGGTGGAGAACCACAAGATCAAGACCCTGTCATGGCCAGTCCCATTTCCAGACCTGAAAACCTCTGGAATGTGATCACCAGGAATATGGATGGTCACAAGTCAAGCTAAGCTGATTGAATTTTTGCACCAGGAGTGAAAGACTGGTGGAGAGCATGCCAAGACACATGAAAGCTATGATTAAATGTCAGGGCTATGTCAAATATTGATTTCTGAACTCTTCCCAAATTCAAACATAAGCATTGTGTTTAAAATTTAACATGATCTTGATTTTTATGTATTATTCAAGGTTTGAAAATACTGTATCTGCAATTAAATGCTCTAGGTGACAAAGTAAAACTAGAGAAACTGATCATTTTGTAGTGGTCTTTTAATTATTGCCAGAGTTGTATTAAAAAAAAAAATCCCGATTGGCTGATACAGCATTCCCGCTCTGACATTTCACATGCACAAAATTTGCACCTGAAGAGATTTCATCCTACTGACTCCTGTTGGCATCAGGAACATTGTATTGGCCAATCACCTAGTGTTTCTTTTATGAATATTAATGAATCTTTCCCTGCCACATGCTTCTTGCTTCCTGCATTTAATTATATAACACTTACATTTAACATTCGTATTATATCATCACCGTGCATTTGTTTTATTTCCGCTGAGCACACACCAAGACAAATTACGATCAATATTCGACTCAAATGGAAATAAACTATGGAATCTTAAAGCACTTCATTATGTTTTATTACAGTTAATGTTTTTTTCATTCATCATGACAATATGATTATTTTGGGGTGGGGGGGCAGGGTTGCATTGGTGGTTTTGTATTATTACCCCCCTATCCCTCTATAATTTATGCCTATAATCCTAGGTGCTTCTCTCTTTTTATTACACCTCCTTGTTTCCTTTCCTTGTTTCTCTACCTTGCTTCTTACTGCCTGCCTCCAAGAAGAAACACGATTAGAAGTAACCAGAAACAAATATATTTACTAACTGAGTGGTCCTTCTCACTGATATGACACTTTAAAGCATCTTAAGTGACCACTTATTGATGACGTTTCCCTAGCTATATTAACATAATAGACCTGCCTACACAGAACAGTGATTACAGACTCAATAATCTTTAATTAAAGCATCACTGCACATCAACGCCACAGGCGTAAATCATAAACAAGATTCTACTCATGACCTTTAAAGCATAGTAATTGACACTTGTGTCATTTTATTTTATTATTAATTTCATTTTTGTGGTTCTTATTAGTGTATTGTTTATTGTTTTTGCTTTTTTGGGCACATTTATACTGAGCTTTGCAGCATGCGCTACAACAAAAATTCTTGTGCTGTCAAAGCCTCCTATTTCCTCTCTATTTGATTTCAGTGACTGCATTTTAAGACTGTGGACTTTGATCGATTCCCAGGTCACAGGGTAAAGGATGTAGGATGAAGGAATCAAGGAGGCATCAATTAGAGCTTTGGGAAGCACCCAAAGTTTACAAAGCCTTCTCGCCATCTCCTCCTCCTGCACTTTTACAGCCATGTCCCCCCCCCCCCTTTTTTTCCTTTTGCTTACTTGCATAAAGCAGTTCAGAGGTTAAGCTCTCAAAGTGTACTGCCCATTGCCTGTATTACGCATGTAACATTTGAACTTGTATTGACCGCCAAAGCTGAAATACTGTATGTATTAAATGCACAATAAGAATAAATTTCAGTTAAACATGGGCTTAACAGCAGAACAGTAAGTAGCACTGTAAAATTTCAATCTTTATTCTATTTCATTTTGAAACAGTTTCCTTGATTGTGATTCTGAAAAGATATCAATTGCAGCCACATAATTGACTTTTCTGGGAGTAACTTGAATGGAATAAAAGCCATAAAAATGAAAAAATAGTTTCAGCTTCTAAATAGTATACAATCATGGACGTAGAATATACTGGCACTTTGTCCAGCTCTTGTTCATCAGCAGTGAACAGTAATTAACCTTTGAATATGGTGGTCTATGAAATGGTATAAAAGAAACAGAAGCATTAGTAAAAAGCACAAGAATAAGTGAAGCCACTTAGGCTGTTATAGAAGTACAGTCCAAGCTAGTACACTACTCGGGGTGTGTGTGTGTTTGTTTGTGTGTGTGTGTGTGTGTGAATGAAACCATCCTTCTCTGCATGTCTCATTACGCGTCAGAAAACGCTAATCAATACTCGTGATTGATCACTAGCTGGATACAATCATGTTTCCCTTCTTACGTCTCGCTTTGTGCCTCAGGGGGACAAAAGCGTTTACAGCGCATTAGACACAGTCACGAAGAACTTGTTCTCTGCCTCACTGGGTTGTTTCAAATATTTGTCACGCTTTATTTAAGAATTGATTTGAGGGAGAGAAATATTGGACACCTACTTTATCCTGGTCAGGGTTGTGCTGGATCCAGAGCCTACCTTAGGAACACTGGTCATGAGACGTCCACACACCCTAAATGGTGCGCACACACTCTCGCACACACACACTCACACATACATCCACTCCTAAGGGTATGAATTGAACATAGGAGGCATAGCAGTTTAGCATACCTGCATGTTCTGGGGAGGTGTGAGGATGGTTTTTTGCAGACACTGTAAAGATGGCAAAGATTATGAAGTGGCACAACTAAATCATATGACAGGAGCAATAATAGGGTCGTTATTTTTGGATTGCTCAACATTTTTTTCACAAAGCTGCAACGTAGATGGTTGCTTCTGATCAGTTATTTGATATATTGTAATATTCAAACCACACAGTACTTTTCATATAATTCACATAATTTGACACTTCAAATGACATTTCCTACTGCTACACATTTGTAGTATAAGTAAAATTACTCCGAACAATAATTGACACATTTCCCTGTACTGTAAAAAATGATCGAGAAAACAAGTTTACTTAACATTCACCTACAGTAGAAGACTGATGGGCAGATATTGGGGCATTAAATAAATAATTATGTAAAATGCTTTCATACATTCTTCAGTAAAATGTATTTGTAAAGCCCTAAATCTGTCAAACGTGTCCACTCAGAAATGTCACTATCACTTTGTGGTCATGTGCAGCCAGCATAGTGCATAATAAACGTTCCTCCACTTGCTCCTAATTCATCAATTACACAAAAGACTGCGAGACTAGATTTTACATGGTCTCCCCCTTGCAGTTCCCATAGGTCCACTTGATCATGTTTGCTTTGATTTCTGTTCCAGCCTTGTTGCAACACTGTCCTGGCACTGGTAACGATGCCCTTGTTACACAATCTGTGTTTTTAATTGCGATTAATTTGCCTCCTTATAACCTAACATGTCAGTGTATATTTGTAAAATCTTACTTTGAAAATAGGTACTTTAAATCCAGGTCTTATTTTACAAGTTCAGTTTCCTGGCTTTCACCTGTGCTTGATTTGACATAGACTATATTTCCTGCCTGCGATTTGACCCCTGCTAAGGACTCTAAGATATAAAATGGAATAAAAGCATATATGGAATTTACACACTTGCCTCCTGCCTCTAACCATGCGTTACAACTTTACTGAAGTGCTACCCTGATTTTCAAAAAAGTAAATAAAATCACAGCTGTAAGGCTGCTTACACATGACTAGCTTCAAAACTCTCTATTTGGCATTGTTTTCCTTTTAAGAGAGCATTAAGAGAACATCATGTCTCTGTTCTGACCTCAGCGTAGCGTGGCATTTGTTTGCTGAAATACAGGTAGTCCTCCGGTTACAATTCCGCCACACCCAAAAATATCGTATGTCGAACCAGTGTGTTGAACAAACTTAGCCTTGCTTAGGTTTCATAGCCTAGCTTAGCTTAACTTAGCCTAGCCTACCCAGGAGTCTTTTCCTGTAGAAGACAACACACACTCACTGAAGACTTCATTTAAATCACATTTCTGTCAAAAGAGAGAGTTTGTCAGAGAGGTCTGCACCTGGTGGCGGCAGCAGCACCGTGTCTCTGGACTCCGTCCAGCCGCGACACCCCGCTACACAAATACTGAGCTCAGCCGCTGCTGAAGCTGTTCCGTTAATAATCACAAAAAGTCCCACGATAATGTACTGTACAGTACACCGATACACAAGTTAAAAACGAGGGAGGGAGGGAGGGGGCGGCGGCGGTGGCAGCATCGCGTGAGGCAAGTGATCTGGGCATCATCTGTGTACTTCCAGGTGTTGTCCGCGTACTTCCGAGCATCATCTGAACGTCCGCATACGTCATACACTGCTACGCTGGCCTGCCTGGGATGCCTGCTCGCAAATTTTAAATATTTTCTAAGTATTTTAAAATTTTTGGTGGATCACAATCGTCATCTTAATTTCGAAAAATCGTAATTTGGGCCATCGTAACTCGGGGAGCATCTGTACACGTCCAGCGAAGTTGGATATGTTAGGGATCATTCGTACTTGAAGTTCTGTCTTTGCCTTATTTCTCCCTCTCTCTACGTTTTAAAACAGCACTTCCATCTAGGATGATTGTCATGGGGAAATTGAGCAGCACATCAGTCCTATGCTGTGCTTTCATTGATGCCCCAAAACTAGTCATGCATAAGCACCCCAAGCCATTCTCTCATGTCTGTTATTTAATATTAATAATAATATAAATCTGACATTTCAAGGTAAAACACATTGTTGAACAATTTCAGATTTTGAAATGAACTTTCTTGTATTTCAGACCTTACATCTTACATTCAGAAAAAGACTACTTATTGAAAAGAACACATGATCATATGTTTCATTGCTATTACTTTCCCAGTTTATTACCATTTATTATTTATTTAATGAGATGTAATAAAGCAGATAGAATGCTTATCAAACTGTCTTTGAGAATAATGAGGTCAATTATCTGTATTGGGCTAGTGTTCAAAAAGTACAGTTTCTAATTGTCTCATAATTTCAGAACATTTAAGGCCTAAGTCGTCTTAAAGTTTATGCCTTGTTGAACTTTAAATGTGCATTTCAGTACTTTAGACTTTGCTAGTTGGAGTGTTAAAACTTTGATATTCCATATCCCAAAATAGGTCTTCACCCATATAGAGACCAAGGTCACAAACTATTTTGGAATTTCTTTATCCTCAAACTACCTTCTAAGGGTCTTTTTGTATTTCAGGTAAAATTTAAAGGAGCACTGAATGTGGAGAAATGATTATGTATTAATTTGCAATGAACTATTATGACTCCTGCCTGTAGGTTTAACCTTTTATGTAAAAATGCTGAAAAACGCCCTGCTGATTCTCACTAATGATCTCCAGGTGTCACCGTTGTTGCCCTCTCGCTGTGCTTCATTAACATGCCAAGTCTTGCATATGAAATCTGAATTTTGATGTCTATATACACTAAGCTGCTATTTGCAAGTTGATATTTTAGGCTCTTTGATGTGCAGAGTGCCAATGTTTTCCTCTTTGGTTTTGATTTTTAATTATTGTTACATAGCAGTATTTTATAGAAAATTATATAAATCCATTTTAATCACTTTGGTTAAAGCTTAATTGTTCTAATACAGTGCCAAATTATTTAAACAAGAAACTAGCAGAGGTATATCATGAAATGTAATTAACTTGTGGATAAAAAATCTATTATACGGTAAGGCATTTAGGAGAAAAATATAATATAATACAATTTCATATAAATTGTGTTAAAATTATAGTTGTTATATTTAGCATTTTAATTTAACCCAGAAAATTGTTAGTTTATTTACAACATGCTTAAGACAAAGTTATGGATGTTTTAAATTAAAAAAGGTTCAGGGTTTTTTTTTTCCCTCATTAGGATGCACATGACCTTATATAGTAATGAGTACAATTTATGTGCAACTTTTACTGGCTTGAGCAAGTAATACCCAAGATTAGACCCATCCATTTTACATCAAAGGAGGAAAAAAAGTCTAACAAGGTAAAAGCGTTCATTGCAAAGTCACTAATTTAGATTTTGAACTGCATGATTTGCCCACAAGACCAGCTCCAACCCAATTAGAAGGCAGTCATGTATTGAGCTACTCTGAGGCTTTAAATCAGCATACGTTGATACCAAGTGTTGTGTATGCCAAGCGAACACTGTAATCCACTATTTCTCAAGTAGAGCAGGGAAAAAGGAGAGGCTAGATCAACTCCTCAAGAAACAGCTTCTGTCATCGGGTCAAATCCTGACCCTCTCTGGATGTGGTGGTAGAGAATGGAATGGTGTCCAAACTCATGGCCATCATGGATGGTACTTCTCATCGCCTTCATAAAATACTTGACAATTTTGAGGAGTACCTTTAGCAACAGGTTGGTCCAAACATGGTGTAGCAAGGAGTGCAACAGGAAGTCATTATCAGGCTCAGTTTGGAGCACTCCTGAGCAGGGCAGAGCATGAAACTTCAACTGGGCACAAGAACAAAAATAACACCGTACGCACAGCTAGCACTCACTCTGATCTTAACCTTGAACGAGAAGTAAAAGACAAATTTGCAAATGCTTTAAAGCATAGGGAAATAACACCCACCATTACATCCAACTGAAAGCAGATGCTGAACTGTTGACCACACCCAGGCGATTTGCCCTACCTCTCTTAGCAAAGGTGAAAGAAGCTCTGAACCACACTGAAGACCTCTGTATCAAAATCAGGGTTAAAAAGCCTGGCATGCTAGGATTGTGGTCATCTTTAAGCCAGGACGGAAAGGGACAACCTTAGAGAAGTCTGGACATAAATGTATTAGGTTCCAACATTTTTTGATCCATATGCTTAACTCTCTATTTATTTATCTTCCGCAGTTAATCTCTATTCCTATTTGATCATCTCCTCACTTTCATTATTTCATCTAGCTCTTTTGTGTATACGTTTTGTGTGGATGTTGTAATAGTGATTTCCTCTGAGCAATCTGTCCATCTCTGTATGTCTGCCTGTTATAGTCTCTACACTGTACATAGCTGCTGTTTTTAAGGTTTGCCTGCAGTTTCTCTGCCCTCTGATCCTACAGCACACACTCAGGGTTTGGACTGGGCTCAGCAAATATATCTCTATCTATATACGTGTATATA
>JAQMCW010000035.1:10865675-10875926 GCA_030068335.1 Chrysichthys cranchii
CCACTGTGTAATCCCACTGTAACCAAGGCTTGTTCTGTCTAGCCTGGTCATGATGTATTCAGGTTAGCTACTAGGGTCTTGTTCTTCTTTTAGTTAGATCTGTGGTATGTATTTACATCCGTGCTGATTTATGGACAGCTCTGTTTTCACTGCTGTTAGCTTATTGGTACTTCTACAGAATACTACACTAGGTGTTACTCTGGCATTAATTGACTTGGCACGTGAACTTCCTTTGCCTAGAAATTCTACTATTCTTGTACCTGACTTTTGCACTTGTTCTACGTCACTCTGGATAAGAGCGTCTGCTAAATACCTGTAATGACTAAAAGCTCATATTGACGCCATTGACTCTTACTGTCTGTTTTCCTTTCAGTCAACGAACAGATAATGGTCTTATATTACTAAAAAATAGTATTAGTTGTTGGCAACTGATTACATGTGAGGTACAGCCTAAATTTTTTTTTTCTTTTTTGTAATTCAGTGCTTTTCTCCCATTACATCAGGACTACTACAACAAGCATCAAGTCGTCTACTTTAACAGCAGTGCATGATTTAGTGTGTCACCTGGCAACCTCAGGGCACAATGCTAATTCACCCCAATTAAAATTTGTTTTCTTATCGGGAGTGAGATTAAGGATCATAAATAACCTGATTTTTTCCCCTCTTTGTGCCCAGAGGTCTTGTAGACAGCTTAATTTGCTCTGCTCTCTCTCCCTATCTGCAGGCTTCCCTTGTTCCTTCTCGTTCCTCCTTCCTTATCTTCTATTTGCTGCTGTTCTCATTTTCACACCTTCCATTTGTGCTGCTGTGTTTCAAATGGAAAGTAACAAGATGCTGAAACTATATCACACCATCTTGCTCTCCCTTCTCTTTCTCACTTTCCAGCCCATTCTGTTGTTGGGATTTAGAATAGAGTTATATTTGCCGTCGGTTTAAACAAAATTCCAATATCTGCAAACGTTGATTATCAAATTCTAAATGGAGATTATGAATGCAAATAATATACAAGTAACAATAATTAAAAACTAATGCAAACCATTTTGTCCGTCTATGATTCCATTTTTGGTCAACTATTTAAACTAATGTGAGCATTGCGAATTTTGTTCAGATGCAGTTTTTTGCTTCTGAAATAGGAAAAATCCTGCCGGAATTTCTTAAGCACCAAGTTTAGAATTCTGTGTGGAAATTTCATGAAGATGACATCCATCGTACAAACTAAAGCAGGTCAATATTTCTTCACTTTTTGTTGTGCCCAAGCCCGATGCATAGTATTCTATCCATGTAGGCAAGGCAGTTGAGTTGCATTTGCTATGACCTAACCAACAGCCTACCTGCCAACACTCAGGTCTTTCCCGGGTTTCTCCTGTATTTCAAGATCCTCTCCTAGCACCCTCCCATTTTGTTGTTTCTCCTGGGAAACTCCCATCATTTGCATGGTCCTCAAACCTTTATCTTGAATAATCTTCAGACAGGGATCCAAATATCTGTTTGTTTGACATTACCCAAGATCATCTATGAAATACAATCTACACACCCAATCCCCACACTGCATACAACTTCAACCCATCTGTCACTGCACCCTGGCAAATCAAAACCGATTCATGGGGGGGGGTGTGCAGCTGCTGTCTGCACAGGCAGGTTGGCCAGACGGGTGCTACCTAACCTAGCTGTTGTAAAAAATGTAAGGATAAAAAATGTCAGGTAAAGATAACTGTTAATATAAATTGATATGTATTTTGCACCGCAGTGCTAAACAGTAGTGTTTAATTAAGATTTCATTAAGATGTTTGTTTAACACACCCTCAGCAATTCATTAAAACCAATGGCCCACAATAAACACAAATTAAATGCTGTAACGTTAGCATGCTTACATTTTTGACACTTTCAGAAAAATATGTAACTCCTTACATAGATGGATGGATTGATAAACTGCAGACTTTTACCAAATAGCCTCATTTGTATGGTGTCCATCCTTCACATAGCTGCCATTTTCATACAAGTTTGGTTTTTGACAATTGCTCATTTATGCTATTATTATGAAGTGATGATCATTTCTGCAGTCATAGGTTTGTGGGTGTGGTTGATTCCACTTAAAATGTCTATTTTGAGTTAGACTAATTTCCACACTGACATTGTGCTGAGCGAAGGCTTGCTGCGAGCTCTCCTTAAAGATTTGCACTGCTGGATCCTTTAGCTCTGGATGTGAGCTGATAATCTGTCATTTCTGCTCTTTTTCCTAAATACTGGCATGGATCAATGAAGCCTTTGGCCTGGCAATCTTCTTTTGGCAAAAGCATGACACGTTAGTGTGTTTAGCCAAAAGTTAACAGTATAGAATTAACTTTTTCCCAAACCAGTCTATAAAAAATCAGTACAATAGTGGGGTCCACCTTTAAGGCTTCATGGCTTCATAGCAATATAATCACACCTGCCAGGAGTAGCAAACTGTTGATGCATGCAACTATCATGTGATCAGGTAATCCACATGCAAACTACAAACAAAAAGTCTTTTAAATGGGGCAAATTAAAATGTATTAAGTGTATACAAAAAGGTGGAATTTGCTCTTCTGTGTCAAGACAGATTATTAAGTAATAAAAGCACTGTAAGGTGTCCTGTTTCTCACTGTTTAATATTTTGTTTCAGTGTGTAGGCTGTCATAATTTGAATGCTTTACTGATCTGGAAGTGACTACGAATATGCCAGTTGATCAACAGGAAATATATTTTCAGTTTTGCAGTTAGACACTCTTGGTCAGCACAATGATGCCACCTCATAAAGTTCCTGTTTGTGTGTCTTTTTCCTGGGGATACTCCCGAACCAGATTAAAGCAGTTACTGAAGATGAATGAGTTAATTAATACTATTCTCTCATTCATGCTCACACTTTCCCCCGTCCCTCTTTCTCCTTTTCTTTCTCAAATTTATGTGTGCTGTATTAACCTGGCTATTTGCTTCTGTATTACCAAACACAGTGTGAAAGAAACGTGCATAAATATCAGCTAGAAACCTATGACGTATATAAACACGAACTTTCAAGCCAGACCAATATTACCAATAAACGTGTAGTATAGTATCACTAACATCTGTTCTTTATCATCTTGATATTAGTGAGATGATTCAGTAAAGAATGTTAAGTGCTCTGCTCTTCTCTTTCTCTCTCTCTCTCTGTCTCACTCTCTCACTCTGTGTGTAAGCTTGCGCTCATGTGTGCGTTTTGTAACAGTGTATTCTCTGGACTTGCCCTGGCCTCTGTGAACTTCAGACGTGGTCATATTTTCAGACTGAACTCTCCGTGCCAGACGCCTCCACATTTTTCTCCCACGCCATTATAGAATGCGTGCACTAATTGATTTTTTTTTTTTTCCCCACTTGGTGCCAAAGGTTACAGCCATGCACCGAATGCACACTCCATATTAATGCTCACGCTGTTGTTTTCATGGGCTTCTCCATTAAATAAGCTGCAAGGCAGCCAGGCCTTCTTGACCTACAGTGGGCACAAGGCAACAAATGTAGTTTTGTACGAGATTCGACAAGGACTGCATACAATGGTACTGAACTAGTAACATATTAGTAGCAATGGCCGAACCTCAGAATGATCACAGAGTCAATTAGATGTACTTTATTAGCTGAATAATATGGAAGTGTGGGATATTTATGCTATACAGTGTGAGAGTGTGTCATTTAGGAATGTAATTAACATCTTTTCTGACTGTAGGCTGCAAGTATTTGTGTTATTTCCTGAAGCTAGGTTTTCTTATGATATAAATTTACAGTATGGCAATGTAATTTAATATCAGTAGTTTCAGAGGCTCATAGCATTTGCATACAACTTGCTGTTTTCAAAGAGAAAGACATTCAACTGCATATATCGCTCCGGTAGCAGCACCAGAGTTTGATTATTTGGTTGTGGAAACTGTGTGAGTATTGTTTATAGTGGATCATAACAAGATCACACTTTCTGCTCATTTCTGCCATATTTCACGAAATGCAATGCATCTGGAAATATTTTTGTGGTTGGACAAATTCATTATTTATACATTGTGAAACTCAATGGCCCAGTGCGCTTGCCTAAATCTGTGGGTTTTTTTTTTCTGGAATACCTTTTTTCTTTGTGACTTTAAAAGAAGTTTCTCCTTGGTTGATGCCAGTAACATGGCAGGCGATGGGATTCAGGATCTGAGTATCTACATTTATAGCCTCAAAGTGTCTATCAAACCACTGGAGCAAATCAATAAATCAAATGAATCAGTAAACTCAAATCATATTTGCACAAGAGTCCCAGCATTGGCACATTGCAGCACAGAGGGTCCAACAGCCCAAAGAACTCTCAGATGGCACCAGACAGCATACAATAAACTGAGTTAAACAGAGCTAAACTTCCTTTCTATTGAAGAAAGCAACAATTAGCAAACATGCCATTGCACTCAGTGCATGGCAATGCAGACATTCAGACATGCATTGTGCAAGAAAATTCAAGTCCAGGAAAAATCCATCGCTCAAGATTGGCTGTGGAGCTTCTCCACAACAGGTCACCAGTGGACAAATTGGAGTAAAAAAAATGGTGCGCCTTCTATTCTTATCTCTTTAGAACATTTCTGCTCAGTCCAAGTAATGTATTCCTATTCAGCTACATCCCTAGAACAGACCTTAATGGATGTGAGAGGGGAAAAAAAAGATGGCCACTGGTTTATCAACAGCCTCCTGAACTGCTTCTCCCTGGTATCCAATAGGGTATTGGATGATTTCAGCAATTTAATCACTTCCAATTACTTTATCAAATGATGTCATTATACTGGTGTATCAATACACCCCAAAATGAGACAGTAGAACAGAGCGCTTCTCATTAAATACAACAAACTTGACAAATGTATCTGCGCTGATAAGCTGGAGATGGCATTTCCACTTCTGAGTGTCTCAGCTCTGCTTTCGTCTGACAGGAGAGAGCGTCTAATTTACGTAATGCAATTACAATACAGCTGACAGACGAAACGCAGACTGTCTCTCTACAGCACAGCTGCAGTACGAACCTAATGTGTGAAGCATGCTAGACGCAATTCCATCAAAAAATGTTTCCTAGCATTTGAGCAGCTTTTTAACGAATCAAAAACCCCAAAAATATGAATGGATGTTCTGTTGACTATGCGGAAAGGAAGCAATGAGCTGACATTATCAAAGCACCAGTCTAACACAGAGATGGACTAGAAAAGCACACTTATTTAGTCCTTCATCACGGTTTATCACGTCTATATTCAGGCTCTGACATCTAGGAAAAAAGAAGACCGAAGATATCACAGTTAGAGACAGCGTGCAGTATAGTGAAGCTATTTCTTTGGGTATCCCAGCCTGTTTGTAAGCTGGGCTCAGAGCATGAATTCACTCATTATACAGCACCTTTGGAGCAGAGAGGGTTACCAGCCCGGCTCAGTCTGATCAGTAGCCTCAAGCCTTAACCACTCAGCCAAGTGCTGTAAAAATGCTTCACAAATACAGGTATAAATGCAAAATTCACAAATGTACATAGTCCAAAACATTCTGCAAGTACATCAACATAATTTGTAACCGCAGCATAGCGTTTGAAGATGTACAGAATACTGTAACTACTAAACTTAACTATAAAACATATGTTACAAACAATGCACTGCAATAAGAAATGTCTTTATAATATGTGCAAAAAGGTAGATTGAAACTGCTCCTAATCCTAATAGGAAGATTAGTGCAGGGCTAGGCAACCCAAGCCATGGAGGGCCAGAGTGGGTGCTGGTGTTTTTTGGGAAGAACTCTCAATCAGCCAATAATGAAGCTGTTTAGAGCCATGGGAGGAGTCTGTTTTTGATTTCTGATAGAAAGTTCGTCCCAAAAACTTGCACCCACACTGGCCCTCCATGGTCCTCCCTACTTTAGTGTTGATTTTTAGTGTGATGCGCTCTCTAGTGCCCCCTGCAGGACTCCTAGTAAAGATGGGATTGCTCAGGATCGAGAGAGCCACCAGACTCTGTTAATTTGGTATCTTCCCCAACCTACACTGAAGACATTTGTGGGTTGAACAAGCTCCACAAGCTACAGAGTGAGTGTCAGTTATAAAGGTTTCTCTGTCTCTCTCTCTCTCTCCTCTATTTTTCTCTTTTCTCCATCCTTTCATACCTATTGGTCCAATTAATGGCAGATTGCTGTGTGTGTGTGTGTGTGTGTGTGTGTGTGTGTGGTTTACATCCATGTGTTTACCAAAGCAAAACGCTGGGCAGGATTCGAGCATGCCTCCTGTTTACCATCTGTTCTCACTGAGCTTGCTGTGTCCTAATGAACACACCCCACACCACAGACTCCACGTTCACATGCCAGATAGAAAGCACGACATCTAACATAATGCTGATGTACAGACAGGTGATCAACTTAAGCGGGGAAAAAAACAACATAAACTGTCTTAGTAAGGTATGAGGACATTGCAAGCTGCCAGAAGATCAAAGACCATAGCAGATGACTGCTATAGTTAATAGCATGTGTTTACATCACTTTGACTCAACTCATTCAGTGAGCCCTCTTGCCCTGTGGATGGGGGCGGAGTCATTAAGGAAGATACCACTCCCATCAGGATAAAAAAGCTTCAGCACAGGATAAAGATGATAACTTTGAAATGACTTAATTTTGCTTAAGTAATTTCACTGCTGAGTGATGCCTTGTATACATTAAAATAGTTTGTATAAGCAGTGTAAAAATGTGCCTGATTTGCCTGAATATTGGGTGGCAGTGTGTTTCTCTCCGTTCCGATTTTTTTTGTGCCTAGTGGTTCTTGTTTTTTAAAAAAAGGAGGGGGGGCAAAAAATGGCCTCTGTGCCTCCATTACTTTAATTAGAAGCTATGCCTTGGATTAAAATTAAACTTTTGGTGCACTACTGCAATAATAGTTGTATCACTTCACAGCATATGGTATTAAATAACTGCTTTAAGTAAGAAATAAAAGAGAATGGGAAAACAATCCATGAGCCCATGGCAAAATGGAGTTAGTTACCACTTCCCAGAGTATTTTATTCCTCTTATACCACAGGCAATAATCACCATTCATGAATAAAACAACATGCTTTTTAACTCTTTATAGTTACATATGCTGTGGAACATTTCACGAAACAAAAATCAGTTGATTTTTAGCACTTATAACAATCCTCTCACTTCTTTTTCTTGAAATAAGTCAGAAAACACAGTTTGCCATGGCACCCAGAAACCGGGAAGTCCAAAGTTCTCTAAAAGCTTGTGTTAATCACATTACCATCATATTGATGTTTATAACTTCATACCCATTGGAGCCACTGGACAAGAGTATTGTCTTGCAGAAAATTTGACCTTTGACAAAAAACGGTGTCCATCCATATGCTTTTCCCCCCAAACCATGGTTTTCAAGGTGTTACTCCCTCATGAATCTCATTTATCTTAGACTTATTGTGGACTCATAAAGACTGTTCTAAGTTGAAGCTAGAGACGCTTGCAGTAATACGTTCCTCTGGGAGGTGTTTTTTTTTATTTTTTATTTATTTTTATTTTTTTGTTACTTCCTGGATGAATAGTTGTTGTTCCCTTGGAGAGATTTTGGCAGACTGACCTCTCCTGGGAAGATTCACCACTGTTCAAAGTGTTCTCCATTTGAAGATAATGACTCTCACTGTGGTTTGGTGAAGTTGCAGAACATTAGACATTGCTTCTTAACTTTTTTTTCCCCACTTTATTACAACACGTCTTTTCATCTTTGCAGGAATTTGCTTTGATTGTGGAATAGGGCGCGTGGAGTGACTTTGTGATGACTTCACTTTGATAATGAAGTTCTGTTGCGTGTTGTTTAGATTAATCAGGGCTGGATGCAAACACACCTGGCTGTGTTCAGTCTGCTAAACCTAAGTATTAATTAAAATTGGATAAATTGCTGACCGTTAAAGTAGAACACATTGTGCTTGAAAGAACCAGGTGGTGTTAAAAGTCCTACAAAAATAAGGCCCCGTATATAGTTTGAACCATCATGCAATCTGTATATTAATATTTGAATAATGAGTCATTTACGCCTGGTATTTATATGCGTTCTCATTATCTGCACTCTGTCGGCATTGTGATCAGATCTCATTTCCTCAACACAATATGCCAGAAAAATGAACTGGCTCGAGTGTAGGATGTCAGCCAGCTGTCAGCTTAGAAAAAAGTTGGATGATTAGAGATATTTTTGTTTGGTTGGTTCAAGTGTCATCCATTTTCTGCAGTTTTACTTTTATTCTTATTTCTTTTTAATAATTTGCTGGTGGTGTATCTTGGTGGATAGGGCTTTTCTTCCCAGCTCCAGCCTGATATGAGCACACTGTGCTGATTGCTTTACACCTGCCAGAGATCCTTTCACAGTGTGAGCCAGACAACCTCTAGAGAGATGCACTTTGTGTGTTTATACCCGTTTCCTCTGGTCAAAAGCTCTCCAGTAATAGGATTACCGAAAATGTATTGCATGCAAGGTGTAAACAGGGCCTTCTTCTGACCAAAAACCCAAGCAAGTTATGAACCTTAACTATATCCTTACATTTACATGAGTTGGATTATGTAGATGATTACAAATGTTCAATGTTGGGCTCATAGTCGTAAAAACCAATCTCAGGCCATCTGCTCTTTATTCCAGCTCTGCTCTGTTTTCTCTGGACTGTGTAACAATGCAGCTGTAGAGTGTGTCCTTGGCTGTATCCTCCTTATGTCAGGCCATTATAAATATAAATGGATCAGTGGTTATTACTGATGGAGGACACTGTGGAGCTCATGGGCGTCAGTGGGAGCAGAGTTGAAAAGTTTTACTTGTGCAGATGCACAAATTGAGTTAAGGAAATCCATACAAATCCAGCTAAACGTCCTGGCTTAAGGACTGTGAGTTAAGAACACTGTCCAATAGTAGGAAATCAGACTGCCTGGACTTTTGGTTTAATCTTAAAGATGTGTGACTATTCATCCAAAGATCTTAAGTGTATTCTGATTACTGAGTACTTTTCGGTAACACTTTTAAGGAACTAACCCTTTTAGGCAACTATGAAGAGTCTCTCAAACGATACATGACACAATGAATATGATTTAGTAATGGTTAAATAATACATTATTATTAAATAATAACTGATTGAATGCGATCATGAACCCAGCACCAATATATTAGGTATGATGACCACGGTACAACAGGGAGTGGCAACCCTAACATTTCCCTGATAGTGTGGAAGATCTGGAGGAGTCAGCTGCACATTTCTGATGTATTCATCTTCATGATATGTGCTCACCTCGCAACAAATATTTTGCTCAGAACACTGGGTCTTACAAAAGTACATTATGCCCTTTAAAGAACCTTACATAAATGTATCAACACAAATACTAATATCAATGATTAAAAGGTTTTCTAAGCTTGCCTAATTACACAAATTACTCCACAACACATTCGTATAATTTATGGTCTCCTGTTGAATTTGTTTGAGCAATCGGTCAACAAGTTTCAGAAAGAGAAATAATGCCTCCCTTGCTTTTCTAGCAATTTTCTTTTATACCAATTTATAACAATTCTTTTATAACAAATCTGCCCCATTACTTTTGCTTACTTCTTGACTTCAGATTTCCTCAAACTCAGCTGCCTTTTTTCACCATCATCATGATGCATGAGCAAAAATGACTGATGCGAATACACTATGATTACAAGTCACCAGTTGATCATCAGGGAAATTATGATTTTGGAAGGTTGGTGACAATAAAAGGGTGATCATTTATTATGTGTGTGCATGTCTGTATATACATATATACAGTGATCCCTCACGTATTGCGGGAGTTAGGTTCCAGAACCCACCGCGAAAAGTGAAAATCTGCAAAGTAGCGACCGTGTAATATGGTTTTTTTTTTTTATATTTTAAACCTTTATTTTAAACCTCTTATAAGCATTACCTGCACAGTTATACTGCATAAACCCTTTATATTCTCATAGATATTACAAAAAAATACTCAAATCAGTTTTAAAAGCTTTTTATTTTTTCCTGGTAAAGAACATCGTGATGGGCAGTTGCTGGCGCTGTCTTCATTCGAGTCATCAGGTTTTTATACACTTCCGTGGTGTCAAGATCATTTCTGAACTGCAAAGAGCGAATCATTTATGGTTCCCATTCTTCAACCGATGACTGAAGCTCTTTAGCTTACCGTAAAATGGTGGCGAGGCGCTCGAGAGTTAGGCCTTGTTCTTCTTCTTCTTCTTCGTGTGCTCAATCCTCCTCT